>OY101445.1:379273-962393 GCA_956483585.1 Gymnocheta viridis
TTAATTTTTTTTTTTTTTTTTTTTTTTTTTTTTTTTATTGGTTAATTTAGTAGTATTAAAATACTTTACAGTAAATTCTTAAAAAAATATTATTTTTGTACTTAGGTTTTTATCAAAAGCTCTGTGGAATATCATTATTTCTTATAAAATATACAATTTTTCTTTTAAAAACATTAGTATTTGTTTCTGATTTTGTATTGCTTGGAAGCATGTTATATAGGTGTAGTCCTTTGTAGAAAAGTGAACGTTGCTTTGCAGTTGTTGTTGCTTTTGGTAGTCGGAAATTATCAGCATTCCTTAGTTGATACGGTTGTATGTCTCCAACATAATTAAGTTGTTCTATCAAATATTCTGGTGCATTTCCCGTTTTCATTTTTTGTATAAAGTATAGTGTATTCATTTCAAGTCTTTGTTTTATATTGAGCCATTTCAGTGCGCCAAGCATATTTTCGATTGATGTTAGAATATTACATCTTAAGATTGATCGCATAGCTTTATTTTGCAGTTTTTGAAGTCGTTCTATTTGTGTTTCTGTGCAGCATGTATATAAAATTGTTGAACAAAATTCGAAATGTGGTTTTACCATTGTATTAAAAATGTTTATAGCCGTTAGTACCGATATTTTATTTCGTATTCGTTTAAAAAATCCGATTTTTTTACCAATTTTTTTACATATATATTCTATATGTTCTTTAAATTTTAATTGTTTATCTATTATAAAACCAAGATATTTAATTTCAGATACTTTTTCTATAATTTCATTATTTATTTTAAATACCGATTCATTGTTCATGTTTATTTCCATTATTTTTGTTTTGTTTTCATTTAATTTTAGTTTATTCATTTTTAACCATTTGTTTATGTTATCAATATCGTGTATCATGTTGTCTTGACATTGTTTATCTGTGTGTCCTTCAGTGAAGATCAGCGTGTCATCAGCATATAAAACTATTTCGCATTTTTGTAAAACATCCGGCATATCGTTAATATATATAATGAACAATAGTGCTCCCAAAATTGAGCCCTGTGGCACTCCATATTCGTTGTCTATATAATCAGATTTAATATTATTTACTTTTACCATTTGTTTTCGGTTTGTAAGATACGATTTAAACCACTTTAACTCGTTTCCTTGTATTCCATACATATGTAGTTTTTGTATTAAAATATCCCTATTAATTGTCTCGAAAAGCTCTTTTAAAATCTAAAAAATTGCCATTAGTTTTTTGTTTTTTTCTACATTTTTCCATCTATTAATGACGTAGTTTACCGTTGTTTCACATGAATTTTTTTTTCTAAAGCCAGATTGATATTTAGAAAATATATTATTTTCTTCAATGTATTTTTCTAATTGTTGTTTTACCACTTTTTCAATTATTTTTTCACACGTTTTTAGGGTATTTATTGGTCGAAACTCTTCACATTTTTTTTGTTTTCGCAACTTTTTCGATTGGAGTTACTGATGAAACTTTCCAGCTTTCCGGGAAATCTCCCGTTTTTAGTGATGCGTTTATTAGATTCATCATGATCTTACCCATAATGTTCCAGTTGTCCATTATTATTTTCATTGATACGTTATTAAAGTCAGGTTTATTTCTTATACCTTTGCATATATTTTTAAGTTCTTGTAAATTTATTGCACGAAATTTAAATTTAGAGTTTATCACAGGTAATTGGTTTATATATTGCACATGTTCGATCGAATTTCTAATTGATTTAATACTATCCACAAAGTAGTTATTAAATTGACTGGCTATTTGGTAATTTTCTTTATATTCTATTTGATTAAATATCACAGTTTGTATCACATTTTTATTTTTACTAAGTACTAATTCTTTTATTTCCTTCCACATTTGTTTCTGATCTTTGGCATTGCTTATTTTGTTATTAATAAATTTATTTTTCTCATATTCAATTTTAGTTTTATATTTATTTCTTATTACTTTATAATTGTTCCATGCTTCACTTGTGTTTTCTGTTATTGCTATACAGTATTTGGTAATTTTTTCCTTCTTTAGTAACTTTAGTTCTCTACTAAACCATTTGTTAACATTATTTTTTTCGCTAATTTTTCTTTTTTTTGTAAATTTCTTTATTGTATTTTCAATGCACATATCGATGTTAAAAGCATTACTATTTACATTATTATTTTCAATATATTTTAATATATTATTTAGTTCGCTATTAAATAAGTTTTTATTATATTCAAATATGTCTATTTCTTTTGTTATTATTTGTTCACTATTTTCTTTTTGAGTTATTATATCTATAGCTTCATGATCCGCTATTTTATTTTCGTTATTAATTCTAGCGTATACGTTATCACTATTTGTTATTACATAGTCTATTAAAGTTTTTTTATTTGCTGTTACTCTTGTATAATCATTAACAATTTGTTTGAGACCGTTATCGTTTAAAGTTAGTTGTATTCGATTTTTGTATGTATCGTCCTTTCTCCAGTCTATGTTGAAATCACCTACTATAATTATTTCATAATTCGTTTCACATATTTCTTCAATTATTTTATCAATGCGTTACAAAATTCAACTTCGCTACTGTTTGGAGATCTGTAAACAGCCATTACTATCATCATCCTACTTCTATTTTTTGCCAAATATGCACACATCCAATATTTTGAATCATCGACTTTTTCACATAATTTGATCACCTTCCACGTACTTTTAAAATAGATAATAACTCCACCGGTATGCGCAGAATTAGACAATGTTACATAAGAATCATATCCTTGTAGTTGATATTCTTGTTCCTTAATTTTTTTAGTTAAATGTGTTTCGGAAAGTATTAAATATTCGGGATTTTTAACTGCTGCAATTATTTCCACTTGATTAAAGTTGTTAAGTAAACCCTCGGCATTTGTGTATATTCCCTTGATTATATTCTTTGATTGTTAAACATTAAAACCCATTCTTCTCATCTTCATATTCAATTTGTTTTGATACACTGGACATTCTTTGCTTAAGGTATGATGATTTTCATCAAGACCCAGATTAAGTTTTTCGTTTGATCTTATGCAGTTTACACATTTTTCGATAATTTCTTCTTTACATTCCTTTGCTCTATGATTTCCATGACATTTATAGCATACTTCCTGATTTTTGCAGTCACTGGCTCTATGATTGAAACCTCTGCATTTATAGCACATTAACACATCGGTCCCGTCGAAAACTCTACATTTTTCCCAACCAATATTAATTTTTTGGGCAGATAACGCTTTTGTGTATGAATCATTATCAATAATAAGTTTTACATTATGAATTATTTTATTATTTCTTTTAAATTCGTAGGATCTAACAGGTTTTAGTTCACTATTCTTTAAAAACTCATTTTGTTTTTTAATTTTCTCAATAATTTCTTCATCGGTAAATTTAAATGTCATGTCTGTTATTGTTATACTCATATCAAAATTATCCGGTACTTTTATTTCATAATTTTCACTCATTTCATTTTGAATCGCAGTTTTAATTTTATCTCTTTCTTCATTATTTTCACTTTGAATAACTAATGCTCCATTACTCCTATTCTCAACATTAGTAATTTTTAGATTAATTGGGTCCACCCTATTGTTTAAATCTTCCCTTGTTTTTTCTACTCGTTGCTTTTCTTTTGGTTTAATAATTAGTGGCACTTGTTTTTTTAGTTCTGGCATCACTGTTTTTTTTACGGTATCAGCAAATGACAGTTTATTTTGTTTATCGTTCGTTTCTTTAATAACTTTTTTAATCTCCGTGCACATCTTTTCATTGCTTTCTTCGATATTGTTATAGATCTCTTTGTTTTTATTTTCATACTCGTTTACAACATTGCATATTTTTTTATTTCAACGACATTTTTTTCACATATTTTTTGAGCATTGTCTATTTTTTTAAGTCTCTCTTCATAGCGTTTTTCTATTGCCTCTAATAAGAGTTTAATTTCATTTTCGTTTTGTTTAAGTGATGATTCGAATTCACTTTTGTACTCAACTAAGTTTATTTTGTTTTTGTTAACACCATCTTGGATTTCTTTTAATACAAGGTCAACATTATGTATATACTGGACACAATCCTCACACATAAATCGCACAAAGTTGTCCTCGTCCAAGATTTTCACCGAGTACTGGTCAACACCAGCGCATTTGACAGAGCAGTGATACACTTTTTTACACACTCCAGCACAGCTAATTCCTGATTCTCCTCGAATTGAGGTTTTGCATTTGTGACACTCAGCCATGGCTGGGTCGGTAATAAATTAAACTTTTATTAACAAAATTAAATTTTCCTTTTTTTATTCAATTTATTAACACGTATGAGTTTTTTATTTTTTATTTATTGTTTTTTTAAAGTCCTATCTTTTTAAAACAACACTATATATTTTTTTTTAAATTATTTTACAGAGCTTTTTGAATTTTGGTCTTTTCACTTTAACGTTTCAATTCCAATTAAGCAGAGGCATCTTCGGATAAACAAATACAGGAAGAGATTCTGAATTAATCGACGTTTTTAATTTTAAATTTATTATTTGTGTTGTAAAAATCAGTGAAGAAGCATTTACAAATTTTTAGCCCCTTACAACTAAAAAAAAACCAACACGAACTGCAAGAGCCTTTTTGGCTTGTCTTCAGAAATACTCAGGTTCTTGGAAGGAATCAAACTCGCGATCATCAGAGTAATAGTCTACTACACTATCCAGTAATCAGTCTATCATGACTTTTTTGTGATTCCCAATGTAACGTTTTGAGTCTATCCCAAAACAAAGAAAATCTTTAAACAACAACTTTAATTAATTCTGACAAAATATAGAGATATTTTTCCGCTTTCAAGAGAAATATCCCACTGTGCCACATACAAAATATAAAACAGATTTTTTTGAAAAAGACACGTTACCATACAAGGAATTGTACAAAGAAAAATAAAAGTCTTTATATTTTTATTTAACGAAAAAATTACGATATTAAGACAACACAAGAAAACAAAAAATTTCAATGAAACTACTTGTTTCCGATTAAAATTACTTTTGGAGTGTATTTAGAGTAGATATCTTTCGTAAATATAAAATGTAAGAGTGCATTACATTTTACATGCAGTTGCAAGTTTAAAGCTTATTTAAAGAAAACACAATTACTTGCAGTTAAAATATTATTTAGAATACTTTTCTTTCCGTTTGTTATCTTCGACATTATTTACATCAATTACAATTCCCCATGTCGCTTACAGAATGAACAAAAAATGTAAAATAAAAAAAATTTATGAACGTCCGCTTTACATTAACGGAAACAATTAATGTCAGTCAGTGAGGCAGTCAGTAAATGCACATAAAACGTATTTAGAACTGCTGCATATGCTGTTTCAAGTGCAAAACGATATTAAAGACGCGATCGCAATTGCGATTGTAACAACTGTATTGCAAAACAAAAAAATATGTATGTACATATAAATATAAATGTGTGTAGTACACATGCATAAGTTTTTATACACACGTTGCTGGGGCTTTTTTCTGGAGGCTGATAATTTCAAATGATATTAAAATATTTTTTTTAAACATGCAAGTACCTTGATATTAAATATAAATTTACGCCATCATTAGCTAAATTAGGTATAAATCTGTGTTTGTGTATGAGTCTTATTGTACTCATGCTCATGCATGCCTTTGTGAGTGCAAAGCAAAATTAATCACAATCAGGTGATCTCACGCTCACGAGCTAATTGTTTTTCCTTAAAGGCTTGCAGTCCATTTGCTTTTCAGAATTTTCGCATTGAATTTCAGCTGATTAATGAGAAAATTTATTTTGCACCACCCTGTTTGCAGGTGTTGGGATTACAGATTTTTAATTTCGAGGTTTCAAAGTAATTGCTTTCGTTTTGTAGCCACACTTTTGCACACTGATGAAGAAAAATTACTTTTTATGTTAAAACTGGTGGAGAGCATATAAATTTTACTAGTATCTCCTACGGCCGACACAATCGACCATAACTTAGCTTCATATAATTAATTAAATATTAAGCATTTACATAAACAAATTTCTTCCCAAATAAAACAAAACTGTAATGAACATGTACAACCATATTTAATTCCCATCTCTTTCAATTCTGATCTCCATTAATTTTTCAACTTCACTCATTTGAATAGAAAAAATCTAATTACGGATATGAAAAACTTACATACACGTACGTGTGTATTATTAGCATTTGTAGTGGTGTCAACTTTAAAAACCTTTTATTATTTTAATACTGAAGCGATTTAAATAATATATCGTCGAATCACTAAAGCACAACAATGTCTACGATTTCGTAAACGAGTGAAGAAAATCGGTTAGCAGATAAAGAAGAAAAAGGCATTTAAAAATTTATCTTTGACTATTTATGTAATAGATAGGTGAAGATACATATGTGCAAGTGATTTTTCAGTTTGGAAGATACACCCGGGCGGAGACTATAAAGGTTTAGGTTATTTGATGGTCTTGAAGGAGTATTTTTGTATACTCAATCGTAAATAGTGTAAATAGTATTTGGAAGACATACCCCGGTGGAGTATCAATTAAAACTCACTTGGTAGAGACTATATATGTATGCTCTGGTAGATATATCAACTGTTCCTGCTTACTGTTCAAAGGCTTAGGTCGCCAGTTGCTTTTGATGTGCGCTGGAAAAATAACAAGAATGTTTGGTATTTTTAATCTGAATTCAACAAAAATAGTTATTGCTTTCATATAAGCTTTTCTATTTTTGAAATCTCTGACAAGACTAATGAAGAAAATCGAACGTCTGCTCGCAATATTCGAAAAAAAAACAAACCAGATGGTAAAGTAAGAAAGACAAACAAATTGGTTGATTATTGAGTTCTTATTACATATTTGATATTGTTTAAGCTTTCCATTTGTTTTAACGAAGCTTCAATATAATATCTAAAGTTTTTCTAAGAAATATTTGGGTAAAGAAGATTTCCTTATGATCTGCATTAGTAACAGTAAAATACGCATATGAATTAGCTTTATCCTTCAATATAAAATTTCTATTTGTTTTTAATAAAACAATTAATATTTTACTAAATATGTAAACTATTAATTTTGGGAAATCTAAGCTTTTATCAATTCCCATAAAAAGCACCAAACAAACGAGAGTTGTCAAATCGTTTAACATTACTAAACGATGTACATATGTTGAGCGAGAAAAAAGAACACCCGTTAGAAACTTGTTGAACAGAAAGTATCCTCCTGCTGTAAGAGGTTTGTTTTAAAAGCATTTAATAGAGAACACTTATTTGAAACTTATTTTCATTCAAAAACTTTGTACTTTCAATTTACTTGCCGTACTGCCAATTTATGTGTCCAGGCGTTAGCAGATGTTGTACTACTGACCTAACTATACAGATGTGTACATAAGAAATCCTTTTTTGCCTTCCAATTTGGCTAACTAACAAAGGAAACTGTAAATTGAGCATATAACAAAAAGAAACAAACATTTGAACGTTGGAAAGCAAGAAATCATCTGTGAACTAGTTAGTTATTGAAGTGTGTAATACAATTTCGCAAAAAAGAAAACATTAACATTCGTAACAGCGCTAATGTCAGGACTTAAATAAAAGTGTTAAAAATTACAATACAATAGCAATACGCCGGCTGGTAGCAAGTCAGTAGCTCTTCCAGCGAAACCGTTGCCTTATACTTTTCTGATGATCCTTCTGATTTAAGAAGTGCTAGCGAACCCGATATTCCTTGCAAGTGCGAACAATGAACACTTTGGCTTTCAATTATAACTAATACACTACGAAAGAAGTAACTGACATCTTACACATAATTGAATTTATTAGAAAAACATTTTAAATGGCTGACATGATTTTTTGATGGCCTTTCAAGTGGGAGAGCTTTCAGGATAAACCGCTGATACAAAATATTTATTAATTTTTTTCTCGAGTGCATGGGAATATTCAATATTGCATTGACCAAATTCAATATTTGTTTAAGTGACGGTATTGAATGACAATATTTTTAATTTTGCTAAAGGGAGTGTTGTTTCACTTCGCAGCATACAAACGCAAAAAGAAAGGCGGCTTGAAATCAATCCACAAACATGCCAGTAGTCGCATTGAAAGCTGATCTGAAATAATTAAGGCAAACGCAACAACAAACGCACGTGCAACTCAAACTGAAATGTCCAAATAAACAGCGGCTGCTTAATTTCATCAGGACAGGTAAACGGGTCACTTTAGGATATGATTTTAATTTATGTCACATATTTATATTTTGTACCCTCGATGATGGCCATGATCGTTTACACTTTGGGATCGTATAAAATTAATAATAATTCGCTTGCCACGCATACACAATATGACATAGAAATATTCAACCATCCATTATTTGATTCATGCATTCATTCATTCATCATTTACAAATGAGTTTGTTCGTCCAAATAAAACGAGCCTAGAATAAAAAAAAAAATACAAACAAACAACAGACCTAACAAACGTTCGTTCATTCGTTGTCTCTTTAGGAAAACAAAAAAAAACAAAAATGTGAAAGGGTTGCTTACACACACACGCACACACATGCAAGCACTCGTGCACAGTGGCATGAAATGCAAAAGGCCGAAAACAGCCTCTACGAAATAAATGTTTCAATTTTGAATAAAACTTTGCCAGGACTATCTATACACTGAAAGCTATTTTTGGAATACATCAAGTAATAAACTTTGTGAAATTCAAGCTTGAAAAATTAATATAACTATTTTTTTCGAATTTTCATTTATTGTGGATTAAGTTAATCAAGTTCCAATCTCAATGGAAGTAAAAATTAACATTAAAAAGATGAAATACATTATTGTGAGCAGAAAAAAGGTCCAGACTAATACATCAACACGGATAAATAATTCCAAAACAGAACAAGTTTCAATATTTAAATACCTGGGATTTTCATAAAATGTTATATATGGTCCGTACTATTATATTGGGCAGAAACATGGACGAGAAAGGCGTCAGATAAAAAAGATTAAATTCGTTTGAAATGTGGATTTTCTGGTGAATATTAGAGTTCCCATGTACTGACGGCGTTTCGAATGAAGAGTGTCGGATGTAAAATAATGAGAAATATAAAAACACGTAAAACATCTTATATAAATCACAATATGCAAAATGGAAACTGTAGAATTCCCCAAAACATTTTACAGGCCAAAATTGAAAGAAGACCCCCGAGAGGAAGAAAAGAAATAACATGGCTGAAAAATATTCAAGAATGGACAGATCACCAGTACCAAAGAAGTCTTCTGAGTGCAACCAAAAAGAGACAACTCTCTATATTGGAGTACAAATATTAAAAAAAAATTATTTTACAAAAATTTTATGATCGCTAATATCCGAATACAGATTGGCAAATAAAGAAGAAGAAGCTAGTCTACATGCCCGCTCATGGCAAAGCATCAGCAGACCTTAATCCATATTCTCCATATCAATTAGACTATTCATAATAATTTTTCTAATCTATCAATAGCCAATGGATTGGCGGTGTAGAACTGGAAAATAATTTTCTGTCAAATCATACTGAGGGTACAGAAAGGAAGAACTATATATACTTTATTTGCGTCTCACTCTGTACGACTCACAAGCGATGAAAGAGAAATGAGAAAATTATTTGCATTCTCTTTTATTTTTCGCGTACGTTTGAGAAGTATGTAATATTTTGAGTAAAATGAAATGGAAGAACATCACATAACCGCACTATACACTTACTGGTATCAATCAGTGACTTATTCATTCAGTACAAATTAAAAACTCTTAACTTTCTTGAATATAGAAGCATTTTCCGAATACAATTTCTTTATTTTTGTTTTGTTTACATCCCTTTATTCGTAACATTTTGTATTTTATAGTTGTCTCATTCTTCACTGACCAGCGACTTGGATGATTTGGACCATTTTTCAATTCAATTTTTTTTTCATTTCACGCCACTGTGCAACATTACAGAGTATTATCAATTGTTGTCTGCTGCATATGGCTATTTCAAAGTTTGTATTGTATTATTTTATCCTTGCAAAGGACGGTGTGTATACTTTAATTTATTTGTTTTTTTTTATTTGATGGACTTTAATATTTCGGCTACTGTAACGGTCTGCTGCGATATGAGCGATCCCTGTATGTGCTGCTCATTAGCATAATTTTCGTAGCCGTTATTAAATTGTGAATCAAAAGGCAAGTAAAACCTTCAATTGTACTCGAATTCCCTTAATATGATGAAGATGATTATTATGCTGACGAACGAGTAGCACTTCTTTTTACTCAATTTAAGTTTTATCCTTCAACCATCATCCTTCATTCATTGTTTTGTTAGATTTTCAATGGTGTGCAAAAATAGACATCTGGACATTTTTTGGAGTTGTTGTCTAGCAAAATAATATAAAATAGAATAAATGTAAAAAAAAACAAACTATAAATAGTACAAGGTGAACATGGACAGCAATCACGTGGTTGCGGTGTATAACACATGAACACGACTGATCGTAATGCTGGCTACACACATTGCAACGTGTTTATGCAACACGTTTGTCATTCATGTTTCATATTTTGATACACACACTGCAACCAAGAATGAAACCATGAAAGCAACATCATTTCTGTAGTTTGTATTCGCATTGAACATCGCCCAAGAAAGAAACATAGTTGAACAAATGAGCCGTGAGCTAAGTGAAACATCAGCAATTATAATTATTGATGAATTGTTTTATGAAGAGGAGGAAAATGAGGTACAACCAAAGAAAAAAAGTGAGCATATATTTCTGTACTCCTTTTTTTGCTTTGTTATGTTTTTTATACTCTGATCAAGTGAATTAGGATTTTATTTTAATCAATAAGCAAAAACTTAAAATAATATTTTCCGATTTCACAGTTTATTTAATGCCTCCATTTTTTTAATACAAATTGCGTAACGTATTAAAACTAAATGAATTTTATTTTGCTTTTTATACTTTTTTTCTTACTTTTTTGCGTTTTTTAAACTGTTTGGAACAGCTTACTGCGCTTTTGCCTGTTCTAGTGAAACCAACACTGATTATTTTACTTCCTCGATGACTCGGTTACAAAACCGATGAAGGAGATGTGATGGACTTTAGCATAAATCAGCATTAATCGCTGCCGGTACTGTTCATTGACCAGTGCTATGCCTTCGTCACTTTAACAGTCCAACAACAATTAACACAATGATACACTAATGAATATTAGAAAATTTAAGGATGCTATGACTTACGTGAAACTGGGCTCGAAGTCACATTCTCAGTCAATATTTGCGTTGTAGTCAATGCGCTATGCGAACCACTTCAGCCAACAGCAGACAGTACCCCCAACACTCTGAGTTTCATCCCACCATTTCAACCATCTAATACCACTAAAACCAACTAAAACATCTTTTGAGGCTTTGAATGCAAAAGGAAATAAAAATGAATCATTGATAACAGAAAACTTGTCGTTTTTTATGCCCCATTTTCTTCTCCCGCTTACCGAAAAAAAACCCTCATGAATTTTATTCATGAATTTGTTTCCTCGTATAAATTGGCTAAAAATTACATCTTCGTTTTGATTAGCACAAATAATAAATAAATCCATTATACATATACAGATAATTATCAATCGCTCTACTGACAAAAACTAATAAAAATTAATTTTTCCCACTTTTGAAAAATAAAAACTACAAAATTTATTGTTAAAACAACTAAATTGGCAGATAATTTTTTTTTTGGAATTTTTTCCAAATTGGGGTTCGTTTCAAATGATATAATTTACAAATTTGTCTTCGCTTATTTATGTCACAGAATATAGATAATAATTAAACATCAATACGCACATCAACTTACCGGCTCAGAGATAAAACCAGATTATTTTTTTTTTTCATAGTAAGTTTAATTTTATTAGTTAAGATAAATAAATGTTTTTGAACAACTTAAAGAAAATAAATGACCGCACACGTTAAGCTTTTCTTTCGATTGTCTGCATTAATATCCCTTTCAAGTTTAGCTAGCTGCTCCTCAAAAGAGTTCTGAAAGAAAGAGAAGTAGTTACACATTTCGGAGCATACGACTTCGTTGAAAAATCATCAATCACTTAAAGATTTTTATACACATTTTTACCATTGAATTGTTTTTATTAATTTCAATAAAATTTGTTATCTCAAAACGAACTTCGTCTAAAGCTGCTGCTGAGGTAAAGGAAGGTGTCAGAAATATCACATTTATTTACATTTTATTAGACAATTTTTCCATAGACGTCAAAAGCTTCTTTTCGCTGCAGAACTGAAATAAATCATATAAATTATGGAGAGAACAAAATCAATAACACAAAGTGGGCGTTCGTTAGTACAGACAGATGAGTTGGCATAATCATTGATGGTCATCACTCAACTGAAAGACGCAGTTTCGCTTTAGCGCACTCTGCGTATTTCATATCTTCTACGCTCTTCTGCATTTCAAGTAATATGCGATGCCTTTTATGTGGATTTATTTTGTTTTCTTGATCATCTGTGATGTAAATTTGTCGAGTCCAATAAAAAACATTTAAGCAAAAATAAATAAATTTATAGAGTTTGCGACTTTATGATAAAGAACTTCCTGCTGTTTTACTTTTTTACAGCATCAATTAATTTTTCCTCCGTTGTGCTGTGCTGGCTTTAAATGATAAAATTTATCGGACAGACATTGAGAGACGACACTTAGTATATAATAGTCATCGATAAGTATATAATAGTCATCGATAGCATGCTAATTTTGTTAATGGAACAATTGTAGTAAATAATAAAATAATAAATAAGGAATTTTTACAACAAGAATAAAACAAAATAATACACGATGCAAACATATTAATCGATGTTAGTGAAAATAACACATAATATGTCATCGGTGGCTATCAGTTGATCTGCTCCCACGCAGCTTATGACGCTTACAAAAGTAGAAAGTAAACTTACTTTTCGCACCATACGCTTCGAGGCATCCCACGCGTTTATGCTCTGTAACTTCCAACGTACAACTACACCTATTACATTTTTTTGACAAAAAACGCTTGGTGTTGACTTTCATTTAAAGATATGAGAATAGTTCAGAAGAAAAGAAATTACATACGTTTCCCATTCATAGACGTTGAAGGGCCGCCATTGTCATCTCTACTGCACAGTTTTTTCAGGTTTTAACAAAATAATAGAGTTGGGCAAAATCGTTCCTTTTGTGGAATCGTTCTGAACGATCCAAAACATATGAGGAACTAGGTCAACAAACATTTGTTATTGTTTGTTTTCATTTTCTGGCCATACTAAAAAACTTCTATAAGTCCTTTCGTAAAATATTTGTAAAAAATAATAACTTCTATAAAATAAATTGTAAATATAGCAAGACGTCCATTAAGACGGCAACACTGATCTCTATACAAAAAGTAAACCTTGTTCTAAGTGTACGGAATAATTGTAGCAAACAGTCAGTCTAGATGCGTCAACGATTTGCTCGCACATCCATCAAACATCGCACATAAAAAATCAGAACAAGTTAATGATTCCTCAAGCCGGTTTGCAATTGCGGAGCGAGAAACGATAAAAAAGGAACGGTTGGATCGGCCCGCATCGTTCCAATTAGTTAATCGTTCGGAACTAGGACGTTTGTTAACGATACAACTCTACAAAATAAGCTTATGAAAAATTTTTCTTAAATATCGTTGACTCTTTACCTGGCTGAAGTCTCCCAGGAGGGCTGAAATTAAAAAAAGATAATAAAATTATGGAATTAATGTTTGAAAATGTAATTCCTATCTATTATTTCTGATGTGATTGTAACTAATAAAAACAAACTTTATTTAAACTTTAGGATAAACGAATGCTAGTATTTATTCATTTTTATTACTAGCTACAAAACAAATCTTTATTTCAAATATCAGTCTTCTATCATTAAAAGTTAAAACCAGAATGGCGCTTTAAATTACATGACGTGTTTTTCTATTTCTATATATATGTTTTTAGCGTTGCCAGACACTCAATTAATATATATATATACTTATATAAAAAATAGCGAGTAGTTTGTCAAAGTCTTGTTCCAACAATTTCGTTATTAAGTTCTGTGCACGGACAATTACATTCGCCAACAAAAGCCTTTATATAACCCATATTTTGCCAATTTAATGAGTGCCAAACAATTTAGTTTTATTCATACAGCAAGAAAATAATACGAGTACTCTCTTCATTAATTTGAAATCACTTGGAGTCTCTAAACATCAAACTTTCCGATTTTCATAGAACTTCAAATGGCATATGTTTATTAAGGGGATGGCTCCGCCTAGGTTTGCCAACCGTACTATAAGATATATTTTGGGTTTGCTTACCGTTGAAAATTATAGTATAAATTATAATACGAAATAATACTATATTTCGTTCTTATTTTTGCGAACAGAATTTCGAAGCAGACAAATTTAAGTTCAAAGTCTGCAATGTAATCGCCATTAATAAATTTTGCCATCCTCTATTAAAGTTTAGGTTTGTATAGAACATACAGTTACAAAAATACGTAGTATAAAAAATGGTATATTTACACTTTTATTTGCAACACTGAAACGCAATACAAATAAATTTGATTTCAAATTTTACTTCAATGTTTACAATTTAAATCCTGTTAGCAATTTTTTCTCAACACATGCATACTTATATACATATGTACATATTAAAGATTCTTGAAGTTTTCCAGAATTTAATAGTTTGTTCACATAAAGAATACTTTCAGTTATAAATTTTAAATGGCGGGAGGAAAGAAACAGAGAGAGTACAAAAATGAGCTCCTGATGTACATAAATATCGTCGCCCCGAAGTTATCTTCACGTATGTATATCACAAAATCAAAAAACATGAGACAAAAGTGCTTCTCCTAAAAACTCAAGACTTGACGAGTCAAATCCGACGTCTGTGAACCGAGTCTAAGGTGCTGAACATGTGCTCATTAATTTAAAAATTAATCGTCATCTTAAATGCAAACGGAAGTAACTATACTCTTATTTATTTTAAAGGAGAAGCTACATATGTACATACTTATGTAAACGCGTTATAAAAGCAATTATAATAAAGTATTCTTTTCAATCCTTTTAATTTATTATAATATAGATACATTTTTGCATTTAAAAATACATGCACTTGTATTTACTCCAGTTTGCATTTCTTTAATAAAGAGGCCGTTTTTGCTCGTAGGAGCAAACTATAATCAATCAAAAACTCTATTCCGAATAGTTGTGTATTTACGTTCGTTTGCATTTAAGTTGACGATATGAAAGTTTTATTGTAGACTAAAAATTGTTTAAAGATGCAACAAATACATATATGTATGTATGTGGCTTTTATAAAAAATAAATAAAACATAAATTTCTTTAGTTTCAAGCTTTTTATTCATAAAAAAAATTTGTATTTTAAGACATACTCGTATTTTTCATACAAATTTTATTTAAAATTCATTTCAGACCTAAATTATTTTTTATGAATACGGCCGCACAGTGGCTGAAAATCGTTTTTCATTGGCCAAAATTCTGTAACTTTTGAACCGATCAAAATATTGAAGTAATTTTTATTTTATTGGATAGATATTTAGTTCAGCTTGACTCAGTTTAAATTACATTAAAATTGATTGAGGAATTTTTAAGGAATTCTAGGTCAAAGTTGAACTTTTGAATTTTTTTAACTTTTAGAGTGAAATATGGGTTTATTATTTTTTTATTTATTAAAAAATTTAATATTTGGAAATTAATAATAATTATAAATATTTTTTGTAGTAATGGAATTTTTTTAATGTTACACTTAAAAAAAATTTTACACTGAAAAAAATAGTAAAATCAACTGGAGATTTTGCTATTACAGAAAAATTAAAAATTTTTTGCTGACTAATTTGCAAATTTGCTTACACTCAAAGAATAGTTACACTTAAAAAAAACGTTAATAATATTATCTAAAAATGTTGCTATTACTACAGAAAAATTTATTATTTTTTGCTGTCAAATTTGATAATTTTAAAAATAAAAACTGCAATAAATTTTAATAGCATTTGCAACTATGGTAGGCTCTGTTTATTATTATTTTTTTACTAATACTATGTTTTTCGTACTTAAATAACAATGAAAGGCAATTATAATTATTATTCATTTGACTCAAATATTGATTACAAATATTCCATATTTTGTTCTGTGCTATCTCTGTTCTTTAGTAGTTTTTTGGCTTCTTCATCTAAATCCCGATGTTCCACTTTCCATTGATTTCTAATACTGGAGATAAACGGATCTGACGTTGCCAATAATATATTAAATAGATCTTCATTTGTTGAATTTCGTGAAATTTTTCTAGTATTGTGGTCTCTATAAAATCTGTAATCCTTGTTCCTTTTTTCCTGAGCCTCCTCTGATAGATCTCCAAGTGGCACCAAATGATATTTAATGACATCTTCTCCATGATAAAGGATTTTGTGAACTGTTGCAGACATATTTCTCCATGGGTAGTTGGTTGTATATATTTTTGCAGTTTCCTTAGCATAATCTCCAAATTTTCTATAGTCAATTTCTTCATTGCACGCAAGTACTTCTAGGATTATTTTAAATCTGAAAATGAGGTTTAAATTCACTCCCGTTATTTCAGATGCTGTTTCTGGATCTGAAAAGAATCTTCTTGCGGTATTGCCATCATTTGTATTGCCTGACCCTTGTTTTGGCTGATCTATAATCAATCCAAATTTGCGATATTCATCTTGAACATGTTTCGTTTTTGAACTTCTTAACTCTTTGTTGGTTTCGTTGTTTCTTATTGATCCTGAAGACCCGAAATCCAAATCATAACTGATTTTTAGTACGTGTTCCATAAGTCGTATTCTTGCATGTAGTGGTGATAATCCAAATTCATATGTTTTAACAACTTTTTCAATGATATCCACTTTTGTTAATTGGTTCTGTGATGTAGGAAAGATTCTTTTATATTTGTACAACCAATTGCATCGTTAATATCTTTAAGTTTCCACCTCTTAGATTTATCGCTGCAGTTGTCCAATGATTTGCGTGGTCTTCCAGCCTTATCTTGCTTTGCTGTTTCTGCAGCGACAGTAAGTTGGCCATCTAACCAGTTTGCACTTTTTATATAAAAGTTTTGTTTACTGTAGCGAACTTCTTTGTAGCGTTTTTTTAGTGCTTTGACGAAATTATATAATTGCTCTTGCATTTCGGTGCTACACGAATTTAAGTTCAATTTTATTTTAACGTAACTAAGAACATCTTCCTGGTTTTTGTTTCTAAAATACTCTTCCTCCAGTTCTTTATAACTGAAGCTCTCCATATTTTTGTGAATATTTTTATTTGCGTCTGTTATGTTTTACCCGTATTACTGAGTAATCCCTTAATCGAATCCGTAGTTTTATACATTTTTAGATACATGTTATTCACACATTGATCTTTAATTTCATAGCAGGTAGTGCTTAAATTGCACAAAACTGCACATGTTGTCCAGACCTTAATAATATCAGGTAAAACTGATTAGTATCTCGCCAATATTTGTTGTTGTTGTTGGGTTGTGTTTTTATTTTTAGTGGTTTAATGTCCCGATTATTGTTATAAAATTGCTTATGACTTTGGTTGACCCTAACATTTGATAACAGGTAAATTTAGAAACAGATCATATGTTTACTGTAGAATTTTGTGATAATTTTATTACCAATTTTTGGCTGATCAAAACAAAGCCATTAAACCCTTTCGCAGGTATTATATTTAATTTTGTTAGTTTTACGTAGTCTAAAGTAAAAAACATAAACTTTTAGGCAAAAAAGTGAAAATTATATACACCATTGTATACGAGTACTTTGGAGTAATTTCATTAAAATGAAAAAAGTGTTCTACACACGGCTCGTCACGGGTGCAAAAGTATATACAGCGGTAAAGGGGACACTTTCACCTTTCTCCGGGTGGTATACATTTCTTGTTCCCTTTTGTTCCCTAGAAGTTCTATTCCACTAAAGTTTAAATTTGAGAAAAATATAGTAGTTTCATAAATATTCCGTAACGCCCTTAATATTAAACGCTAGAGCTCTGACCACTTACAAAAACTAAAGACTATAATCCTACCAACATTATAAAAAAGACCGCAGGCCATTATCGATGATAGCTTGCGAGTAGTAACCATTTATTTTTTATAAAAAAACAAAAGAAAAACACCTTTTTCTGAAATTAAAAAAAACCGTTGAGTTTGACAGCATGCCACGCTCACAATTATCAATAGTTTAATCTAATTTTTTGGCTACCTTAATCTGGATATATTAGCTGCAAAAGGGCGTAAAAATTTTAAAAATCGGTGACAAAAAAAAAAGACTTTTGGCCAATGAAAAACGATTTTCAGCCACCGTGGGCCGTATATTTATTAGAATAAATTCTTAAGGAATTTCAATGAAATACTACATATAAATATTTAATCACCAACTTGTTGGGAACCCTAGCTCCGCCACAAGCTCCCAAAGCAGGGCACCTCTCTTATTTATTTATCATAATTCCCCCACAGTGACAATTAGTTGTTAAGCACAGTTCGGTTGAAAATCATTTTCCACTTCTGACCATTCACGCAATTTGTTAAGAATTTAAAGCCAGTAGGTAAATTCCTGTATCCAGTATATCCATTTTAATTTAAAATTTTATTATTAAAAAGGCAAAGTTTTCCACTTTAAAATTAAAATAATTTTTTTTTGTGCAGCCAAGAAACAGAAACTAGAAAAAAAGAATGATTGTTTAACTGTTTTGTTGATACTTCTAAGACAATCAATCATTTCAGTTACAACGTACATAAACACAAACATGCAAACACACACACAAACAACCAAACAGATAAATGTCTATGTGTGTGTGTATACTATCTGCTTTTATTATGATGGAGTTTACTATTTTATTACACACCATAACCAATAAACCTAAAGACAAAAAAAATACTTTCATTCTGAGCTGGCCAATAACAGGCGCCTGGGATTGTTCTTAAGATACTCGGAAATCTTTTTCAAGCCATCAGACAAGTACATATATATGTAGGAGTCTTTTCTTAAAACCATTAACACGAAATTCAGTCACAATTAATTTGATTGCAAAGTTTATCAGTTAGGCTGCACTCCATTTTTAAGGGCCTTTAACAATTCGTCGTCCAGAATTTTATGTATATCAAATTATGCCAAGAGTAGGGAATTTTTCCTTTTTGTTGGGAATTTATTGGAAAATTTCAAGCGAAGGTTTTTCATTTTAAGGAAAATGTAGGAAATTTTTAATACTCTGCTTTTTTCGCTTTTCTATTACGGTGTAATTGCGTAAAGGACCACACAAAAGTGTAAATATTATACATATAAAAATTTAAATTTTAAATTTTGTTACAGTATTATGCAAGATATTTTATACAGACAGAAAACAACTTTCGGTAAGATATATCTAGAGACAACGAAGAGCAAAGAAATGTGTGATCCTGGAAGAATTGGACTGAAAAACAAAAACAAATTAAAAATTATTTTTTTTTAAATTATATATTAACCCTCTAATGCCCAGCTTAAGAAAAAATGGGAAAATAATTAGCGAATAATTTTTTTTTGTATATTTGGGTCTCTGGTTTAAAAAGAAATATTTTTACGTCTGTACAATACGTGCCTTCAGGAACACTTAGCTTTTTTTAATAATAAAAACACTGTTATAACAAAAATCAAACTTACAAATGATAAAAGACAAGTATATGTCAGAAGAAAACTATCTGTAACTATCTATCGAGTAACTCAAAAACACTTAAACTTGATATTTGATAACACGACATGCAACTGCATAGTTTTTGCTTGCAAATGCACGTACTTAAAAGAGATAAAAACGAGGTTTTAAGAGCTTTCGCAGCTTTTACAAATATTTTGCTACATCTTTTAGCAACTGTAAAAAAATGTTATTTAATAAAAAAAATTATATATTATATAAGGCACTCTTAGGCATTAGAGGGTTAAGCTATTTTCATTATTGAACCCTTGGTTGATTCTACCTTTCCGGGGTCTTATTTTTTAACGTGGTCAAAATTTTACTAATCATTCAGAATCAAGATTTGATTACCTTGATTACATGCATCCTTATTTTAGAATTAAATTTTTTACCCGGCGATATAAATGTACAAAATTTTAAAAATGTAAATAAAATGTTCGTTTTTGCGAAGATAACTTCGGGACGACGAATTTTAATTTTTGTTTATTAAAAACTCATTAACTCAAAATTCGTTTACATTTATTTATTACGTTTTTAACTAAAAAAACATTGGAATATCAAAATAAATTCGATTAATTTTTATTTCTAAAATAATTTACATAAAAAATTCAAAACAATTAGAGTGCAGAAATAGTGCACAATAGTTCATGAAACAAAACATATTTTTAAAATTATTTACTTTATACATATATAATACTTTATATAATACTTTACACATTTATTTCATTTAATTGGTACATTTTAACGTTTCTCAGCTCTGCTAAGTAGTCAAGCAAAGACATGCTAACGCCTGCTCACTTCCTTAACAACAAGTTTTCCAAAAAAGTCCATTTTGTGTGTCTATTTTTTTATATTTTCACTTTGCCCAAAAACCGTCAGTGGGCAAAGGAGATTGGTGTGAGTATTTTACACCCAATAGATATCTGCATTTACTTAGCGTACTTCCTTCCTATTAAACGGAAATGACAGGAAAAAAAGAGTGGAAAAAGGTTTGAAAAAAACGGCAACACATTTTTAAAGAAAAGTGCCAACCATATTAGAATCAACATTTTTAAATTTAATTTAGAAGAAGTGTGGTAAGTAGAAAAATCAACAAAGAAAAAAATCAAAAGTACAACAGCAGGACTAAATGCAGCAGCGAATGTTGAGGACACAGAATTTGGAGGCAGCAAAAAAATTCATAAAAAATTAAAATAAAGAATCTATTGTGCGAAAAAACAACAACTTGTTATTTATTTATAAGAAGTTGTGAATGGGGCTATTTGTTGCTTGTTTAATTGTGCGAAAATAAAAAGAAAGAATATTCTTGAACCGTTAGAAGAAAGAAAAGATGAAGAAATAAATGACATTAAACAAACAAAGCTGAAAAAAGCAAAATGTTATTTAATGAAAGACACACTAGAGCTTTGCTCAAGATATTGCGATGGCGTGCTTAAGACATTTCTGGCTGGGCTCGAGCTGTGAAATATTTTCTATTGTTTGGTTTTTTTATGATTAGAGAAGACAGGAAAAGTAAATTGTACTACCGCTGCGGCAACCGGAGCTCGTTTATGGTGCTTATCAGCAAAGCTTGCAAGTTTGCCCAAACTTTAGTGATTTCGCTTATTTATTTTTATTTTAAACTTGATCGTATCCTGAATTTAATAATAACATCAGTTTGTAAGTTATTAACAAGTTTGAGTCCATAGGATAAAGCTTCCTCTAAACTTTCCAAAGCTGCTTTAATTTTCTGGTTTATTTTAAGAAACGAATAAAGCACTTTAATCATAAATATTTAATCTTAAATATTTAGAATCGCACTTTGTTTTGATATCGTAAATTAAACTAGAAAGAGATCGTTTAATTTCAGATGTCAGAACAGATACTCTTAAACACTCTCATTGCTTTGCTTATGTTTTTATTTCAACCAATATTTACATAAGTGAATGCGCGTACGTGAGCATTTTTAGCATTTGTAGTGGTGTCAACTTTAGTTGGCGAAAAAGGGATCTAAAAATTTTTGACGAAGATGTATTTTTGAGATGGACCGCGGCCTTAAACTTCACATCATAACGATTTCGATATTGCAATTTTTCTTCTATAATCGAATGCACTTTTGTAATGTCTTAAATGAATAAGTTTTGAAAACTCGATTGTTAAAAAAAATTCATATGAATCAAAATCAATTTCGCTGACACTTAAAACTTTATTTATATTTCAGGTTCCATTTAAAAATGTATATTTATGTAAATATGTATAATTTTAGTTTCCCGTTTGAGAGTGTCTTTTTCTGGGAATTCCCGTTTCCTAAGCCCATTACTTTTAAACTTTTTTATTTATTGCAAATTAAAGTTGTATGGTACTTGCCCTGGTCGCAGGATATACAGATCACGTATGCTGCGTCTCCTTAATCAAAAAATTTCTTATAAAAACATCAACTACATTTTTTTATCTCTTGAGTATTTCTGACAGCATTTGGTAACCGCAAATTTTGTTGTTGTATATAGTTTCCCTTTGACCTACCGATAGTTCAGAATGTGTCAAAATGTGGTAACAGTTCGCAACTATTAAAATAGAAATAGACAGAATTTAAAAATATTAATAAATCTTCTCCTGGAAACTACATATTTTGTCAAGATGTCAGGAGCAGTGCTACAGTACACACATACATACCCGCGCTCACACACACACACACACACAGAGGAAAAGTTACACTTTGAAAAAGAGATTTAATTTTTGTATTTGGATTCTCTGTCCGCATCGACGATTAGGTCATCGCGTTATTATTCATATACATACTTTGTTTTTCAAGCGCTGGGCCATCAGCAGCATCCCAGCAAACACATGGTATAGTACTTTGAAATCTATTATCATGCATTTCGTTGATGCTTATGCCAACTCATCAGAAGACCCATGATATATTTATATATATACATATATATATCGCACTTGATCAACAAGAGGGTATTAACTCAAAATTTTCAAATTTTCAACAGAAGCAAAATACTTTTTGATTTTACATCAAAGGTATATGAAAAATAGATTTTAAATCATCCGTTTCATTAGCGAAACATAGACAAAACAATGTGAAATTTTTACAGCAGCTAAATATGAATATTAGAATGCAAGTTTTGGAGAAAAGTGAAAAAATTTAAATTTCGAGTTAATACCCTCTTGTTGATCAAGTGCGATATATATATATATATATATATTTATATTCCTTTTACTCCTCTAAAGACCATAGGGCCGGGATAAATGAGAATTTCTTAATATCAGGGGTTCTATAAAAATAAATTTTTTCCTGACAAACTTGTTCTTAAATAAAATCCAAAACGAACACGATGTGCTATTTATTATGACTAGTATTTCCTATGGCCGATGAAATCGACCACATTCTAGTAACTAATATAAAGCATTTACATAAATGCATATAATAAAATACAAAAAACATTTAAAGTAAACCAGTTATAACTGTTTAGCTCTCTTTAGATTACAATTTATGTTTTAGAAAATGTTGTCTTATTTCTTTGCAAAACCAAATTGAACAAACGTACATGCAAATTTCGTTTACTTTTCAACATTAAGCTGATATATGCATGTGTAATAAGTCTTCACGGCTTAGTAGCAACTTTAAACGCTCATAGCGTGTGCACATTTGTAAATAAATATCTTCAAAATGATATAAGTTTTGTCAAAGTCTGCTGTATAATATGATTATAAAAAGGATCCAAGAAAACGTGTTTGTCGATTAATTATGTATATAGATAGTTGGATATACTGTTGCCGAAGTATATGATAGCAAATTAATATTGAGAATAAATATAAAAATGGGTATTATGGGTGCAACTCTTTTCGTCAAGGGGATCAAAGTAAACTTTGGATTTCGAGGATTGTCAAGCATTTTAGTAAGAATCTTGTAATTTCTTATTAAGGTATTTTATGCTTTTATTTATATGTATAAAATAATTATAGACTCTAGTTTTGAATTACGCGGCATTTCTTCTACTAAAAACTGTAAGAAACTTCTCTTTTCTATGTATAAAATCGAAACAATCATAGTGATATCGCTTTACTTTATGGGGAACGCCACGCTAAGCAAATATTTTTCTTTGTCTATTTCTGCTTAAGGGACTCCTGTGGAGCTTGAGCAAACACACATACACATTAGAAAGTGATTAGAAGAGTGGGCAGTGCCACTCCCATACAAAAAAAAAAGAAATATTTCAGATGCTGTTTGCTCTGGAAAAAAATATGTAATTAATATTTTACTCAAACTACTTCTCTCATATTCCTTTGTTTGCTGGATTACAATTTCAACACAAGTATGAACTTTAGAAATACCAACAAAAACTGTGTTAATTGCGGAGGGGATTTTTTATATTTTTAAAATGATTTTGTTTCAGTTTTTGTTTTAATCTGAAATTAAATAGTTGTAAGCCAGTTGCGCATGCACACATGTTTTCCCATTAAACGTCTCCTCATAGGAAAGCTGTGACCAACATGTGAAACATCAATTTTGATCTCCATCCCTTGATTCAAATGTTTTAAATTAATTTCCATAAAAAAGAGCATTAACACACACACGCACACACACGCACTCATATGCAAAAGTGGTGGATGGCGTCAAATCAATTTGATTGCATAGACAAATATTTGAAAGTTAAATCACAGTTAGCGATCAGCATGTTACAGTGCACAGTAGGCCTGTTCACAAATAAACTCTAGAAATATTTTTTTTATATAAAAAACAAAGCGAATAACTTTTACGGGTGTTGGTTATAGAGGCGTAGAACATTAAATTGGCAATACAGGTAGACCTCGTTTAACTGTGTTAAGCGAAACAAGAAACCAGTGCAAAAACGACGATTACGTTCCACGATTTCCAAAAAAAAAATTTTCAGCCATATATTTCTTATTTGGTCTGCCGAAAAAATCCAAAACTCACAAAGCTGAAAAAATATAAAATGAATGTAAGAAATCAGAAAATTAGTAAGATTGTAAAAATGTTCAAAATAAGTTAAATATTGCTAGACTCTTAGCAAGCTCGTAAGAGATTTGCCAAAATCTAAAAATTCCTCAAAATAGTTTTAAACCCCCAAAAAGTGTAAATAAAAGCCAAGAACTGCGAAAGCATGACATAAATCGGAAAATATCCCCAAAAGTCTGTAAAATTTTATGAAAATAATAAAAAAATGCCAAAACAGGGAAACAAATTCAGTGTTGTCACAAAATCCAATGCAATTGGAAATAGATTTGAAAAAAAACGACAAAAATATATAATTTTGTGTGGTGAATTTCATTGGTGTTACATTCAATCTTGAATTACTATCTGTTTTGAATACATTGTATTATTCTGTGACAACCCTGATCATCAATATCTGTAAAAATCTTTTATATTATAAGAACAAAAATTCGGAAATGGCAAAATTGTAATAATAATAAATATGTTTTAAATTTAATAATACACCGTTATATGAAAAAGGACCAAAATCGGGGGGTTAAGGTTCGGAAATAATAAAATTAGATATCTCACGATCAGGGCAAGTTTGAAATACCACAAAAATCTTTTAAAGGTAAGCAAAGTGGCACCAAAAAAGAAAAAAACGAAACTTAACAATTAAGATTTACTAAAATTTTATAATATAAAATGTTTATTGGAGAGTACAATCATATGCTTTATATATTTCCAAAGTGAAAGTGAAGTTATTTTCTATTGTCACATAAAATAACTGAAAGCATGGAAAATAAGCATTCGACATCAGTAAACAGACATTACTGAATTTGCATCGATTTAATTCTGATGTAGACACGGCTGCAATATACCCATCCGTTTGGTTTCTATTAATATACTCAATAATTCCTGCTCCGCGTTTAGATTAGGCGGTTTTATTAAATTCATAAAAAAAGTTTTTTGTAGGCATCTTGAATAAATTTTTTCATTTGATCAGCAACTTCCAACAACTGTTTTCAGAACATGTTCCTTATATCTTAAGGGCATATTTGAAATTTTTTAGAGCATTTTTTATGCGCACAAACAATCTGCTTAGATAATGTTTTTCGCTGTCCTGATTATTACTTATGTATGTATTTATTTTACTCTTTCCAGTGACATGCTTCATCAAAATTGCAGCAAATGTGTTTGTAATAGAAAAATTTTTTTCCTGTGGTCATTGCGTTAATCATGTGGAAAAAATGCATTATTAAATGTTTTACGTTACGTATCGTGTGGTCGATCAATCGACAACATATGACAGCAAAAGATTACAAAAAATGGCCTTCTTGACAACGAGTTTTGAAGGCAAGACGCCGGCATACAAAAGTCAATACAAATAATTATATCTCGCAGATAGTTTCAATTTAATAAAATGTATTTTACATGACCTCCGTAAATGAAATGTGCATAGAGGTCGACTTAGATTTCAACTTCCCTTTCAAAGAGACTTTGATAAATTTTATTTAAGTCTGAATTTCGATGAACAGACTAAAATTGAAATTTTATTTGTTTAATTTTACGAGTGCACCAAGGAGTAGGGTGTACTCCGCCTTATTCCTTATTATGAACAAGGTCACATGGTACTGATTTGTTCGTCGCTCCAGATGTCGCCGACGCCATGATTTTCTGTATTTTCATTTACATAAATGTATTTTATTTTTGGCGACCAATAGTTCGTCATTCGTCTCAGTTGTGTTCTTAGCATTGACCTATAGATTTACCAGTTATTTTTTATGCAGTCACACATCAAATACAAGTGTAAAATATAGTTGTGCTGTTACAAACCATTTACTTAACTAAACTCTTGGCATTCCAAAAATATTTTTCAAACAAAAATTATGATGGTTGCGGTTATGACATTTTTCTAAAATATAGTTAAGAAATCATAATTAAAAAAAAAACATACAAAGCATGTTCTACATGTACTCATATATTGTTAAAGTAAACACAACTGCGCGTTAGCAGCAGTTTCATGCAACAATAGTTTTCACACACGCACATATAACAACCAGTTTAGGACAAGAAAAAGGGTTAAAACGGCTGCATCACATCACCACTTTGCAACTTACACAAGAACTCATTTAATAAAAAAATATCTATTTTTCTTCCTTTTTTTTGCTTGAGATCCTTTTAAATTAAGCTTTTTTCCGTTTCATTGTATATTAATTTGGTCACATAATAAAAAGTGTTCGTATGTATTTTGTGTGAGAATATTATGCGGTTAATAATGTATGTGAAACACGCAAATATTTTATACATTTCGTTCATTAAATAGATCTTGACAAAGTAAAAAAATCAAGTATTTATCTTGAAATGTCGTTTTTTCGCTAAAGCACTTGTAAGAGATTAAGTAGAAAAAATCGCGAAGACAGTAGTCATAAGCATAGCCCCGTTAAGCTGTTATAAACTATTATTAACTTTCAAATATTTATTGTTTTTATTAAATGAAAACAAAATTTTGTGTGAGAATTTTGAATATTGAAAACTGAAATATGTTTTTGTATTTTATTATTGTTTTCCAAACGAATTCTCAATCGAAATTTAAACTATTCATTTCCCAAAGAAGGGAACACACCTACTTGTTGGTAGGCCTGAGTATTACTTCTCTTTTTAAATAATAAAAAAAAGAACCGGCAGTAAAAGTCATATATGTTTATTTATATACTGCCCTTTACTTTACGACCGGGCTCGCCGTACCCAGTGGTTTGGCCCTAAAGAGCAGCTTGTCAGCTGGTGGCACACTGGACACCACATGCTAAATTTAAGATTTTCTTTAAATTGCTTGCAGTCTTTAAACTTCAACCTTAGAAAAATGATGGTGTATAAAATAGAAAGCAAACGTAATTCATAAAAAACTGTTAAATATTTGGTGGTGGAAAACAAAAAAAAACAATTAAATATTTTGCGTGTTTCAAACTTTTTCCATTTTTTCCATGAAAAGAAAAAAATATTTATAACTTTTATTTTTTATTTTTTAATAATAATTTCTCTGGCCACTTTAGAGGAGGGGGAAGGGGTTGAGTTGGGTTGAGTGAGGTTAGTTGGTTGGCTTGGTTATACAGAAGTCACTTTCACACGCATTTTTTCGCCTGGCAAAGGGTTGGATGGATACTTTGTTATCTTTGATTTGCCAAGAAGGGAGAGGGTAAGAGTTAAAAAATTCAAAGATGTTACTAACATTTTCAAAGGTTCTTTCTTACGCAAAAGTAAAAATACAACTGAAAACAAAAAAATAAAAAGAAAAATAATCTAAAAACTTTAGAAAAGTAATATAAAGTGGTAAAATTTGTTTTGGTTAAAGCTGACGTCTCGAAACTCTATCATTTTCTTTAGACTGTGAATATGTGCGAGTGAAGTATGTATGCGTTGCATGTTGATTAAGGAATTCACATATATTTATTTTTTTCGAGTAGAGCAAAAAATAAAACTCAAGGTTATACAGAAAATTGCTAGAAAAAGTTTTATAAAGTAAAAAAAAGCAATTGTATAAAAACTTGTTCAAGGGTTATGTGCTATTGTGTTGAAAAATAAAAATACATAAATGTATATTCACACACAAACACATATGTACATACATACATACATACATATGTACATATATACGAATGTATGCATTTATGTGTATAACGATATTAATAAAAATTATTATCATTGTTTAGTTAGGCTTAGGTTCAACATAAAACTGAACATAATGTTAAACTTTCATTATTGTTAAGAACCTACTTCCGTCGTAACAGAAATAAATCATGCAATAATAGCAAAGAAAAGCCACTATATTGTCATGTGAGACGCCGAGCCCACTGTGTCTCTGCCTTAAAGGAATCTACATATACATGTAGGCACTACTGTAAAGAGAAAAGTTTACAAGTTTGGATGTAGCAGGATCTCCGCAGATAATCTACACAACTCATCCGATTCTAAAAATCCTTTCGTCATTATTTAAAGGGTGCCTCAGTAAGAATTCGCTCTGAAATTTGGCAGCTGTCACATATATTTATTCCGATTATTAAAAACGGAGAGCTTTACGAAAGAACAACGCATTATAGATGTGAAAACTTATTACAAAGTCAGTGACAATTTTTCAAAAAATTTCATCTTCTCCGATGAAGCACATTTCCATCTGAATGGCTTCGTGGTCCAACACGTCATCGGTGGGACACATCGGATATTTTATTCCATATTTAATCGGAACATGCTTCTTTACAATCCAATAAAAAATCACAATTATCTCAAATATACGTGTCTTTATTTTAAAATGAAAAATTGCATTTTCTTACTGAGGCACCCTTTCAAGATGAACACTATACTATTGATTTTAGCTTTTATGGCTGAAGGCTATTTTGAATAAAAAAGTTGGCCGAAAGTGGCAGCAAAAGATTGACGATTATTGATGTTATTTTTATTCAAATTAACATTTAGAGTATCTTAAGATACTTTAGGTTATAGAATTTCAATGCATTTAAATCTGTAGTAAAATGTAATTCAAAGTATAATAAATTTTCAAGATATTAAGTGTAAAAATACTATTTAATTGATACAATTCAGGTTAAATAATGATCTTTATGCATATTTAATCATTTTTTTTCTTAAGTGTGATGAATATTTTTTTCATTTATGCATTTAAAGAAAAAAAATTTTAATATTATTTTTAAAATTAGAAATATTTGGAGTTGGTGTATAAAGGCAGTAACTCACATTTTAATAATTACAACAATTAAAGGCAGTACGCCAATTATGATTCATATTTTGAAATCAAACTCTAATGACTTTCTATGGTGTTATTTATGCATTATATTTGTTTTCGAGTGCATAAAATGTTGATAAGTTTAAGAAAATTTTAAAATTTGTAATTCAAATAAAAAAAATTGAAATTTGTTATAAAAAATAATTTCTTTTTGATTAATTATTTAGTAAAAATGCAATCAGGAGGCGCATGAATAAAAAACAAATTATGAAATAATTTAGTGAGTGTTTGCAAAAAAAGAAAAAACTATCGACGAAACAAGGAAATCGCACTAAACATTTGTCAAAATCACATCAATCATTATTGTGATCGAAGTTCTTTGCCTCTATAAAATACCGTTTACAATTATTTGTTTAACTAAAGAATAATAATGAAATAAACGTTTACTATAATTAAGCATTTAATTAAATTACTAATCAAATAACACTATTGGATGGCGAAAACGAAATTCCTGTGAATGTTCCATCAAAAATTAGCAAAAATATCCTTAAAATCAAGGTAGAACTAATACTTTCCTGAATCGATAAAACACATTCTATCAACCAACTTGAAACCGAATTTTAAGCCATTATTGAAAAAAGAGGTGATGCATTAATCCAAACAAAACCATGCATTACATGCATGTACACTTTTCGAAAGTTTAAGTGTCTCTTCAGTGGCCTCATGTAAAAGACACAGTCACATAACTCCTCCTACCTACCCTAAAAAATTCCTTGTGACCCTCATATTTGTAAAAAAAATGGAGTTATCCTTAGCACTTCTTATAACCCACAATATAAGTTCCCGCATAGAATTTTAGTTTTACCTGACATGTTTGTAGTTTAAGGGATACAAGTTCTAAAGGGTGTTTAAGAGTGAGTGTGCATGCATGTCAGTAAGGACATCCTAAAAATGAGGGATATATATATTATATGTGTTTGAATTTGTATTGTGTGTGGTTGTTTTTTTACTTTTTTTTTTGTATAATTTGCTCATAAGCAAAATGACCGTCTAATTTTGTCTCACTCAGGGTGTGTTTAAGTAATTTGCTCGTGTTGCATCAAAGCAATACAGAACAACAGCTTTCGTTTAATGTTTTTGACAATCCCAACTCAATCTAATTCAGTCGATTAAGATCCTGACAATTCTCTTACTTAATTTCTCCCGGGTGTTGGGTAAAATAGATGATACCGAGTGTATGCTAAAGAAGAAAAGCTGAGCAGTAGTAAATTTGCATACAAGATCAAATATTTTTAAAGCAACGCTAAAACGCCTGGTTGCAACATAGTTTGTCCATATGCAACATTTCACTGGTGCTAATAACCGAGCATCTTTAGACCTTCATCCAATTTTTTTCTAATGTTTAAAACCTCCGGGATTTATATAGAAACTTAAAAAAATTAATAATACGACTAAAATGTGATTATTTTTCTTCTTGCGAACGGCGAAATATGGAAATCAGGGTAAAAAAATCTGTAACAAAAAATTTTCTTCATACGTAACTCTTAAATGGTCATTCATCTGTTTTCTGTTTTTTATTATTTTATAATTTTAGATAAAAAAGCTAAATTAACACATCAGCACCATGCTCTATCCATAATCTTGGAAAAGTTACAAAAGTGTTGTTACAATTCCGAAAAAGTTTGAAGTCAGAAAATAAAAAAGAAATTAGGTAAATGTAAAATATGTAATATCAAACTGAGATATTACACTGTACAATACAAAAAAAGTAACAAGGTTCTGACAACATTCTGGCAGAATGTGACCAAAGAAAATATACGCGTATTGGCGTTTTATTCCTATCCCAATGTTGTTTTGGGGGTAAACTGCCCCCCTTTTACAAATGTTTATTGTGAAATTAGCTACAGGATATGTTTACCAAACTTGTGTAAGGCACTACGAGGAAAAACCTTTTAAACCTCAAACTGTTTAATAGAATAGACTTATCGGACGGACCATCTTTTAAAAAAAGTCTCAAAAATACCAATAAGTTGAAAAATTGGTCCACGTAATAATTTGGCATGAAAGTCTGTTACATTAAAACTCAACTTGAACGCCAAAAAAGTCAAAACTTGAAAAAGCACGTTAAGGATTAATTTCGTACTCGTTCAGACATTTTAAGCTTCTAGTCATTTCTGTGGTTGAATTTGAATTTTGAATTTTAGTGGCATTGAAAATTTATATCTAATTTATATCTAATATCTGATGCAAGCATGTTTGTGGAGCATTTTCTCCCTGTAACTCTTCGCAGTATAAACATTTTTTGCCACTTCCTTGAAAAAGGGACTAAATCACCCCCTAAACTGCAATGTAGTTTGCTGAAATGCTTTTTAAGTTTCGACTTATTTCTGCTGTTAAAGTTAAATTTTGCAACTTTAGTGGCTTAAAAAATTTGCAGTAGAATTTTATGACAAACACTGATGCACGTATAATTTTTATGGTGGCCCCCCTCTGCCAAAATCTGATAGTTGTCAGATCCTTGTTATTTTGAAAAGAAAATTTTATTTTGTTAAACAGTGTTATTTGCTTTCACTATGGAAATACGATCCATAACGAATCTGGGGGATATTATGTATTTCGATTCGAAGTAAAACATTTTCGAATCACTATATAAATTCGAAAGATATTGTTTTCGAATCGTAATACATAATGACACCCCAACTTTCGATATCTTATATATAAAACTTAACTTTCTTGTAAGGCAATTTGTTTAGCTCTATTGAATGTTGAAAACAAACTTTGGGATCGGGTACTGGAAAACCACCGCAAAGGAAAATACATCAGAATAATAAAAATATAAAACCTTGTAAGTCTTGACATTATTTCAAAATTATTTGATTTGTCATATATAAACAATTGCAATTGTTCCTTCCGTTCATATCATCATCCCGAACTTATGTTTACGTATATCACAAAATCAAAAAAAAATATATATATAAAACCGATCTTCTAAAAACTCAAACCTGACGTTTGTGAACCGGGTCTAAGATCTAATAATTGTTGTTTTGTATATAAAATTGAAACTTTACAGTAAGTTTTCTAAGAAAATTTTTTGGAGATACGTGAGAATAAATTCAGGACGACGATATGTATTGAAATACACCGCAATGGAACCGTTTACAACAGAGCTGCTGATTGATCGTGGTCCATGCAGTGTTTCAGTAATTATTATACATTAACATAATAAATAAATATGTATATAATATTTAATAAAAATAAATTCATAAGTGATATGAATATTTTTAACTTTTTTTTTATTTGTAACCGTGAAATTTCTTTGCGAGTTAGCTTTTTTTTAAATTCGCACTTCTATTTGATTGAGTAAAAATAAAATAAAATTTTTTCGTTTCCTTACTTTTTTCCAGCACTTGTGCATAAAACAGCGCAGAATTTACTTTAACGTGTAGAGCGCCGCAACAAAAATAAAAAATGTTGCACAAAAACGTTCTGGAAATGAACACTCAAATACTTGTTTTTTTATTTCTGCTTTTTTCCCCCTACAAAAAAAAGCTAAAAGAATGGAAGGTCCTTTCTGTCCACCCTTTTGAAAATAAAAACGAATTGAGCACTTTTGTTGTGCTCATTTCATATTGAAAAGAGTATTTCCCTTAAAGAGAAAATTAAACATAGCAGCTACACAGGCGTCATCTGGCAGGGTGTAGTTGTACTTAAATATTTAATAAGGAAGGAGAAGGGTTAAAATCCTTAATTAAATACAAAGAAGTATATACATAACGCAAAAGCACTGCAAAGGAAATAAAAATACTATTTTATTTTTCTAATAGGAAACTTGATCGCCATGTTGTGATAAGACAGAAAATAGTTTCGTTAAAAAGAAATCTTCTATATCCTGTCAAAATAATTTTAGGTTTTTAAGCAGCAAAGACAAAAAAACAGTTGTTTTACCAAAGCAGTACCATTTAATGCTCCATCACTGGGAGCTAGCTTTTGCATTCTACCTTTTGGCTGTAATACGAAAACCTGCATGAGTTCTATATTATTTGGATGGGGCATCCATCAGCTATCGTTTTTCTAGCTTTATACCTTTTTCACATATCAGCGTATACGATAATTATGCTGTAGTTCAGGACTTCCACAAGATCACGTTTATAAAATAATTGGCCAATGGTTTTACGGGTTAGTCTCTATAGTCTTCTTATTAGAACAGTATTATTGAAAAAGTGTATTTGAATAAAAATTATTATTGAATAAATGTTCGTCAACAGAGGGCACATGAAATATATTAATCCAATTAGCTGTAGAAAAACTATTGTGTAAGGAGCTCTCCTACCGAGTAATAAAATTAAACGGCAAAAATACTAACTTCTGCCTGGACGAACAGGATGCAAATTTTTACTCTGGACTTGCTACATTGCAAGAATATGAAAAATAGAAAGAAAATGTCTTATAATAAAATACTGGCATTTTCTATGGCCGACGCAATCAATCATATTCTAGTAATTAAATAGTAATGTTATTATTCATAAACGTTTAATAAAGTTATAATAGGATTATTGTAGGATTTTTATATGGGGAAACCGTTTTTACCGTTCGGGAGCTTATAGCTCCCAAAATACCAAACCAATTTTAGCAAAATATAGATTGTGCACATTTGTGGAATAAATGTTTTCAAAATGATATTAATTTTGTCAAGATCGGCTGTATAATATTTATACTCATATTACTCATAAGGGATCTAAAAAAAGATTGCTTGCCTACTAATAATGTGAGATTTCGAGCAAGATCTAGTTGTACAAGATTTCCCATACGCCAATTGATTTTGACAAAAGCATTTTTCAGATGTGCATTAGTATGCGATTGTATTTGTTGTTGTCGGACTGTTTAAGTGATGAAGGCATAGCACTGGTCACTGAACAGTTCTGGCAGCAATTGATACTGGTGTATACTAGCGGACATCACAGCGCCCTCCTTTGTCGGTATTGTAGCAAAATCGCCGGCGAAGTAAAATAATTAATAAAATGGCTACAACAGCTTAAAACACATTTAATGCGCCTACTTGACATCAGAGGCGCTGCAACACTGATCTAAAAACTAACACAACGCGCAATATCAGAGTTGTAAAAATTAAGCTTTCTCTCTTTCACCATCTGTCCTCTCTCACTATCCCTTTCCCAAAGAAGGTAACACACCTACGGGTTGGTAGGCATACTAATTGCCTGAGTGTTACTTTATGTTACCAATTTTCGATTTACAGAAAGAAAACAACCCTTAAGCCCACCCGAAGACCGAATAGGCAAAAATCTTTACTCGGCGAAGCCTATATTGCTTATGGCTTTATTGTACTGCATTGCAGTAAATAATTTCCCAAATGTACTTTTGAGGACTTAATTCGATATTGAAACTAGATACTTAGTTCATGTAAATTGTTAGGGATTTAGTTAATTCCTGCTTTGAATACTCAATTCATAAAGAACTTACTTCTTATTGCCATCAGACGGCAGCAACTAAGTCCCTAATGAACTTTGACCGAAATCAGATATGAACGAAGTTTCCAAATTGTGGGCAGTTAGTTCGCTATTGCCAAACTTCGTATTTACTAACTTCAATTGTAGCATATTGTATCAAAGCTTCCAAAGCAACAAATTAAACCGAGTAAAATGAAGACAATTGTGTACTATATAAATTTAAAAAAAATATCTATAGTATTGTTATTTATTGACTCAGAGCGGTGATTCCCGTGATCCCAGGAAATTTGAATGAAAAATTCCATGGGAAGAAAAAATGCAAGACTCATTCATCATAAGGATTGGTGCCCTTCTCAAAACTATTAAATTTTAAACTCTTATATACTCCTGATATGATTTCTCTAAGGCTGATGACAGAGTTATCGCTAAAATAAAACCACTGTAAACCATTGCTTGTGTTGCCTTATGTGATCGCTCAAACGATTTCAGAGTGCGGTCGAGGCTAGATGCGATTGCGTGCTATAAATGTTTCTAGCACGTTGTAGTTCCTTCTAGCACTGCTGTATGTGATATTTTATACTTTATTTTGTTTACAATCAAGAGTGTTTATTTTACAGGATACTTTCTATCCTGTGGAAGTCGCTACTATCTAATCTACGTCTGTTTATTTCATGTATGCCTCTTTTAGACAAAAAAGAAAAGCGTTTGAATCCATCTTTCGCACAAAAGTTATAAAACACTAAAAAATTAATATAAAATTTAAAAGTGATTTCTTTAGAAATCACTTTGTTCAATACAGCGTTCACTATGACACCTTCTGGCATGACAAATCATAAACTATGATCGCTTCTAACTACGCTCAGCTTATAGCGCGAGTTACATATAACTACTGCTTATGTACATATATATATATACATTTGAATTTACATATATACATATGTATATAAAACATATAAACATATTTTGTACTTCACTGCAATCTGATAGTTTTGTTTTTGTGTACAACCACAATCTCATGACTGCCAGACTGCTGACTCTTAATTTTAATTTTAGCTCTAAGTTAGACTGAATTGAAGAATAGCGACAATTCATATCTTTAAGTTTGAAAATTTTTGAAATAAAGTTTCAGTTTTAAAATAAGCACAAACAACTGAAGTTGTTTAATTCTGTAAATGGCGCAGGCGCGGTGATTTTATCTAAAGATAAAATTAAATCGAACCATAAATATAAAAAGTGTTCCAAAGAACATAAAAACTTATAAGCAAAACTGAATAAACTCTTTTACGTAAAAGAAAAAATTATAATTAAGTGAAAATATATTTCCCAGTTAACAAATAATAATTAAAATAAAAAAAAAAAAATTTAAAATGAATCCTGAAGTGATACAACAAAGAATCGAACAATTAGAATGTCTCATCCTAAAACAGGATACCACAATAAAAGAGCAGCAACAACAAAATGCAGCCCTCCAAAACCAAATAGAAACTCACATGCAAATTATGCAACAACAGAAAACAGAGTATGACATGAGAATCCAACAAGCTGAAGCTATTTTACAACAGCATCGACAACAATATCAGTCACAGTCACAGTCACAACACAACACAACATTTGGCTTGGATACCAATAAAATAATAAATCAATTTAACCAAATAAAACCATTTGGTCCAAAAAACAACCTATCATCTTTTATAAAAACCGTCGAAAATCTGATTGCATTATGTGGCAATAACTATGAACTTTAAAGGTTTGGAATAAAAATTATAAAAAACCAAAAATTCTTTGGAAAGGTGGCAGATTCAATTAACCTTCTAGCAGACGACGCCAGCTGGGAAGACATCAAAACTCAAGTAATAAAGGATTTAGGACCAAAAACATCTTACTCTTCCGTAATTAATTATTGTAGAAGTATAAAGATAAGTAATTTAAATGAATTATTTAAAGTATTTATAGAATCTAAGTATAAACTTAATGACACTTATCTGTACGACGAATCAAAACCTGACTTATACTCTCCTCAAAATGTTGACAGAGACTTAACGGAAATATTAATAGATAAAATAGACGGACAATTTAGATCTTGCATTATAGACGAAAAACCAACACTGGACTCACTTTATAAACGATTTTCTCAATTAAAATTATTATATGATAAAAGGGCTATAGATTTTAAATCAAAAAAATAACTAATGCACAAAACAACACAAACAGCCATAACGAAAAGAAAGAAACCGGTAGGAACTTTAATAATAAACAACATTTTAATAAGAAATCTTCAAATAATTTTCAAACCAACAAATATGCCAGTAACCCTCAGTCTCAACAACATAGAAATAGTCCCATACCTATGGATATAGGAAATTTAGAAGACAATGCAGAAAATGAAGTAAATTTTCTTTCAAGCCCACAAAACGACTGCTACCCCTAATAACGGTCACAATAGGTAATAAAAGAGTTATTTGCTTAATTGATACCGGCGCAGAAACTAGTATTATAAAACCAAATCTGTTCCCAAATGAATTTCTTGAAACACAACTAAATAAGCCTTTCATGTTCCGAACATTAAATGGAATCAACTCAACATTAAAAGGCATAATTACTACAATGCCTAAAGAGTTTAATATTCCTGGTACACTTTCGTGGAAAATAATTAACTTTACAGGCAGAAAATATGATGCCATTATTGGCCAAAATTTTCTTATTCCATTGAAAGCCAAAATAGATTTAGAAAAAAAATATATTGACATATTCGGAAAGAAAATTCTATTTGATGAAGAATCTCCATATCATATAAACAGTATCCAAATTATTAACGATACTAAGTTTCAAAATATCAACGAATTAAATTTAAGTAATTTAAATAACGAAGAATACTTAAAAATAACAAAATTATTAAACGAATACAACGACTTATTCTATAAAGATGGCGATGTTTTGACTTGTACAGAAGAGGTACAACATGTAATTCCAACAACTCTTAATACACCTCTTTATTCAAAAATACCCCCAAATTCACGAAAAGGAAATCCAAAATCAAATACAGGAGATGCTCTCTCAAAATATCATTCAGGAAAGTAGTTCTCCTTACAACAGTCCTCTATGGATAGTTCCAAAAAAAATCGACAATTCTGGCATCAAAAAGTGGAGACTCGTTGTGGATTATAGAAAACTCAACGAGTTTACAAAAACAGACAAATTCCCTATTCCGCACATGGAAGCTATACTCGATAAATTGGGTAGAGCACAGTATTTTTCAACCCTCGACCTCGCAAAAGGCTTCCACCAAATCTTGGTAAAACCGGAGGATAGGGAGAAAACCGCCTTTTCTACTCCATTCGGTCACTATGAATTCATAAGAATGCCGTTTGGGTTGAAAAATGCACCATCGACCTTTCAAAGGCTGATGAACTCCGTGTTGAAAGACTATATAAATAAAATTTGCGTCGTATATTTAGACGATATTCTAATATTCAGCACATCTTTAGATGAGCATTTACTTAACTTGAAAAAAATTTTCAATCGGCTCCGAGAAACTAAATTAAAAATCCAAATTGATAAATGTAGTTTTCTACAACGCCAAACTGAGTTTTTAGGTCATATTCTCACCCCTCAAGGTGTAAAACCTAATCCAAAAAAAGTTAAAATCATCAAAAATTTGCAAATTCCAAATACTCAAAAGAAAATTAAGTCTTTCCTAGGGATGACGGGATTTTATCGAAAATTTATAAAGGATTATGCCAAAATTGCATTCCCTATGACAAAATTTTTAAAGAAAAATGAAAAAGTCAACGTTAATGATCCAAATTTCATTGTAGCTTTTCAAAAATTAAAAGACATTCTTATAAACCCTCCCATATTAAGGTACCCAAATTTCAATAAAAAATTTAAATTAATAACCGATGCTAGCAATTATGCACTGGGGGCTGTTTTAACACAAGATGGCCATCCAGTCTGTTATGCATCCAGAACACTGAACGACCACGAAAAAAATTACTCAACCATCGAAAAAGGGCTCTTAGCTATAGTCTGGGGCACTCAGTATTTTAGACCTTATCTATACGGGGTAGAATTTGATCTCAGTACAGATCATCAACCACTTAAGTGGCTACAAGCCAAAAATAATGGCAAAAATATTAACCCCAGATTACAAAGATGGCTTGTCCTTCTTATGGACTATAATGCCAAAATTGAATACATTAAGGGAAAAGAAAATCATATTGCAGATTTTCTTAGTCGTATCGAAGAGAGAGATTCAGCAGAAAATATAAATGTAGGTGAAAATTTAATAGAAAATAGATCCACATCATCGTTAGAATTGGAAACAATGCATTCTCAAGAGGAAAATGTAAACGACAATTTCAAAATTTTAACCACAGTTATTAATCGCTTTAAATTTCAAATAGTAATAACTGAAAGAAAAACTATGGACTCCATGTGTATATTTGACAAAATCAGAATCTTTCTAGATAACGATGACCTAAATTCCCCGGAAATAGGTAATTATCTCAAACAATTTCCACTTAAGGGACAGGTTGCAGTGTTTTCAAATGTCAATGAAAGAAAATATTATCAATTTCAAAAAGTTATAGAAAATTTATACCAGAATAGAACCGATGTAAAATTCTTTAAATGTTCATATTTTGCTAAAGATATTGAAGATATTGATGAACTGAAAAAACAAATATCGTTGTATCATAAAAATGAAACAGGTCACTCCGGAATCAACCCAACATACAAGGAATAAGGCACAAAATATATAACCCCAAGTTAAAATTACCAATTCATGAAGTAATAAATAACTGCGATTATTGCACATCCGCGAAATATGATAGAAACCCAATAAAACCGAAATTGCACCTTACCGACAGTCCCTCCACCACTAATGAAATAGTACATGTCGATACATACGTAAACACGAAACAATCGTTCATTATTTTCATAGATAAATTTTCAAAGTTCGCAATTCATTTCCACCTTCCTGACAGAAACAATCAAACCATAATTCAAAAACTAAGAGAATTTCTAGCTATTAAAGGCAATGTAAAAAACTCGTATTCGACAACGAGTTCAACACAGTCAATGTTCGAAAATTCCTAGATGATAACAATATATTATATCATGCAACAAAACCAAATAGGCACACAGGAAATTCGGACATAGAACGACTTAATAATACCATAACCGAAAAAATTAGAGTATTAAACCTAGAAGACAATATACCAATTATATCACAAATGGCAAAAGCAATTAAATTTTATAATAATACTTACCACTCATCAATTAAATGTACTCCCTTTGATTAAGTGTTGTGTTTTTCTTCCGACGGGGTTTGATGCAATTTGGAATGAATTTCCGTCATCCCACGTCAGTAACTCAGTTACTGAGAGAACACTGAAGATGGCACATAGCCGAAACCGGTCTGTTTATCAACCAAATTTGACGTGGGATGACGGAAATTCATTCCAAATTACTCCCTTTGAAGTGGAACAACATAAAATAGATCACAATATAATAAAAGAAAGAATTGATGCAAACAAAAAAAGAGTATTAGAAAAAGAAAACAAAAAAAGAGAAGAATATATCGAAAACAGAAGAGAGGGCTATATAAAAAACTATAGAAGCTTAAGACATAAGGAAGTACCAAAGTATAGAAAACAAACACTAGATAATATACATCCTACTAATATCAAACGTCCTTTTAAATTTTCAGAAATTCATATGGATAATAATTGCCCTGACAATCATCCCAACGACTAAAGGTACACTTCAAGTGAACACACTTCATCAGAACAAAGGATTTGAGATAATTAGAATTAGACCAGTGGAAATAATTAATCAAACCCTAACTGTTCTTCACTTAGTAGACACTAATCAATATTATAAAATAATAGAAGATATAGAATTAAAAATAACAAATTTACATATACCCCCAAATGGTCTTATCGAAAGTCAAATACAAAGACTAAAAACTAAAATTAAATCAATTAGCCCCCGAACCTCCACTCACAGGAAAAAGAGAGGATTACTAAATATTATTGGTTCAGCACAGAAATTTTTGTTTGGTACTATGGATGACGAAGATAGAAATGACATTTTAACCCATTTAAATTTGGTATCCGAAAATAATCACTATGCTACAGAAAACCTCAACAAACAAATCATAATAAATAATCACTTTCAGAAAAGTATCAATTTGCTTCAGTCTACTATGCAATCAGATCGCAATACAATCAATACTGCCTTCGAAGATTTAAAAACGAAAAATAATCATATAGCAGTTCAAGTACTATATGCAGACATTATGCTTAAACTAAATTACATTGAAGATAAAGTTAATCAAATACAGAACAGCATTGCTTCAGCTAAGAACCACATACTTCACCCAAATATACTTACATCTGACAAAATCATGACTTACAACATTGACTTTTACAAACTTCAACTTATAAAACTAGACGTGTACTACAAAGACGATTTATTAGTGATTGCCCTAAAAATACCTTAGATTCTTGTACAACTGATTTAAAGGCAATATTCCCAATGCCAAATTCAAACTTTTATGAAATAGATGATAATATAGAATATTTTGTAAATGTTGATAACACAACATACAAATTCAGAGAAAATACCCCATTAAAATACATGGACATAAGTTCAAACTGTATACTCATAGGAAACTGCAAGTTAAGGCAAAACAAAAAATTTCAAATAATAAATGTCGATGATGAAACAATAATAATAAAAAATGCCATAAGCAAAAAATTGATTCAAAATTGTGACGATAGGGAATTTATTTTAAATGGAAATTATTTAATATCCTATTATAATTGTGAAATCCAAATTGATAATTATGTATATCTTAACAAAAATGAAATGACATTTGACAAATTTAACTATGAAACTAATATAAATGCCTTTACAGAAGATTTCAATATATCGTTTCAGAATATACCATATGAAAACAATTATCAAAATATAAAAGAAATAAAAGAATTGAAGTTACATAAAAATATAAGCTACGGAATAAGTTTTTCAATGATAATCACAATTATTATTATAATTATTGTACTAATTTATTTTCGAAAGAAAAATCAAGTAAAAATTAATATAAATGAACCCTCTCCTAAAATAAAAGAAATTGGAAAAAATATGAAATAGAAGAATAAGCAATTAAATTCAGGAGAATTTTTTAACAAAGGGTAGAGGAGTTACATATAACTACTGCTTATATGTATATATTTGAATATATGTTACATATAACTACTGCTTATGTACATATATATATATATATATATATACATTTGAATTTACATATATACATATGTATATAAAACATATAAACATATTTTGTACTTCACTGCAATCTGATAGTTTTGTTTTTGTGTACAACCACAATCTCATGACTGCCAGACTGCTGACTCTTAATTTTAATTTTAGCTCTAAGTTAGACTGAATTGAAGAATAGCGACAATTCATATCTTTAAGTTTGAAAATTTTTGAAATAAAGTCAGTTTTAAAATAAGCACAAACAACTGAAGTTGTTTAATTCTGTAAATCGCGCACTCTACCATCAGCCTAAGATTTATTGATTTCCCCTTTGTACAATTAAGATATCAAACAAAATCAGCATATAACCAAAATTTATGATATATGTATGTACATACATATATTTTATGTACGCCGTAATTTTTGTAACACTTGCTAAAATAAACAGTAAGTCCCTTGCAAATCGCTTAAGTATTCAATAACATGATTCCCCTGTAATATTTAGTTGTTTTCCTTACACCCCCTCCTCCCCTTCTCCTCCTCCTCCTCTTCCACAACCAACATCAACAACATTATTACCCATCATTTTACCCACTTAAATTTCGATTAACATGAAAACATAGAACCTTAAAATAATTTTCTTTTTTATATTTTCCTTTTTTCCCGATGTCTCTCTACTCTTTGAATGGAAAAACCAACTGATATTTTTTGTTAAAATTAGTGTGAGAACACATCCAAATATGCATATGAGTGCGTGCAGATGTGTACTATTAAACATCGTTAACAAATAACAGTAACAGCAAGAACAACAACAACAACGCTACACTTGACCACAAAGTCATGTTAATTAAAATGTGTAACTAACAACACTGAGGTAATCGCTGTAACAAGTGCCTTAAAGACCACACATGAAATTGTATTAACACGGAAAACAACAATTGAATAAAAAACGAAAAAGAATCCTTGAAAAAAGTGAAAAATAAAAATAATGTACATATGTACTTAATTTATCCTACATGCAGCATGAGCAAGAAGCTCGCTTGCAAGTGAATATGTCATATTTGGGCTGGACGATGTGAGTTGCATGGCAAATATGAGGAAACGTTAAATGATTCTTTCCAATTGATCTAGATTCAATTGAAACTCTTTCCAAAATAGTTATCGCTGTCGTCCACAATGTTTGCAGGACACATCTGAAGCCTTGAAACCAGGCAGAAAATGAAATTGCATCGTGGGTACACTTAAAGTTGAATGCCCCCACTTCTCTTCTATATGCTCTTTGATTATGCTCCTCTGAACTGTATTTCCTTTGCGTGTGTAGCTGAGTATATATTCGACTTCTATTCGCTATGTGTACATTAAAGTGCTGTTACACAGCCCAGACGATCGACGGAAGTAATAAATTTGTATGCAATCACTCTGTGTTTTGCATGATTCCCATACAAATTTTCCAGACGAGTCGACTGTCTGGGTTGCGCAAACAGCATTTATTTATTTTCGTGCTGACTTTGCCGCTTTTTTGTTTGTTTGTTTTCTTTTTTAATACGTTTTTTCATTTACGTTATTTTGTGCAAATTCGCGGCATTTCCAAACCCTTTTGGAGTATTTCAATTTCGTTTTTATTTTTTTCTACGTCATACGAGTAATGAAATTCCCGTGACAGAGGTTTTCATATTGAAACAAAGAGAAAAAGCATTTTACAAATTTGCGTGTAATTGCCTTTTAACGTTCATGTTTTTTATATTATTATTTTTTGCCTCAAAAACGTACAAATTTTAAATTGATTCCATTTTATTTAATTGTAAATAAATTCAAACATTGACCAGTGGCCATGAATGGTTGGTTAGCGATGTTGTAAAAGAAAATGCAACAAGTTCATTAAAAAATGCTAAAAAAAAATATTCCCCTACTCATGCCATATTGTTTACAGCTTTGTTATTCTTTTTAAGAATCTAGTATTTGAGATTATTCTATTTGAAGACAATAAAGATGACTCATATCTCGGAAACGTTTAACGGTAGAACTTTTAAATTGTACATACAAGGAAGGTAACCTGTATAGGCTTAACTTGTATTTAAAATTTTATAATTCTATATCAACGGGAACTAAGGTAATGAGCCCGTGTCCGGTTATTCGAGTATCCGGTTATGGGAATACGTTCTGTATGAAAAAACTCATGAAAATCTCGGTTCTACAAAGTTTATCGGATTATAAGACGTGTCCGTTAAGAGAGGTTTCACTGTATATATTCTAAATTTCAGATTTCTAAATAAAGAGGAAGTGACCAATAAAAATAAAAAGTTCCCGTACACAGATTTTTCTGTTTCTGGTTTCTGAATTATGCCAAATTTCAGTCCTCCATAATAATCATGAGTATGTGAGTGAGTCAGTGAGTGAGTGAATGAATGAGTGAGTGAGTGAATGAGTGAGTGATACATTGACTAGATGCTAAGCTACGAACTTTTTACACTTTCAAATCTCGGGAAGCTTCTATGGTAAGACTTTCAAACTTCAGTCAGAAGGTTGCATGTAATGGAGTGTCCCTATTTTTTAAGTTTCATCATTTTATGATCAAGTGATGCAACGCTGTGAGGTCTGAAAAACAATACGAACGGTTGCGTGTACTATAGACACTGTGTGCACGGAGGTCTGAAATAATAGAAGCGTCTTAAAAACAATAGTCTAGATCAAGTTTTGTCCGTAAAATGAGTGATTTAATTCCATTGTAATTATTTGAATGCTGTAGGCGAACATTCCTTTATCAAAATTTTGCGATTGACTTAAGAAAAACACCGACTGTTAACGGTTTTTGTTACAGTAAACTTTTATATTTCTGCAGCCTCAACTTTGCCACTTGCGCAAAACTGCTGCAATCATAATTATGTGCAAATATTAAGTTTCTCTGTCCACCATTTTCGCTCCACCAACAATGCAGGGTATTAAAATAATAAAGTCTGTGCAAAATGAATGAAGTGAGAAGAAGATGAAAAAAACAAACAAAATCAAGAACTAAAAATAAGCGAGAAAGTTAAGGAAATGAAAAATGCCGACACGAAAAAAATGTGTCGTTTTAAGGAAAAAGCAAGCAAATGAAGTTATAAAAAGTATACACAAATTGTTTCCATGGGAAAAGGATGTTACACAGACAATTTATTGCCAATACTTTTTTCACGTATCCTTGCAAATCCTGGCGAATGCTTAACTTTTTAATTTCTTTCACTTTTTTTTGCACAACTTTCATATTTGTTACTTTCCTTTTTGCTTGATCCTTTAAAGTTTCTGACAAGAAATAGTCCATGCGATTATTTGAGTTAAGACGAATAAAAAACTCGCTTCATTGAAACAAAATTTAATTACCAAAACATTGTCCTTTTTTACACTATTAATTTTTATTTTGCAGTTTGTAAAATGTGTCGGTTTTTATATTTAGTTTATCTATATCAAGTACAACAATTCTACTTAAATTATTTGGCCTCAACATCATGTGTTAAGCATTGAATTTTTTCATTATATTTTCGAAGTAACTTTATCTTTCTGCGAGCGTTTGATTTCTTTAGGGAAATTTTGGCTTTCTGGTGATCTTAAAAACCTTTTCGAATGTTTGTTAAATTTTGAATTTGCAGATAAGGATTAACTTTTTTGTTTATTTATTTCTTAAATGAAAGTTGGGGTTTCTGGTGGATTTAAACCGAGTCTGTTGCACATACGAACAAGTAGAGAGAAGATAAGTAATTAAAAAAAAACAAAAAATATTTTGGTGGACGTTAATGCTTTTGTTAACAAAACGTATAATTCTAACTTAAACTCAAATAAATTACTTTTATTTTATATTTATATTTCTCCTTAATGAAAAGTGTTAAGAAAAGAATTCTGAATTATTTTTTTTTTTCATTTTACGTTTCGGTTTTCTCGTTGTTTGATTTATATCCATTTCTTTTAGACAGCCTTAGCTTGAACTTTTGAATGTTTGAATTTGTGAAAAGAATAAAAAATGCTGTTTACATACTTATTATCAGTGATTTTGATTTAAATAATGTTTCAAAACAAGATTTGGCTTCGTACGAAGCAAAAGGTACAAAATTTATCGTTGAGGTGGTAGAAGCGCACGGAAAAAAATCATTTCATTTGTATAAGATTTTGTCTGCATGACTTTTACGCCCTTGCGTATTTTCATGCTACCGAATTAAAAAAAATTTATCCGTTTGTTTTAGAGATATTTAGATTTTTAACTATTTTTCATATCGTGGCAACCCTAACAATTTCCTCTATTAAAAAATAAAAAAAAATCCAGCTGCTTGCTCATGAAAAACTCTTATATTTCCAATTTCAGTTAAACGGCTCAAAATAGCTCAAATTACCCGGTGTGCATATCAGGAGCATCTCTTTGTTAAAGATGGTTACATATTTTTACTTTAAACTATTTTGTTGTTTTTTTATTTCAGCATTCAATTCAGTTATATCACGGTTCATGCTCACACATTTTTAAAACATATTTTTTTAGAGCGTCATTGCTTTTAGAAAGTCCTTATCGCCGCTGGTAGTTCAAAGTTTAATTCCAGACATTATTTATTTAGTTTTTTTTTTGTTTCTTTTAATGCAGTATATTTTATGTTAAAATAAAAAATATATTAAAGCCGGACGCTGTAGCGTAAGAAAAAGGAACGAAGTTCCTGGCAATATGCATAAGAATTTCGCAGTTCCCTAGAACAACCCCGCACAGATAGTAGCCAATGTCTTTTTATGGGCAACTGCAAGCGCAGAACAACCTACACGTAGTGGAGAAGGCAGACAGGCAGGGAGGCTGACTGGCTGGTGGATAGCGATGGTGCATTCAATGCCATCGAATGAATGTCTGACTTCTTGGCAAAACAAAATTCCATTTTAAATTGGTTAACTTTTGTTTACTCCGTACAATCGTCTTTTTGTGTGTTTTAAGTGTGTGTGTGTGTGTGTGTGTGTCAGTGTGCATATAAACATGATTGTGGTTGTGTATGTGTGCTTGTGCTGTGCGTATTCATAACTAAACATTTATTTAAATTAATGTGTTTAGTTAAGGAAAAAGTCCTGTGAACTTATATTTAGGTACACACTTAATTATATACTTTAAACTAAATTTTAAGTCAAAGGCAAGACACTTTTTAATTCGCCAAAAAATATACCATTAGCACAGCTATCCCTCTATTTACACGACTGATGGATTCGTGGAAATATTGTGCAGATCAACCTTTAAAAGGTTTTTAACAATCGATATTGCGCCATCGATTTTTCGATAGCTTTTGGCATGATGAAAAAAAATTATTTTCGAGGCACCCAAATTTCAATTTTTTTTTTACTTTTTCTCAACTTTTATTTTGAAGGCTATTTAGTAGGTAATAAAAAAAATCTGATGATTTTTTTTAATATTACCTTTCCAAAATGAAATTTATTATACCCTTCACCAAAAAATTTGGAAAGGGGATATATAGGTTTGTCATTCCGTACGTAATTTCTTCATTATTAATTTAAGACCCCATAAAGTATATATATTCTGGATCCTTATATATAGAGAAGTCGAATGAGCGATGTCCGTCTGTCCGTCTGCCCGTCTGTCCGTCTACTACATTTTGGTGTAGTTAGAATTACGGCCAAAACACAACATAGGGAAATAAATTTTATACCATTCTCTTGGAATTTTTCATAAATTTGTTCGGTTTGAAAATAACAAAACTCGGTCTAATAATTAATGAGATATATAGCCAAAAGACTTTTTTGTTATATTTCCTATTCTGTTGTTTTTTTAAGACCCCAACTGTCCTACGGTCAATTTTATGAAGCAGATCTCTTGTATGGAGTTCTACGAAGGTTTAGACTGAAAATAATTGAAGTCGGTCCATTAACGACTAAAATAGCATTCGAAATAATTTTACTTTTAAAATTTTTTGAAAAAGGTGCGTTGGGATTCAATCCAAAAACCTACTGGTCGGTAGTCACAAGCGCTTCTTGTACACCACAGAGCAGCTGTATTTTTCATAGTAGTTTACGCGTTTAAGATCATAATATATCTTATTTATTATAAAATACTAAAACTTCAAATTCTTGATGGAAATTGATGTGGTTGTTGTAAATTGGTCCTTTTTGTCACACATTCATTACATACATACAGAAATGCGTTCATCGGCACATGTACACATTGTGTGTATACATGTGCATATTTAAACAATCATAAAGTAAAGATTTGTTGGTTTTTTTGTTTGTTTCTTTAAACTTATTTTTGTACGTTTATTAGTATAATATTATGCATGCATATTACAGTATTTTTTATCGCTTACATTTTCTTTTCGCATATAAATAACCATAATTATTTTTTATATTATTTATATTAAAGAACTGTAATGGATCGTCAAGACACTATGTACGAGTAAATATACAAAATCAATGAAATTGAATTTTAGTTTTGTTTTGAAAATGTATTAATATTTCATTTTTTATGACTATTTGTGATTTCAGAAGAATTGCAAAATTGATGCTTACATCCTGTGTTATACTTGTGTAAATTTAATTATTTTCTATATTCAAGTGCAGAGCGTATTTGTATTTGTACAATGGGATAAAAAATCTTTTGACAATTAAAATGTTGTTTGTATACTTAGTAACACATAACAAAGCAGAAAAATCTCTTCCCGGCTAGAATTTTATAAAAAATGTTTCTGTAACATTAGTGAGTTAATCTTCAAAAGCACTTCAATTAATTGCCATTTTTCTATAAAATAAAAACAAAAGTTTGATGTAAGAATTTAATTTGATATCAAGCTCGAAAATGTAATTAGCAAGAAACTAAAAAATTGAAAACTCCGCGAAAATAGCGCATATTCTAAAAATTGCAACTGCAATATTGGAAATTATTCCCAAAATTTATTTAATAAAAATCATATAATTGGCAATCGTCAGCCAAAAATCTTGAAAAAATCTCTAAAATGCCAAAAATTCTTAAAAATATGCGAACAGCAGGAAAATTGTATGATTCAATATTGATTAAAAAAAATGCAAAATTATAGAGTAAAAAAACTTAAAAATATCATTTCCATTCTGAAAATTAAACTTTTATTAAAAACTATTTTGTATTTGGAATAAAAATTTAAAATGCATTTGTATTTTGAATAAAAGTATTGCAAATACATACTTTCCACAAATTTATATTTAGCTTCTAGATTGCATTATCCAATTGAATAATTTAATGCGGACTTAATTAAAAGGTATTCTAAGAATAGTTCGCAATTCATCAAATATTTTTCAAACAATCAGTTCCTATCGTACATATCACACATATGAACTTTGGATTTTTAGATCGGAATGTTTGGGGAAAATTTCCAAAAATAGTATTTGCATACATATTTGTATTTCATTTTTTTTTGCATATTTTCGTATTTTCCCCAATTCAACATATACAAAATGAAATTCCATTGTGTTTCTATATCAGAAATATACAGGTTATATTGAACCAAAACCTTTATCGTCTGGTCCAACCGCAATACAGATAAGTAAATGGAAAAGTTAACAAAATTTTAAAAAGACAACTATCAGAATACCACTAGTTTACATACATACGTACATCATACGAGTTTCAAAGAAAAAATTAAATTAAAATAATGAATTAAAATATGTTTTTTATTTTATAATTTAATATTTTTTCTTACACCGTCAAGTTATTTTTATTTTTGTTATTAATATTATATTATATCAAATAAAAACGTCGACAACTTACTAAATTCATTATATAATTATTTTATCACTGTACAAAATCCTATCTGATAACATATTGGATATTTTTGAAAAATAAACCTTTTATCGTTCATAAAATTGGAAAAAAACGCAAAAACTAAAAAAAATATTATAAATGAGATTGTGCCTGGTTTTTTAAATAAATTGTGGAACAAACTTTTTCAAATAAAAAGTAAAAGTAATAAAAACAACTCAAATGTATCGAAAATTCCAAAAAAAAAAATTTTTTTGTGTTGTGTTCAGGATTCGAAACCGTGCCACCGGGTAAGAAGGTACGGTTTCAAATCCTGACCAACCATTTAATAATTTTTTTTTTAATTTTTGATACATTTTAGTTATTTTTATTACTTTTACTTTTTATTTGAAAAAGTTCGTTTTTTAAAGAATTTTTGATAGCTTTAAATTATTTTCAATATGAGGATAATATTGGAACATTTTAATCATTTTTTTAAATTTATTTTGGGAGAATTTCTTCATTATTAAACCTGTTCTTACGTTTCAAATCATTACTTTGTTTAGTCGAAGACCACTGGCTTATTGATAAAGACGTTGGAACACTTCTTGGATGTGTGAAAAAATATATAAGTGCTAATAAGGGGATGTTAATATTTTTATAATGCACTCTAGGCAAAAAAGTATAACAAATTTGTTACGAAATTCATAATTTATGGCTGACTTCATAAACGCAGTTTGCAAAGCAACACTAGAATGCCTTGTAAACTCATGCTTCCAGTGTTGCTTTGGAAGCTGTGTTTATGTAATCAGCCTATACTATGAAATAGAGATTAGAACCAATAATGCGTGATCGTGATTAATTTTTTGTTTCCATCACGTTGGGGTGCGTCCGTGAGACGGTGAGTGGCAATTTTTTTGCTTTAATGTAATTTTTTCCATTTAAATTATTTTTTTTAATTTTTTTTTCGTATTTCGTGGGCGCGAATTTTCGTGATTGTGACTTCTTTCGTCACTCCATACTATGGTGAAGGGTATATAAGATTCGGCACAGCCGAATATATCTCTCTTACTTGTTTTTGAATTATTATTATTTTGAATTATTATTGAATTATTTCGTTAGACCAAAAATTAAACAATGCTAAAATCAGATTTTATCCCATCAAATTATAATTGAAAAGAGACAGCAATATCATGTAAGAAACAAGCTGAACGTCCAGACCACGCGTTCTATGCTCGAATCTCGAAAAAGATTCATCAGCGTATTCTCATAAAGCAAGTTACAAAACAAAAGTTTGCAACCCATGTGACGTGTAAAAAGTAGAACAAATTTTACGCGTCGCGACGTCTCGTAACAGTTAGTGCCACCAAGTGCCGAGGCTAAAATTTTATTAAAATTGAAAATTTAATTATTAAAATGTTATTTTCTTAAGCAGTTGATGGATGAACAACGAACTAAAGAAATTTAAAGAACATAAAAAAAGCTAACAAAAAGCCAAAGAAATTTGCTTCAAACGTTATAAGGAAAAAAGTGTATAAAATGTTGTGTGCAAGATGAGGTTTTTAAAGCGTCAAAAGATTAAAACGCACGAAACGCGTTAAGAGCAAATAAACAAAAGCCAAAACGTATAATTATGTGAACAAAATCACAGCGAAAATTGTGATTTTAATAAATCTATAAACGATATTTGTTTTATTATGTACAAAATTGAATAAAGCAGTTAAAAATGTATTTATTAATTAAGTGCGAGTTGTCTAGTGTAGCTGAGGGGCAGAGTTGCAAAGGCTGCAATCTCCACTTTTCATATTAATGTGTAGACAAATTTCTTATCATATTTGCTGGTAAGCCTTTAAATGAATTTGATTAAAACTTATCTTATATCTTCCTCCAAATATACTTATTCCACTGGATGCCAAAATATTTAGTAAAATATATTTTTGTGTATTTATAAATACATAATAAATTTTCTGTAATTAAGTTTCAAAAATGATCGAAATAGAGATTGCAGCCATTGCAACTAAGCCCCTCAATTAATATTAACAGCCCAAATATGAACAAAAAATTCCCCGGGAGATTTCTCCCTTTTCCCAAAAAGTGGCTGTTCATATATAATATGCGAACAATTAATATGTGACCATGTATGTGAACAGCCCCTTTTTGGGAAAAGGGCTGTAAAAGTCTATATGGAATATTTTAATCGTGTGCGCGTGCATGCATGAGTTTTTTGCACAAAGATGATTTGGAAAACCCCCAGAAAAATATGTGACATAAACATTTTTAATTCTCCTGTGAATAAAATAATAATTTATCTACCATTTAAATCAAGTATACTGAGAAATAAAAGTTAAATTTTTCTTGCGACAGGCATATTTCGCCGACAGTGGGATCACAGCTTAAGTCTATAACGATTACAATTTAAAATCAGTACACATTTTATTGGAATTTTTGCAGGCAGGCAAACGGTAATGATGGCTCCGTTAGAGCGCGCATTTTAAAAAGATTTATTTGAGAAATATATGTATGTACTCGTATGTATATGCCAGAATTATGGCACATAAAAATTTATATACATATACCATAATAGACATTTAAAGCATTTTTTTAATTGTCAGTAGCTGGTACTTCCAATGTTCTCCATAATTTTGTATGAGATCGTTATTGTCTCTTAACAAGCCATTCTTTCGTCCAAACTCGTGCTTTCTTTGCGTTGTTGTCCGTCAATAACTCATCATCATTACCAAAGCAGCAACTAATTCACGCGCCATCATATACGAGTAGACTACCTTCGCTTTTCAATGTTTGTTTTGTAATAATGTACGACATACTTGGTATGATAGTCTAATGGCAAAGTACTCTCTCTTTCTCAACATACCAATTATTTCATTCCAAATATGACCGTTTAATAGCCGCTTTGTGCTCACGTTGGAAATAATAAATTTTGGAGAAGTTGTATCTGATTATTTTTACCATCGCGAAAATTATATTTTTTGCGATTCACTAAGGACAAATTTATGTTTTTTAATGTTTAGGTGCTTCCGATTCCTTTAAACGATATCTGCTTCGCGCCTTGAAAGTGAGCATTCCAGGAGAAGAAAGTCTAACGCGTATTTGTATAACATTTTTATAAACAATTATTATATTATAAGCTGTCGATATTTTAGATAAATTGTGCAAGAGAGCAAAAGCATTTTTCTTTTTTTTTGTAATAATAATTATCTTAATTGGAATACAATATCTCAATATATCCTTTACAACTGCACTACAAGCAAGCGTATTATAAGAAACACCTTTTGATGGTGTTAAGTCACGGTTTCTTAGCAATAATATTGACATCACAGATTTTCATGTACACCTACATATCGTTAGCTGATATACAAAATCACGTAACTAACAATTCAAAAAAATAAAAATGAAAATTTGTGCTTCATATGAAGTAAAATATATGAAGTAAAACATAATAATTTGTTTATTTGTCTGTTACGTCGTTTTGCATCGCCACTAACGAAGTGCTGAATTTTTTACACTTGTAATTTTCATATTCATTCCTTTAAATAAAACCATTATTTTTTATGTATCATAATTTCATTACACATGCATGTAAAATTATATTAACTTTTAAATTTGTGTTAATTACCCAACTGCCATAAGAAAATTTTCCAGCATTTTTATTTGATTCACACTCGTTAAAACACCCTAAAATATGAAAAAAAATTTACACGTTTTTTATACTTTACTGTGATTTTATAGAAATTAATTTGATTATTTCACGGAATAATTTTCGCCAGACTGAAGTAATTTCTCTCATTCTCTATGTTTTTTTTTCGTTATGTCAATTTTTTGTAAAAAATATTGTTAAATATTTTGAAATAACTAAACAACTTTTATTTCAATACCATTTTTAATTTAATTTAATCAATTGAATTTACTTTCTTGCACACATTGCGTTGTATGTACCTTATTCTTATAAGAAAAATACAAAAATACTGCCCTCAGACGCATAATTGTCAGTTTTCTTTTCTATTACATTTTACCATATCATTTGCTTTTCTTCTTATTATATTTATTTCTTCGTTTTTTTTGTTACTCCCAACTCCGAACAAATGATTTCTCATCATCACTAACTAACAAGCATTTGTTTATAATTTTCGTGTATCCTTTTTTTACTCTACTCATATTTGGGGGCAATTTGGCACACGTACTGAGATTCATATGAGTAAAAAACACTCACATGAGTTATTTTTTTTTTAAGTAGGATATGAAGAAAGAAATAATGCTCACACTGCTTTAAGTACACACACACACATGCGGTGCTGGCACATATGCAATGCTCCTCTGTTTTCAAGTATCCCAGTATAAGAGCAAGCTATCCACAAAAAAGGACCTGAAGCAGAAAAAACTGAAAAAAACGAAAACAAAATATGCAAGAATGGCAATTTCGTTTGCGTCGAATTTTCTATACCGTTCAACAAAAGAGTGGGGGAGAGAGAGAGAGAGATAAGATTTTGTAAAAAATGTTTTTAAATGATTTCCTGACGGCTTCTTAATAAAATATTGAACGGCAGATCATCGAACAGATGACTACGCTAAATCGACTCTCATGCTTATAAAGATCAAAAATATATGTTTATGTATGTAAACTTTCTGGTGTCCCAATTAAAAATTGTAAAAATTACAAATGGAACGACAAACTTATATTAACATAAACTTTTAAATTTTGGTGAAGGGTAAATAATAAGAAGAGTACAAACACATGAACAGGGTAGTTTAAATACAAGTTGCTTTTTAGAAATTAATTAAAAGGAACTAAATAATAAAAAAAAAATTAAATCACATTCACTCGTGCCATCTAAACATTGGCGGATACATGGAAATACATATGAACACTGATGGTGGGAGTGTAGCGCCTCCCTAAAAACAACGTCGTTTCTGTTCTACCGTTTAAGTTGAAATTAATTGATGTTAAATTTTCCCTTGTTCCTTTGGAATATTATATCATGCTCATTTCGGTCTGTTCAAAAAAACGTTACTTACTTTAGCTAAATAATAATCACTATGGATTACAACCACTAATCACATTAAAAGAACTAAACTTAATTTATTTTGGTATTTTTAATCCCATAATGTATGGAATACGATTTCATTTATATGATTGACACAGCTAGCTTCGCAATAGCTTATCCTGTCCGTCCAATTATCCAAGACTTTATTAACGGTTTTTGGTTCTATCACAAGATCGTTTCTGAATTATTCTTTAACGGCCCTCAACAAGAAAAAGTATAAAGAGGGCAAATCGCAGGCGGCCAATGAAAATTAGCGAGACGGCTGATGGCACGGTGATTTAATGCCCAAATTCAATGTCCGATAATAAATTTGCAATATTTTCTAACGTCGTTCAAGCGTAAAGCAACTCATTTTGGTCCGGCGAGGTATGATATTGACTGATAATCAACTTTTCGTGTAGAAAAAATCTACCACGGTCAAAAAATATAAGATTTAAAAAGTTACTTGTATTTGGACCACACTATCTGTACTTACTACAAATGTAAGGAATTGTAAAAAACCTTAATTCTCTTGTGTTTTAAAAAAACACATAAGTAAATTCTTCTCGTACTCATATGTATCATGTGTGCCAATAATTTCTCTTAAAGTACAAAAAATAAATAAAAATCCTGCAGTAATAAAAGCAAATAAAGCAGAGACCGTTCCTTAGTTTTATACCATTAAAAAAGCTTTGGGGCCTCATTTTGTAAAACGCAATGCTAAGCGTTGAGAAACTTTTTATGGAATTGGTTTTTGTAATTTATATTTTTTTCGGCGCCGTGTTGCAATCCCATATACCGTAACCCCATATTGGCTTTATAGCACTTTTTCCTATGCTATAAACCCATAATTTGGGTTTGGGGTTATCGCACAAAATAAAATGCAATAAAGCCAATATGGGGTTATAGCACAAATTTTAAATTTTAAATATGGTATTACCTCACTTATTTGAAGGGAATAAACTCATATTGTATTATTAGACATTTGTATACAAATGAAACCAAATGATTTTGTAGGGTGTACGAATTAGCCCCCACGAACAGTTATAAATTAAAAATTTTATTTAATTTCTTTGTTTTCTTACGCCATATTTTCGTAAATCTCCGTTACAAAATATTACTTGATTAAGTTCGACATTATAGCTATAGTACTTGTGAGCGTTCGGAGAATATGCCAACCATAAGAGTAATTCTGTTATTTTTTTTTCGTGAGTTTTTGTGAAAGGTATCCATCGTATGAGTTGAAGGATTTGCGACTCGCTGATTCCATTAACAAAAGCAAAAGCACAAGCTATTAGTTGCGCTTTATAAGTTCTTTTTCCGAAAAAAGAATCAATTATAAATCCGGGAACATTAGAAAAATTTATAATATCGCTTTTATTTAGTAAGATCTTCCTTGCGTTTAAACGATTACTCTCCATTCTTTTAAAATTTTCCATATTTATTTTTAAGCAGCATACGCAAAACTGTTTTTAATATTCGCTTTTTATGTGATAACATAGTTATTAGGCAATTCAATGCAAAACAGGTTTAACAGTTAGTTCACTCTCTATTATTGATTGCAAAAAAAAACCCAGCAGAAAATTCAGTATGCCATGAAAAAATAGTTGTAAGGGATTGATTTCGATTATTTTCAAAATATATGAAAAGTTTAAATCACTTATATTCCGCATTTCGTAAAAGGGGAAACCATAATTTTGCAAAAAAATATAATAGAAGGGAATTTTCCCTTGTACGAAAAGTTAAAATCAGTCATACTATGTTATTTCTATAAAAAGGAAAGCAAATTATTTTGTCTTTTACAAAAACATAACAAAATATATTTATTCAACAAAGAGTATAATATTCAACGCAATAAATTAAACTCAATACAAAATTCACCAACAAATAATCAACAAAGAAAGAATTATACGTTTAACAAAATATAACTACGGCATCAATAATAACGGAGCGACAAACTTCTTCCATTTCTAATGTTATTCATCTATTAATATTAGTTTCTTTTAAACACTTCTAGCACACGTTGGACACTGAACTAATTGATTGCAAAATGCGATAAAACACTGCATGCTGATATAAACTAATAAGAAATAGATGAGTGTACATATATACAAATGTAACTGTAAATTTGATAAACAATTTGATAATATATTACATTAGAGTTAGAAGAGCACAACAGGACGTTCATAACAACAAGTTCAATTTATAATATATTTATTCCATAAAAAGAAATTCACAATAGGTTTATTTTGTAAAAGGAACAATATTTTGTTTTAAATAGTTTTTGTTGTTTATGTACAGTTATGTACAAAACATATTATTATTCCTAACAAATGAATATGGAACATAATTCATAAGATAATGCATGTGATACAAAATTTTTTAATTATGAGGTTATCGTACAGAAAAAAGTGCAATAAAGCCAATATGGGGTTATAGCATAAATTTTAAATTTTTAATATGGTACTATCAAACTTATTTGAAGGAAATAAACCCATATGGGACTATAACACATCGCTGGTGTTATAAAGCCAATATGGGGTTATGGTATATGGGATTCCAACACGGCGCCATTTTTTTCATATAAAATTGCTCATCGCTAAGCGTGGCGTTTTAAAGAATTAGCAGCTTATTCTTGCCCTTTATATTAAAGCAACATTTCTTCTTTGGCTTAATTTTTTGTTTCTGTTATATATAGAAAGCTTCAACAAGCGAAACATTTTGTAGAAAAAATTTAAAGAAAATTTCAAAAGACGTAATATTTTCATTAAAAAATATTTCTATTTCAGTTTGCGAAATTTGTTAACAGAAAATTTCAATAGACGACATTTTTTCTGCTGAAAATTTCAATGGACAAAAAGTTTGTAGAGAGTAAACTTTCAATATGCGAAGAATTTCCTATAGAAAATGTCAATAGACGCAAAACTTTGTGTAGGATTAAATTTCAAGAGGGGAAAAATTTTAGATAGAAAATTTATATTGGAGAGAACTAAAGAAAATTTCAATTTGCGAAATATTTTCTACAGAATAAAATTTCAACATCGCGAAAAGTTTTCTGTAGAATAAAAATTCAATAAGACGAAAAAAATTTCTGCCGAATATACTTAGTTTCGATAGGCGAAAAAATTTCCATCGAATGGAATTTCATTAAGCGAAAAATTTTCGATTTGCTTACAAAAAAAAATTTAAATTTGCGAAACATTTTCTATAGAATAAAGATTTCTATAGAAAAAAATGTCAATAGGCGAAAGATTTTCTGTAGAAACTTTGAGAAGGCGAAAAATAAATGAACTTTGATATCCTGTGGAGATTAGACTGGAGATTAGTTATAGTATGATCTCTTGGTCACTGAAAAATCATGCATGTAGTTACATGGGGTCGAAAGTTCTGTCAGCTGCCTGAATCTGTTCTGTTTATGTAAAGTAGTTCATGTTATTTTTTATTAGAACCATATATGACATTCAATTTTAATGTTCCCACGCTGAAGTTGATGAGAAAAACCGATTATTATCGTTATTATTAATTCCTTTAGTTCCTACGAATATAAGGAGCATAGCGCCTCAAATTAAAGGGAAGGACCTCTGCGGGGTGCTTATTATACATTCAAACTGAGCGATTAAAAAACAAATTTAATCTTTAATGAGTGGTACGATTCACTGGCCAATTGACCACAAATACGTTGGCTTTTAATGAAAAAGTAACCAATATCAAAAACATTTCTTATTGCGTAATATGGATGGACTTAATAAATATTGCCTAATGGCATTTCTTAAAGTCCTTGTTTGCTTATATTCTGCAAATAAAGTTTTGAGGTTTTTTTTCGACGTACAACAACTTATAGCCTGGCGATTTTAGCCGTTTGGACATAAATCTTAAACATCCAAAGAGAAATATTATTAATACGGCGAAGAATCTTATAGACTGAGATTGACTGATTATTATACAGAAGGAATATATGTTTTCTTAGGGAAATTTTGGTTAGTAATGATTTTCCTATTGGACTACTGTATGATTCGATAGTATACTGAAAATTACAATATTGAACATAAAACTTACAAGTCTCTGAGATATATTGCTTTGATTTTGGACATATGATACATTCATTAAATTATTTAATTAAATAAAAATGCATAGATTGGATAAGTCTAATGTTGTTTAGGTATGTAGAAAATTTGTTAGAATGAAATGCCGATGAATAGGGGTTTCAGATAGAAAAGTGTAATAAGACCTAAATATGACACTTTTTGTCGTCCATCCTAGTTGGAGCGCGTCTGCACTGACTGGTGCGTGTCTGTGCTATATGTCAAGGCACATTTAAATGATAAATTATTTTTTTATTTTTTTTTTAAATATGTACTAAATGGAAAACTCTGATGGCAAAGTAATGAGGTAAAATATTAATAGAAATTCCAAAAACTCGTAAAAAGTACAGAAATCGCAAAGAAATCCAAAGCAAAAAGAGTTAAGATTTAATAAAAGTCGATAAACTGCAAAAATGACGAAACATCATTTATATCGCGAAAGCATCGAAATTTCGCAAAATAATTTTTGAAACAACAGTCAAAACTTAAAAATGTTAAACAGAATCACTTAAAACAGCAACGAATGACGACATCTTCGAAAACAAAAAAATTCGCGAAAATTACCAAAGTTCGTAAAAATTAGCTGACGTCGTAAAAATAATATTCTTATAAGCCGTTTGGTTGTTTTGTTTTTGTAATAGAACGCATCACCAATATCAGTGCGACCAGATCCAAAAAATTTTTAGAGCTAAATTGGAACCAAAATCGTGCTAAAAAATGCTAAAAAAAATTGTTAAGTGCTAAAACATAGTGCTAAAATTTAAATGTCTTAATTTTAAGCAAATATTTTCTTTGAGAGTTCATAGTTTTATTCTTTATGCTTATGTTGCCTTAGAAATATTTAGTTCCATTGAATAAAACAAAGTTCCTTAAAACAATAAATTATTTTTTAAACATAAAAAGTTCTAAAAACAAGAAAAATAATAATTCAGTTTTCAAATTAAATATCACATACACATACATACGCGTATATTATGTATAAAAAAGAGCTTACCAATCATCACTTTTTCACTACAATTAATGAAACCGAAGTAGTGAAAAATTGACTGAAACACTTATAAATTTTACACGTGGTTGACATTAGAGGAAAAGTCATCCAAATTGCTGAAAATCAAGCAATGAAAGTGTACTTCTTATCATGTTCTTTTTCATCAGTATAAAATATGTAAGTCATTTAAATAACATTGTAACTTTTTAATCTAAAATTATGGGTAAATTTGCGATCCTGTGCACATGTGAACATACATACATATATAATGTCCAAAGGATCCAAGTTTAGATTTAAACGGCTAAAATGAAGATGAATTAGTAAAATAAAAATAAATATCCAAATCTTAGATTTTTTATCAAATAATGACAGAATTTTAACAGACTTGTAATCTACTTAGATGTATTTAATGAAAAAGTGAACAATTGGAAAGTGCTAAAAAAAGTGCTAAATGCTAAATCGAAAATTTTGCTGCTAAATCAACAAAAGAAGTACTAAATCTAGCACCGAAAGTGCTAAAATGGGCACACTGACCAATATGTATGTACATATTTTAGTATTTTCGGATTGTATGTCGATACAATCAAAATTGAGTTCGCAAAGAGTAAACGAAAAGTATATTTCAATACATGATGCAAGGAAGCTTGTGGATTGAGCAAACATAAATTTTTATTTGGTTTTATTTATATAAAACTTGTGATACTTTGGGTGACAAAGTGATGAGTTAAAATACTGGCAAGGATATGAAGAAAATACTTTTTCCTACTTGCCATTTTAACTCATTACTGTAACTTGGCGATGTAATTGGAGGCAAGTACTTACCAACTTGTATTACAAAACACTACCTAAAAATTTCAATATTTAGAAGTCATTCAACACAAATTAAAATGACCGCTTAAGTATTAAGCTCGTGCTTTTGGAGCTGTTCTTGGGTTTTATGCCAATTGTTTCACTTACTTACTCGCACAACTATTTTATTACACGCTAAAAACATTTTTTTATGAACAAACAAAAATTATAAAAAATATACTTTGCTTCGCCAGGGACTCAACCGCTTATATGTTGTGTTTTGCCAAGTGCAAGCTGTACCACCGCGCCACTCAGAGAATAAGTTACTTGTTTATTTACTAGTATGCAATTGTATAAGTAGTATAAAGTAATGCAGAAACTATACTTAAACTATTTTTTATTTTATTTTAATTAAAATTGTTAAATTAAAATAAAAAAAAATTAATTTTTTACCAAAATTCGTAACATGAAGCAATTCTTTCTTTTACATTTTTTATGAAAGGTTTTTGTGCTATGACGAAAATTCGTGCCAATCACAATTTTTTTCGTGATATAAATAAATGTTTTGTAAATTAACAAAACAATTTTCGTAAGAGTACAAAATTTTGTGAAATGCTGGCATAAAGAAGTTTCGTAAAATGCACGAATCATATTCTTGCATTCTACGAAGTAGTTCGTAATGTCGAAATAACGAATATTTTCGTTTATTTCACCTACAAAATATTTTCAGTACATTTTGCTCTTAAGGGTGCTGCTGGCTGAAGTAGTTACTCGTAACGCGTTGACTACAAAGCCAGTGATGACTGAGCCCAGCTTCAGGCTAGTCATAACAGCTCTACAAGTATGCTTACTTCTAGTTCACATTATTTTATAAATACATTTTGCATTTAATCGGAAATACATTTTTTATAAAAATCTCAGTCATCCGCATTTCCGAAGGATGCATCTCATTGTTAATACAGGGTCCCTCCCATTATTTAGAATATAATTCTTCTCTAACTCACTTGCTCCTTCCCTGGCATTTTAACACTTTTCCTTTTGTGCTGTTCTCGTTTATTTACTTATTAATTTATTATTATTATTTCTTTTTTTAAGAAAATCAACAGGGGTTGTTTGCGTGTAAGAAGGGTCATTTCTTTAGTTGCTTGATTTTTCCGCTTTAGAAACACTTTTAGCTGTCAGATAAATAAACACACATAAAGCCGAGTGACGTAACGCTATTAATATTTGAAAAAAAACTGGATTCTTCTTAATGGACTAAATCAAAACTTGACCAGTACACTGGTCAAGCATAAAGGGAAAATAAAACAACAGAAAAATAGCCAAACGGCTGTTGAGAAGGACCTCTTTATGCAATTACTTCAGTGAGAAATTTCCAGTAAAACGAATAGTTTGAAGGAATCTGAAGACTTGTCCAAACAAGTTTTAAGAAAGAAGTTTAGCGCTGTTGATAATAAAGAAAAAACCAAAAAAGGATTCTACACTAGTGTTTGTTCGTGGTGAGTCCTGAATTCGTTAGAAAGCAAAGTACTTTGTCTAAAGTAACATTTTGTCCATTTGTTTCTTCTTTATTATTTATTATTTGTTTTTGTTCCAAAGAGATCCGAAACATTTTGTTAATGTATTTACAGCATATTTCTATTTAAAGGGGTTGACCAGCAACTAGAGGATGTTAAAAGTTTTTCGCATACTGAATTGAACTGAATTGAACTGAATTGTATTTTTCTTAAACAGTGTTTCAAATATTCATGCACAACTTTAATTAAATAGAACTAAAAATTTTAATTGCAAATTTTAAATTTAAAAAATTGTTTGTTAGTGTCCTGTCCATAAAAAAGTAATATTATTTTCCAACTAATTCTTCAAAGCTTTATACACTCAGTCAGATACCTTTACAATTAGAATTATAAAAGAAGGCAGTGCCACGCCCATGGTAAGTAAATAATAACCAAAGAACAGTTCAGGTCTTCAAACTTTTTGTGGGAAATCATATGAAAATAATTTCGTTGTTTGACAGGCGATTGAACAGCTGACAGTTGCTTTGTGGTGAATTTGGTTTATCATTTTATAATAAATATACACAAGTCAAATCGAAAAAATGTTCAGGGAATAATTGAAAACGAATAATTTCACTCTATGGTCTCATTCTAGTTCCATTGAATTTTTTTTCAAGGATATAACACAAATCATTTATTTATGTCGATAAGCCAGGGATGAAAAAGCAGAAAAAAGGAGCAGATAATCTTTATAAAATTTGAAGACATATGATCTTAAAAAGAAACAAAGAAATACTACAGATTTTTCATTCAATAATTCAATAAAATGTGCACTTAAAATTGAAGGAAAATAAAACAAATTAACTGAATAAGAAACAAAATTTGTACTTAAAATTCTAAAGAGATCTTGATAATGGCCTTAAAAATTTTGGGTTAAATACGACAAGCTTTTTACTGGTAATTATTATTGTAATAAACAACAAAGTATTGACTCATATTTGTAAATAAAAAGCGCAGTCTATTAGATCTTAAGAACAAATTGTTTATACATTACAAATGTTTTTCAACGTCTGCTGATGTCTTGAAGGGATATTTAAAAAGTAACACTTTCGTAATATCATATTTGCTTTAGTTTACGCAAATATAGACCGGGAATGAGATATAGATAGGCAAATTTAGCACCTCGTTTTAACTGATAGAAACACAAAATAGAAAAGCCATCTCTTGATCCGAATTTAAAACAAACTTTTTTGCTTCCGTTGCGCAAACATTTATACTCATATTAAAAAAAAAACTGAAAACTGAACTGAAAAAAATGAAGTATGTAAATGCGCTCTGAAAGTTTGAATAGGCTGTATTAATTAGAAAAACAACGCTACACATGCTCTTAAAACTAAAATATGCAATAAATGATGTAATATATGCAAAAATGTGCATTAGCAAATCGGTGCTAAAATTCATGCAATGTTCTAAGACGTGCAAATATTTTATTTCCGCCTCTATTTGATGCTCAAGAAAAAACATGCATTTGCATATTTGCCATTACTTTGTTATCAAAGATTTTGCTGGATTCATGTCATATCTAATTTGGCCAAGCCCTGTGCGTTCTGTGTGCTATTGTGAGTTTTAATTTGTCAGTGGTCAGTAGTAGTAAAAGTGTTTGTTAGTTTATTTTCTTGTGCCTTTATTCAACTGGTTTGTTTTTAAGTCTTTTTGAAAATAAAGCAAAATATCATTAAAAAAAACCTTAAAATTTTCAGTGTCCGGCTGACTGTTTGTTCTTTTGATAATTACGATGGGAAGGTAAATGTGTTTGCCGTGCGTGCTAATGGGCATAATGTATTGTTTTCCGTTAAAAACCGGATCTTGAAATTAAGAGTCCTGTGTGAAGTTAAAATTCGCTTAACACATTTTTTGAACAACATATTTTCCTTCGTTTAAATTATTTTTTTAAGCAAAAAAATACGCATTTTAACGTGGTTTTATATAGAATAATCAGGTTGAAGGTTTTTTAACCCCTTTTGGGTAAAGAATACACTATGTTGTATGTTTGGGAGAGTGTGTGTGTGTATCAAAGCTTTAGTAATTGAAAATAGTTTGCTTGATTTGCATATTTTTGACCATCATTTTAGCATTGTTTAACTGGACATCTGCTTTGACAAAAATGCTTAATTTTTTTGAAGAATATTATCAGTAGTTTTTGTTATTACAAATTGTTTTCTATTTTTATTTTACATATATGTACATATATATACTTTTAAATTTATTTGTGAACTTTATTTTGTAAAAATAAAAAGGGGTTGATATTTTTATTTAATATATGAGTATCGGATACAAAAAGCTAGACAATTTTAATTTTGCACTAAAATGTGTTATTAATAGTAAAAAAACTCGTTGTACAAAAACAAAAGTGTACAGTTGCGTTCTTAACGTACTCGTATTAAAATATTTATTAGCAGAGACAGGAAGCTCGTGCAAGTAATTGTTTGTTTCTTTAAGTGTCTGTGAATTCGTTAGTGCACATTTTTTGCATATTCTACCACAAATGCATTTGTATTTTTGTGTCCTCATGTTTTGTTTAAAACTCAAATTTTAACAAATTTTTGTAAATCAAATAAAATTGTTTTGTTTTGGGAAAATCTTGCGCCTAAAATTTTTTATTGAATTGAATTTTTGTCCTGCCTGTTTTCATAAGAATTTAAAAGAAGTTAATCAGTTTATAATATGGAAAGTAACTAACTCATGGATCTCTATCGACGAGACGACAGACATCAAGGCGGTTACTTATCATGTAAATAAATAAATGTTCTTGTACAAAGTAACAGAATTAGAAAAGCGTTTTCAGATTTTCGTGCTAATGTTTATTTTTTTAAAGAACGAATACCCGTATTCTACGCTTTGTGAAAGAAATTAAATTTTGCAATAACAAATGACAGTTGAAAAAATTTTCAAAATATAAAAATTTCAAACTTTTATAAATTTCTAATTGGCCAAAAAGGTTAGAATGCTGGTGTAAACAATATAAAAAACAATTTTAATATCTTAAGTTGTCAATATTAGTAAGGACTATTTTAGACAATTATTTTTATATCTGTCTAAGCCAAAATGGACGCCAATGTTGCTTTTCCGAAAGTTTATCCTTCAATCTCCTTTAATGTTTTCTTTGTAATACATAGCGCTCCTTTATTGCAACTTACTCATATCGCTCTGCATTTTATGTAAAAAATTAATACAAATATCTTGATTACTCATATTTTGAGGGGAGAATACTTTCTTTATTTTTTCATTCAGCTGAAAGTTAATTAAAAATTTTAAATTGGTTTTCTGAAGATCGAGTATTTTTTAGAAATGACTATATTGCAATAAAGGAGCCAATAATAATGATAATAATAAAATGGAGAGTAACACATTAGCTGCGTATACAGAAGAGCTAGAGGATGACATGTCCTATGAAAACCCTACGATCCCGCCCAGCCCTGTCCAATATATGGAGATGAGCATACCATATACGGAAGACGCAGAAAGTTTAAACGAAGGGCTTGGAATTGAAATGAGGAGGGCATTGACACTGTTTGAAGGAACAAATGCAATATTTAGACCACAAATTCCTAGAATAAAGACCTCTAGGAAAGCTGCCAAGATCATGGAGGTAATGAATAAAGAGATAATCCCTCCGTACCTTTCAACTATACACGATAGAAAGACTTCACCTTGTTTTGTATTGTGCAACTGTTGCTGTGGTTAAATCATTAGGATTAAGAATTGGAGAGGACCCGACTACGAGACGGAGGTCAAAGAAGTTACTACCTGCATGGGGAAAAAGACTGCTTCAATCTATTGAAAACCTACGCAGAGATATAGCAAGAGTAGAGGAGCGAGTACCACAAAACTTAAAAGAATAGTCGCAAATATTATCAAGCGACACTCAGCTCATTGCCAAAGAGATCAACCAAATACTACGCCAATACAGAGCTTGGATACTCAGCTCGAAGTAAGTGAAGTTCAAGGAATACTGCGAAACCTGATAAACTGGAAAGCACCCGGACCTGACAAACTCCAAAACTTTTGGTTGAAAAGGTTTTTATGTGTAGATGAGAAACTAACAGAGCTCATAAATAACGCTCATTCAACACCCATATAATATGCCGTATTTCTTTACCCAAGGTATCACCTACCTGCTTGAGAAAGACCCGCACAGCAGGCACGACCCTTCAAAATTTCGACCAATAACATGCCTACCAACTTTGTATGAAGTTATAACATTGTGTTTGGCATTGAGAATAAATCTGCACTGTGATCGAAACAATATAATAGCGGAGCAATAAAAAGGTTGTAGGAAGGGATCGAGAGGATGCAAGGAGCAATTAACAATTGACTCGGTAGTAAGTGAACAGGCTTATAAAAAAGAGAAACCTTTCTATGGCTTACATAAATTAAAAGAAGGCTTTTGGCTCCGTGCCACAAGAATGGCTGCTTAAGGTATTAGAAATGTATAAGGTCCACCCGACAATAGTCACATTCTTAAGACACAGCATGATAGACTGGAGAACCAAAGTATCACTGCGAACATCAACAGAATACATGGAGACCGAAGAGATTCCTGCCAAGCGAGGCAACTTCCAGGGTGACTCATTAAGCCCTATATGGTTCGTGCTGAGCCTTAATCCGCTCTCTAATCTTCTTGGCTCAATGCAATATGGCTTTGAGATCAAACATAATGGGGAAACTCTTTATAAATTGAATAACCTCTTATTTATGGATGATATAAAACTATATAGATCTAATAAACGCCAACTTACAAGCTTACTTAATGCAGTCGAAAAATTCTCCAATGATATCAGTATGGAATTTGGCCTCAATAAATGCAATACCCGTCATGTCATCAGAGGTAAATTGCAAGTAATACCTTATTGTCTTAGAGATGGCCGCATAATGGAAGCAATGATGAACGACGAAACATAAAAATACCTGCGTATGGTGCAGAACCAAATGAAGAAAGAATTAACCCAAGAATTCACTAAGCGGGTCAGGAAGATCTTAAAGACTAGTTTAAATGGGAAAAATATGGTCAAAGCTATTAACACGTATGCAGCTACGGCCCTGGGTTATTCGTTTGGAGTTATAAACTGGAGCAATACCGAAATAGAAGCTATACAACGCAAATGTAGGGTTCTTATGACTAAGGCGCCTAAACACCACCCAAAATCAGCCACCGAGAGAACAATGCTCCCTAGATGTATGGGTGGAAGGGGCTTAGTTGATATTAACAACCAAAGAAAACTACAGATTGATGGACTTAGAGCATTTTGTATAGAAAAGTCTGCAATATCCCCACTACATAATGCGGTGTGCAAAGCAGATAACACATCACCATTGTATATCGGTCAAAACATCATGGTACAACCACTTTCCACGAACAGCCGGAAACTCGAAGTGTGGATGAGTAAACCACTCCATGGTAGGCACCCTTACGAAGCCAGTCAAGACCATGTCGACACCAAATCGTCGAACTATTGGCTAATAGCAGGGCAAGTGTTTCCTGAGACCGAGGGGTTTATGATGGCAATCCAAGACCAGGTAATCCCAACGAGAAATTGCTTGAAAACCATAGTAAGGGATATGATAGTTACAAATGACTCCTGCCGGTACGGGTGCAATTCAATTGAAACAATACAGTATATAGCATCTGGATGTACATGCTTAGCCGGAACAGAATACATTGATCGTCACAACTCCGTAGTTAAAATTTTACACCAACAACTTGCAGCTAAACACTCCTTAATTACAACTGGAGGAGTACCGTACTACAAATACACCCCTGAGTCTGTGCTAGAAAATGCAGGATACCGACTCTACTGGGATCGTACGATTCTGACAGATCGTAGCATAACAGCAAATAGACCAGATTTAATGCTGATGAATAAGGAGCAACGGGTCGTATGGCTTATCGATGTTGCAATACCAAATAACAACAACCTGCAAATAAAACACCGAGAGAAAATAAGTAAATATAATGTGCTTATAGAACCCATTAAAAGACAATGGAACATCGAAAAAGTGCGAGTAATCCCAATAATAATTTCAAGCACTGTGGCAGATAATGCAAAAAGAAGTGGTGATTGCGACTACACGAATCGTCAGAAAGTTTATGGGCATTTGATGTGATATACAACATATGTTAGCTTTAGATTTGCGCTGTGATTTTTATTAATTTGTGCATTTCAAAAAATTTTTACTTTATATTTTATTTAACATAAAATTTAAGTAGAATTGTTATCCAATTTTTAAATTGAGAATAAAGAAGAATAGTAATAATAATAATATATTTTGAACATTCACAACAAAAAATAAATAAATAACAGGGATCTAACGACTGATTCTGTTGGAGGGGTGTCTCAGTCAAAATACACTTTTTCATTTTAAAATAAAAACAAGTACTTATTGAGATAATTGCGATTTTTTTATTGAATTGTAAAAAAGACAAGTTTCAATTAAGTATGAAATAAAATATTCATCAAATGGCCCCCCACACGGCTCTGATGACAGGCCATTACTCTTTTCATAAAATTTTCCATAACTTTTTCACACAGATGTGGCTGTGTCTCACCGATGACGCGTGGGATCTCGTATTTGAGGTCAGGAATTGCTTCTGCTTTATTCGCATACACACGAGATTTTACAAAACCCCAAAAGAAAAAATTTGTAAAGCATCAAAATTTCTTGAAATAATTTGTTCTGCCAATCGTTGCTGCAATAAATCGATTGTTTCATGCGCAGTGTGGCAGATGGAGCCTTCTTGCTGAAACCACATGTCTTCCAGATCTGAGCCGTACGGTTGAGGCCACGAGAGCTCCGCTATCATGTTCCTGTAATGAATGCCGTTTACAGTCACTGTAATTTCCATCTCATCTTCAAAAAAGTCATTTTATAACATTTGTTTATATTTAAAGTTAAATTATTAATATCATGCCAGGAGGATATACCATTAAAGCAATTCTGTATAAAGAAAAGAAACAGCAAGGGACCAGCTTTTGGTACACCAGAAGTAGCAGTATACGGTAGGGATACAAAATTTTCTACAATTACTGTTTATGTCCTATTTGATAGATATGATCTCGGCCAATGGAGAAACGTTCCATGAAAGCACATATTATTGCGTTTAAGGTACAATATACCATGTACTACCTAATCAAATGCCTTGCAAAGATCCATAAAAATACCATCAACTTCATTATGTCTTTTAAAAACTGAACTACAAAAGTGGTTAAAGACTAAACAATTAGAGGCAGTAGAAAGACCCGTAAAAAATCCAGATTTTCCTTAATAATATGTTCATATATTTTTTACACATTAGATAATTTTGAAATTGACCGATAATTATAAATATCAGATTTATTTCATCTCCTTTAAAAATCGTGGTAATAGCGGCAAATTTTAATTTATCAATAAAACATACAAAAAATGTCTGAGCAAGTACGACATTAATCTTTAAACACATTCGAGTTTGGAGCCTTGCTGTATTCAGAGACTTATTGTAAAATTATATGAAAAATATAAAAAAAGGACAAAACACACCTATACATTGAAGATATAGAAGTTTAAAGCGTTCCAAAAGATTAGTTATTTTAAAATTATACTTGCTGTCTTTGAAGCTCAATTTCCCCATGACTAGTAAAAATGAGGATAGCGTAAGAATTTTGGAGCAGCAAATATTGAAGGAGGACTTAACACGTTCTCATTTACGAGGATATTATAATGTAAAATGTTATTCTTTAACCAAGCTCGGCAACCGAAACGTATAACGGCATCGGTATTGAAATTTTATATTTCGGTATTGATATGGGTAACGGCATTTGAATTGTATCGGTAGCGGTATATACCGTTACCGAAACTCGAACACAGATATATGCCGCTTTTACAGTTTCGTATATGAAACCTTACAAAATGCTTAAAACTGACAAACCCTCTTTGTATACTATGCTTTTTTTAAAGATTAATATACGCTGAAATTAAATTTACAGTTTTTGAGATATCGTGGGTTTTGAATTTAAACTATTTTGCTCATGTCTAATTTTTCCTATATTGCCTCTAACTGGATCTTGAGACTAGTGAAAGTTTTTAAAGATTCTCTGTAAAAGCAGTTTTCTTTTCAAAAATAAAAATAAAAAACGAGTATATAAAACAATACTTAGGTTCGATTCCGAAAAAAATGGCAAAAATTGTTTTAAAATACATACATTTAACAACCTCGATGTTTCTTGGCTGATTTGTAATTCATTCTAAAGCTGGATGGAGAACTATAAACTCTTATATTGTTTGTGTTCCAAAAGAGTTAAATGTTATCTGAGCCAAAAATGTGTACATGTTTACAATTCAAAGACACGCACAGTGGCGAGCAAAAAATAACATATTCACCAAATTCGACTTTGAAGCGCAATAAAACAAATAACAACAGCGCCTGGGATTTCTGTTTAAACTAAATATTATATGCTCGTAATATAAAAAATATTATCGGAAAAGAAAAATTCAGTGTACAATTTAATGGGAAAATAAATTTTATTGCTTATATTTCTTAAACTTTTTTTGTAGTCCCCTTGGATTTTGTACCACTTCTAAATCGTTGTTTTTATACTTTCGATCAAATTCTCAAAAAGATATTGAAGCTAATGTTTTTGAAAGTGGATTATCGCCATCTCTGATTGCTTAGAATAATATAAAAATAATTGCATAAAAAGGCCGAATTGGCGTCCTTCGTGCTATAATAATTTTAACAATTCAGGAGAGAAAATAGTTTTTGTAAGGCTTTTTTTTTAAATGTTGTCCTTGATTATTTTGAATATTTTTCAAACTAAATTGTTGTACACTACATCATCAGTGTGTTTCCATGTATTCGCCACTGTTTAGGTGGCTCGGCTCCCGAAAAACAACGTTGTTTCTGTTTTGCCGTGTGAGTTGAAATTAATTAATGTTAATTTTTCCCTTGTGCCTTTCGAATATTGTCTCATGCCCATTTCTTTCTGACCAAAAGAAACCTCATGAACCTTAGTCAAATAATAATCACCTTGGATTATGACCATAAACAAAAATCTATTTATTTTACTATTTCAAGAACTAATCAGCTTTTTAATAACTTCATACTTTTATTTTTTAATCATCTTAAGTTGAAATTTTTCAAGCAAATATTTTACTAGGCTACTATTCTAAGGATTGTGGGTTCGATTCTCGAAAAAGACTCTATTCAAATGCTCCTGCTGATGAGCCTAGAACTCAACTCACTTTATATTTATGAATGTTTTTAGAGGAAACTAATATTTAAAAAATGCAAAAATTTAAAAAGTTTCAACGTCTTAGATTTCGTTGTAAATTCATGTACACTTTTATGAATATGTATTAAAATATTGTATTAATACCCTGGACTGGTTAATTACAAAAAGAAAAAGAAAAACTAATGATAATAATAAAAAAAACATAAAATAAAGCGACAAAAACTTAAAATATAATACCACCACCACATTCATAAAAAAAGGTATGAAAATAATGGAAAAAAAGGAGAAAAACACACATCAAATTCAATTTAGTTTGTAATGCGCAAACGCTCTATTTTTCAAGATGATTAGAAAAAAAATTTTAACACAAAAAAAAGAAAGGAAAGAAAAATGTACGCGAAAAAATGTTCCTGTATAAAAATCCTACAAGGTAGAAAAAAAGAAAGGAAGAAAGAAATAAAATAGCAGCAGCATAAGCAACAGCAACGGCAAAGCTTACAAACGAAAAACCAACCACATCTATGGCAGCAGCATTCAACACAACAATGGTTGATTCAACTGCACACACACACAGATGCACGTGCCTCTTGATATTTTTTTCTTCCTTTTTTTCTGACTAAGAAAGAATTTTAATGGCAAAAAGGAAGGGCTTTGAGAAAAAATGCTGTACTTAACCAACGCCTTCACTTTTAACGAACTCAAACACCACCACCATACCACGCCGCCACCTCCTCCACACACACATACAAATAGCCAAATAAATTATGCTTTTTTCTAACTGACTTTATACGAATGACTGTGTAGGTTTTTTGTACACTCACATAGCGGAGTACAACTACACAGCCACATAAAGGATACAGGCTCTTACTTAAACGTTTATCCTTATGTAGTGTTTTGTTTTTACAACAACAAAAAATAGATTTAAAGAAAAATGTTGGAAAAAAAACAAGAAAACTGAATAAAAAGGAGAAAAGTTTTAAGGCACGAGTATCCCAATGGGGTGTAAATACACGAAGAAGATGGTAGACGAGATGTTGCGAGAAAAAATGAAAATAAAAAATAAATGATTGAAAGAAAAATACAATTACAAAAATATATGTAATTTTTTTCGCAAATAACGATATTCTATGTGTGCCCTACTATTTTTTGAGGTGTAGTATGACAACAAGGAGGTTATACGAGTACAAACATCTACTCGGAATAAACTTGGATTGAAACCGTTTCGGAAATTCAGTTAATGCAGGCTGATGACAGAGTTATCGCTAGAAGCTGGGTTGCGCTATAAACCACTGCTTGTGTTTTCTTATATGAACGCTCAAAAGATGTCAGAGCGCTTGCGATTTTTTTCTTTAAAATATAATCAAAAGTGTTTATTGAGATTCTTGTATAGACCAAAAATTTTTCAGAATACTTTCTAAGTTCATCGTACAAATTGTGAAACTCGCTACATTCTGATCGAGTTCTGTTTATTTCATGTATTCCTTTTCTTATAAAAAATGTAATGAAAGTAATAATTGACAAGAAAAACTCATCGTTAGAACACTAAAAAATTAATATAAACAAAAGAAATCGCTTGGTTCAATAAAGCGTTAAGTCTGCCACCTTCTGCCATGATAAGGCATAAATTATTATCGCTACGCTCCGCTTATAGCGCGCATTCTGAAATCAGCCTAACTCTGGCTCTGTGTCAGGCATTCCGCACTCAGCCCGAGGTCGTCTTAATAATAATAGTTCTTAATAACATTATGTATGTGTTTAATCAGATGCCATTTGACAAAGGTTATGCCTGGCTAGAGCTGCGTATCTTTTACACCATCCGACAAATTTAAATGAGTCGTTGCACTTGAACCAGCTGATGTCTGTCGTTAAATCAGTTAGAGATGAGCTGCGTTTACTGTTTATTGGTTTCGTGATTCTGTTTCCTTTCTTAATGAACTCTAAGGTTTATAAGTATTAAATTTAAAAAGAAATTTACATTCCTTACAATAACATTATCGACAACATTTTTTCAGGGACAAACACAATATGCAAAACCTTTTTGGCTTGTCTGCAGGAATCGAACTTGCGTACCCCAGACTAACTATTCGCTAGTCTATAGGGATCCCCGAAAATTATATTTATAACTGAAGTTATAAAGTTTAAAAGTGGAAAGTTTTAAAACAAAAATCATCATCTTTATTGTTCAATTGACTTGGAATTGACACGATTTCTGCCTGAACTTTGCTTGAGCTACGACCATCATCCTTAAGCTAACGTTACACCCATCTAAGTTCTCGTCTGAGTTCAATTTCTAACTCCGAGAATATTACAGTTAAATTTCAGATTTGAAATCAATTAATTGCGGAATATGTTGACTATTTTTTCAGCTGTCATCATCGGCTAAAATATTAAGAAAAAGGATATCGGATGCGCTATTTCATTTGGTAGCCATTTAAAAATTTTTAAAATTTTTATTGGTCGTCGAGTCAAGTTTTGTATGGCTGGAAAAAATAAGTAGCATAAGTAGCTGAAGTAGTTCTACAATTATTCACAATTTTTTTTCTTTCATGATTACTTCTGTTACAAAATTGTGAATTGAATCGCTGTAAGCAACCCCCACCACCCTTTACATTCAACTAAAAAGAAAGAAAAAATTGAGGGAGGGAGGAGGGATTTTGCTTTCTATGTAAAACTTAAGACTATTTCCTTTCTATATTTGTATGAGCACACACACATACAGGCGAGTACATTAAAATATGTATGTATTTAAATGTGAGACTGTATGGGTTTGCTTTTTTAATTTAAGATTTTTCTCAGTTTTTTTTTTACAATTTTATTTGAATTTCTTTTTTTTTGTGTTGCCATAATTTTACTGGAGACGTTGGTGGTTGGCTTCACACCGAATCCATGGAAATTCTGTTTCTTTTTTCGTAAAACTCTCCAAGCATCTTAACTGAGCATTGTTTGTCTAATTGTGTATGAATGTTAGAGAACAGAAAATTGACAGAAAGTGTAACTATACACTGGCGTGCATACATACGAGTTTAAATTCATGTGTAACTAAATGAAAAATATGCAGTATGTTTGCTTGTGCGATAATCGCTTGAGTGTGAGCTTTTGTTTTAGTTACAATTATTTGTTAATATCGCAAAGTAGTAACTTTAAAATGCTTCTTAGCATTCGATAAAAAAAATGTCAAACATTCTGAAATGCAAATGTTGAACCTGTAATCCTTATCCATCTGTTTCCGAAAATAGCCACAAATTTATCGGGCCATGAAGTTGTATTTCTTTTCTCACAGAGTAATTCAATCTTATATTAACTCATTCCGCCTAAACTAATGAAATTCGGAACACAGTCTTTAATTAGTTTAAGCAAAAATAACCCGAATTTTGTGAGACCTATAATTGAAAATTAAATATTTTGCACAGATTTTGTTCCAAAATGTTGTAGCCTTGTCGCAATTCTTTTTTTTTTTTTAATTTTGAATTTATATTAACTAGTATTTTCTAAGGCTGACGCAATCGACAAATGTTCTAGTAATTAAATATTAAGCATTTACATAAATTATTACCTCTCTTCTGTTTACAAATTATGTTTTAGAAAATGCTCTGTCTAATTTCTTGGAAAAGCAAATTGGACAAACACAAATTCTCATTTCCTTCATTTTTCAACTGATGCATGCATGTGCAATAAGTGTGCATGTATTAGTAGCAATTTTAAACGCTTATAGCTCCGCAAATACTGAACCGATTTTAACAAAATATAGATGCTACTTATTTGTGAATAAATATCTTCAAAACTATATAAGTTTTGTCGAAATCGGGATTATAATATGAGCGTAACTGTCTGGTCCACGATGTCGAACGAATTATAACTTTCATATAAATTTTACAGTTTGTTTTTGTTTTAAATGTACAATACAAAGAAATCGTAATAAATAAGTAATCGTAATAATTAAAAAATGGATGCACATACGTAACAACAGATACACTGCAACGCTGATCTAAAAACCAACATAACGCGCAATATCAGAGTTGTAAAACAATTAAGTTTTCAATTTTCACCATCTGTCCTCTCTCACTATCCCTTTTCCAGAGAAGGTAATACACCTACTTACGGGTTGGTAGGCATATTAAGTGCCTGAGTGTTACTTCTCTTTAAAAAAAATTGTTCGACATCGTGGGTGCGGCAGTAAAAATGTTTTAAAAGTGCGATGCTGAAGAAAATATCATAAAATACTAAGTTTCCTTTTTTAACTTAATTGTGATAGTTCTATGATTTACTATTTTGCTGTTTAAATAGATGGAAGAAATTATTTAAATTTTTAAAACTAAACGATTGAATAGTTTAAGGAGCGTCTGGCAATGTCTGTAGCTCTAATATTTACATATTAAAGGCGTGGCACTGCCTACTTTTCTCATCATACCCAGCTAGCATTGTGTATCATAATCGAATCGGACAAAATAACCGCATTTGAGCTCATTTTTCGATCATAAATGATACTCCCGTTGTGTGAAAATGGTACCCTACAGATGAATCATCTTAAAGAATCATTTATGATCCCATATGCTGATTATTTTTTTTTTAGCTATTTTCTAGTAGTTCATTGGGGAGTCTTTTTCCTTACATTTTTCAATCATAAATTCCATATCTGTTTTTGGCTAATAAACTACCTCAAGTCACATGTTTTTCGAAATACGTTTTTTATAAAAATAAATACTTCATTGTCTCTTACAAATGAAATTAAAACTAACTTCATTAGTAATTAAAAAAGTAGAAAATAGTTATAATAAATGTATGTACAGTAGGTTTCCAATTTGACGAATCTAATTGTTGTACTAAATTAAAAATTAATAGCTTCGTCTATTTTATTCATGTCTTTAAATTTTATAGAATTTTTTTTTAATGTTATTAAAATTATTGTAATTTTAAATAAAGATTTCATTTGAAATATTTATAAGAAAAGGAAAAATTCAAGGTGTATCCACCTTGGGAAAATTCATCAAAAAACTGTAATAGGAAAGTAATTTATTAAAAAAATTCGTTAAGCACAGTTTCTTTTTTGGAATGGATATTTATTTTTTAATGCCATCCTCTTGAAGCTCTCTCAAAAGAATTCTATTTGTGCTACTAATTTTTTTTGTAGAGCCCATTTAAAGCAGATTTCGAAGTGCTTAGTGACATCTTTGTGTTTTATTTTGGGCTCTACAATTTCAGTTTCATCAAGCTCTTCCTCATATTCGTTTTGTTTATCGTTTTGTTTTATATTTGTTCGTTAAACAGAGTACAAAATAAAATTTTTGGTACGCAGTAGAAACAATTTGGGTGTTCGTTAAATCGGAAAGCTACTGTACATAAATAAGATGACCAACATCTCAGAAGAAAATAATATATTATATTTGTTAATAAGGATAGTACCTCCTCCATAGTTACTCCCTGTTGTTGCAACTGCAAGAGATTTTTCGGCGCTTGATTTGATGCAAGTCCCCTTCTAAGTAAAAACGTTTCGCACAGCTGATCTACTGAACTTTACGGATCCATCAGCACCTGTTCTCTCAATGAAACGTTTTGAAAATGTTTTGTTTTACAATACATACACAGTTCATTAGATCAGTACTTTCACTTTTGCTTTCAAAGCGGGTATTTTCGTAGCAGTGATTTTCACAACTGTCATTTTTTTATTTCTACTAAATTATAATAATTTTTTGGGCTTCTTTTTTAGCCAATCTTTTCATTTGTTTTGCTGACATCAGTTTCGTTTCGTTTCTATTAATTTTTTTTTTATTTTTAGTTTACTTAATTACAGAAATTTTCAGGCTTTTCTATAAAAAGTAATAATGTTTTCCCCGCGACTTTGAGGAGACGAATAAACAAAAATTTTAAATATTTAAATGCTGATGCCGCTGCTATATTGAAAATAAAAAAGTTTATAGTTATAAACAAAAGCTTCAGCTAAGCAAAATGAGAAAAAAATGTGTGCATTTTGTTCCTGTGACCTGAGGAGATTCATATAAAGGATTTTTGGAAAAAACTATCACCCAAATGCTAGCTGGGTAATGTTATATTAGCAAGGAACTCAGTGTGTGTGCAAAGTTTCAGAGGAATTGCTTAAGTATAAGTAGCTAAAATTAGATACATATATGTATATGTAAATAGCCGCGGGTGGCACTGTCCACTTTTCTAATCATAAAACCTTCACCAAACATTTACCTAAAATTCGGGGAAGCCTAGAAATCTCTATATAACAGACACTCATTATATCTAATGGAAAGTCTAACAAAAATGTTCCCTCATTTTTGGACAACCGCTTTTTCTCCGATTGACTTTTGAAGCTGCATACGGTTCAGATCATATGAAATACCACCAGATCCAAAACATTTTGTAGAACAATTTACATATATCATTTTATTGTAAAGTGAGTCAGTCTAATGTGTACGTACGAATTCGATAATCAGTTGTGAAAGAAATAAAATACATAAATTAAAATGCAAACCTTTTGAAACTAAATTTTTTCAAAGAGATTTTTATTCATTTGCACATTAAATATGAAAAGGGAAAAAATAGTTTCCTTTAATACATTTTGTGGCGCTGTTGAGGATTTGTGCGGAGTTTTTTGCCTTTGGGTGTGAGGTTGTGTATGTGTGCGTGTGTGTGTGTTTAGTGGTGGCCTTAGCAGACGAAAGAAGCTCACACTTTCGTTAAACTAACTCAGAAAAATACATTTAATAAAATCGTTTTCTAACATTTATTTGAAACAAAAACAATTATAAATTTTAATAATGCGATGTATTATTATATATCGTATTGTGTGTATGAGGCTGAAGCTCGTATTATTTTATTAGAAAGAATCGCGAAAAATGCAACTTTACAAAGAACAAGGAAAATTTTATTAATTTAAGAACACAAGACATAAAACAACAACGCTGATTTTATGTGGCTCTTTTTTAAATTAATATAATAAATTCGGAGTTGAATGTGAATAGATTTTACACTAGTTTTATATATTGTTGGTAATTTATATCAAAAACACTTATACATTTTGTTCCCATCATTTTCAAATGCCGCATGTCAGATTCCAAAAATAAAATTTAATGGATAACGTATGAAATTTTAAATTTAAAATTTAGGAAACTTAGTTGGCGCGTTGACTATAAAGTTAGTGACGACTGAGAGTGTGGGTTCGACCCCAGTATCAAGCCAGTCATAGCATTAAGCATTTTTTAGATTTGCATTAGTTTGCCACGGAGACATAACCGGCAAATATTGATACTGGTGTAGCGCCTCCCTTCTTCGTTATTAGTAATGCAAAATCGTCGGCGAAGTAAAATAATTAATAAATACAGCTTAACAAAAATTAATACTCGTACTTGACGCAGGCCAACTGCTATAAAAAAATTAACAAATCGCGCAATAGCAGCATTCTACACTCACTATCTATCCTTTCTACACTATCACCTTTCTGAAGGAAAGTTACACATAGCATTTAGCATTTTTAATACGTTGATAAATTTGGGAATATACGGAGGTAAAAAATTTTCCAAATTTTTCTGGAGATGGTTTCTGGTTCCCCAGCACAATTATTTTCCTATAATTTAGAGCTTTTCGCAATATGATTTCCAATTATATGAATCATAAAAATGTCTATTCTAATAAAAATTAATATTTTCTGACTTGCAATTAACTCATGCAGAATTTATTAAAACTTTATGTTAGTACACTTTTATATAAAAATAAAAAAAATTTATATCCAATATTTCGCTGCTGTATATAAGTAGCTTCTTCCAAGGCTTCATTCAATTTAAATTAATAAATAATATAAAGTTCGCATAAATATATTGAAACGTTTTGTTAATTATCTTAATGCGTGTAGTCGGTAAAACATAATAAAGACAAGATTTTTAAGTAGGTTTGAAAAATGGCCAAATTGAGCAGCAAAATAGTCTTTCATTCAACTGGCCCATAGTGCTTTGAGCCCGTATACATAACAGTGAAACGAAAGAGAAATTGTCGCATATTTTTTAAATTATACATAAGTCTCAACTTCTGAAACAACTTCCAGCAAATTTCTATTTTCATCAAGCATTGTTTTAGTTACTTATTTTTCTATAATGAATTCTGATTGTACTCGAACCTCAATGAAGTTCACCAAAAATATGTTCATTTGGTTTCTAAGCAAATCTGCTGCAAATTTGAGGAATCAAAAATACTTCTTTCTTTTGCCATCCACTGTACATGGTTGTTCTGTACATACATACATATTTATTTATGATACATAAAGCTAACAGGCGGCACTCTCTGGCAAATCTTTATAGAAAAACGTGTTTTATGCGGAACTCTAAATAAAATCTTTATGTATTTTCAACCCTTCATCCTATTTCTTATTCCTCTTCAGCTTTGAAAATTATAAAAAATAAAAAAAAAAAACAAAAAAAATATTTCTTAAGTTTTCATAAAAAATATACACAATCTTCATAAAAATGGAAATAAGTGAGTGAATGTGTGTGTGTGTGTGTGTGAGTGTATGTGTGTGTATGTGTTATGTACACTTACACCCTTGAATAGTAACACATACTTTTAAGAAATTTCCAACAGATGTAAATGAGTTAAAGCTTCCCTGCTCCTCCCCCCCAAATCAAGAGCTTTTGCTATTAGATTTGCTGAACAGGGAAATTTGGTCGTAAAATTCTTCGAAGTATTTCGTTGCTTTAAATTTTTTTGCTTTACAATAGAAGAAATGAAGTTAAAGTAATTTGATCAAACAAGCTTCTAAGGGCTAATTGAATAAATAAGTGAATATTAGCTGTAACAAAAAAAAAACAAAATATACAAATGACTAAAATTATGTTTGTTTTGAGGAGTCCTAAGTTTAACAATAAAAAAAGAGATTTTAAACTTTCCTTCGACACAGACGTTTCATTCAGTTCGTTTCTTTTCTTCTTCATTTGTGTGTCTATTTTTTTCGGAAAATTTCCGTCAGAAAAGAGAAGTTCTTGCAACGATACAAATGTGTATTGTGTGTATCATTCGAAACGATGCAAACGAGTGAGTTTCATTGTAGGATCACAAGTTTAGGATCTTGTTGCATTCTTTGGAAGGTTATCTCTCCCAGGGATGTTAAAAAATCGCACATGATTGAAAAATAGAATGTGTGACACACATATCGCTCCTTCAATGCAACATACTCTTAACTCAAAAACTAATTTTTAAATTACTGAAGCAAGAATACGTTTATAGAACTGGATGAACTAAAATAACTAATAATTCGTAGATACGTGCATGATTAGATTTTCAGCGTGATTGCTTGGGGATTGTTTTTTTTGATTTTTCGGGTTATCAAAAATTTTTTAAATTAAGAATAAATGGGTAAAGTTAGATTTGAGCTTTGAGACAAATTATTCCTTGCGATTTCAACCTAAAACCCTTAAATATTAATTTGAATAATATTTACAATTTATACATTTATAAATTATGGACTTTTGTTCGAACAATTCAAAACTCGAATAAGTTGATAACAGTAAGATAATTGTGAGTTAGAAATTGTGTTTCTTGTGTATTGAAATATTGTTCGTTTTATTTTCATCTGCATTTATTTCCGTAGTTTTCGATTTTTCGATAAATTGAAAACACAAAACAAAAATTTTTAAAATTTCGCATAAAATCCACTTTTTTTTACAGCGGACTTTTGATCAAATCGGGAAACTGCTTTCCGAGTTATGCTAACATTTTTTCTATAAAGGTTTCTCCTGAGAACCAGAGCCAATTCAAAGTGTCAACTTATATGCTTAGAACTTTGTTAACATGCGTATCAATGTTGACTTAAAAAGTTCGAGCCGCAGAGAAACTTATTTTATGGTAGCAATGTAGGGTTGCCACACACCAAAAGTAAAATTACTGGACACCCACCAAAAATTGCCTGGATTTTAAAAAAATTCCTGGACGAATAAAAAAGTAGTAATATTAATATTTTTATTTTATTAAAGAACATTTAATGATAAACAAAACAAAAGTAACATTTAATTCAGTCTTTATACGTATGTATGTATATATACATATTTCATATTTAAAGAAATCTATGTATTAAATACTCAGATTATTATATTATAAAAGTTAAGATAACAAAACAAAATCTTTAAAATTCAGTCTTTAGGATAATTGAAAAAAAATATTTGGTCTTACTTTTTCCACAGGTATTTTGAGCTTTTTGATACAGAACTTATAATAATAATAATCGGCGCCAGCTGCTTAATACATTCGTAGGCGGCTCAACTATCGCATTTACATAGCATTGTTATAAATAGCATTGTTCTAAATATTTCCTGGACATAAGTAATTTTTCCTGGACTCTGGACAAGATAAAAAAAAAACTGGACAATCCAGGCGAGTCCAGGTCATGTGGCAACCCTATAGCAATGTGTAATAGGCATTGTCATAGTTTTTCCCTCCTGAAACCAAGCCTAAACAGATGTCTAACCTCTTTGAAAATATCGAAAACATCTTAAAACATTCACAACAGCCAGAGCTCCGCCAACACCTCCTAAAAAAGTTTTGAGCTAATTTGTACCCCCAATATAATCAGGTATGTGATGGAAATCGATCAATTTCAAATCATGTTTTTTTCGCATAATGAATAATAGTCAAATACATATGTACATGTAGATCGAAAGATATAGTGAAATGGGACTTAAGTTCGATCAAAGTGGTAAATGTCAAAAACTGTAAAATAACACATCAGTTAATAAAGCTTTTAGCAAAATTCAATTTTAGAAATCGCGCAATTCGAAATCGAACGATCTCCATCACTTACTGGAATTATATAATTTGAAAATCCACTAACGAATTACAGGAACACACACCATTTTTAGCATACGCAACAAAAACGTATGCCTTCAACAATATTTGAAAGAGATTTAGATTTAACATTGCAAATAAAAACAATACATTTTGAAACGTTTGATTTTGTGTTTGTTGGGTAGACGTGCTTGTGTACATACACAATGGAAGCCAAACTTTACGACTATATGGAGTGGTGTCCGTCTGCACGTCCGTCCGTTCTTCTGTCTGTAGCTCAGTCTTTGCCACTGAATTTCTTTTGTTGAATACTTTGTATGAACATAATGACGTGTATTAAGGAATAAGAAAAGGGTGTTTGCTTTATGCTGCCTTCCTGCTTAGCGTTGGCGTTGCTTAAAACTTCTTTACAGCCATTTTTATTTTTGTAATACTAGAAGGAAAAAAGTTCATTTCATATAAAATACACGAATGTAGATTACGTACATACATACATACATACATACAACAACGCAAAAAAAAATGTTTTCTTAAGAATAGGTACGGCACGTTAAAGGATGAATGAATGAATATACTTTGTTTATTGTTTATGCTAATTTAAGGAAAAAACTCTGCCACGCACACGCATGCACACATAGCAAGAACAAGGAAAACTTATTTTTTATGCGACTTAATTTATATGTATGGGTGCGTCTGAATATCTACATACGCACACACACACAATGTCACACAACAAATTTATTGTTCAGAGTTGTCAGATATGGCGATTCCTCGCCTCGATTTGGATACACAGGGATTTTTTTGCAAAATCTTTGTAACTTATACCCCTCTGGCACGCATAAAGTTTACTTTGCAAAGTCTCGAGTTTGAGTGTGACAAGGGAAAGAAGAATGGGGCTTAGTACAGACTGATGTACTCGTATACTTATATTTGGTTATATGTGTGTGTGTTTGGTTTGCATTTTCAAAGCAAATTCTGCGTATGGATAAGTGAAAGAAAGTTTAAACTAAAATTGAAAAGACTTTGTCAAAGTAATCTTTGCATGTAGACAAGCCGTCTTCGCAAAACTATATTATGAGCAGAGCTGGTCTGTAGAATTTGATCTTGATGCTTTATTAAGAGTTGAAAATAATAAGAACTTTGAATATTTATTAATACTTGTGTTTCCTATGGCCCGATTGCTTCGGCCCGTAATTAAATATTAAGCATTTACATAAATATATATGATAAAATATAAAAATAAAACACATTCTAAATTAACAACTTAAAACTTATTGGCTCTCTTTTGTTTACAAATTATGTAGAGAAAATACTCTGTTTCATTTCTTTCACACTTTCTTTATTTTTCAACTTGAGGCTGATACATGCATGTGCAATAAGTGTGCATGCATTAGTAGCAACTTTAAACGCTTATAGCTCCCACAATACTGAACCGATTTTATCAAAATATAAACTGGGCACAGTTGTGAATAAATATCCTTAAGTTGATATAAGTTTTGTCAAAATCGGCTGTACAATGTGATCGTTAGATAGATCTAAAAAACGTGTTGGCCTATTAATTATATAGATTAAGCATGAATGACTATGAAAATAAATATCGCCAATACAAAAACTAACTCAAAATTTTCAACACTAATATCAAATCAACCCTGCTCTATTACTGCGAAACATGGAAACAGAATAATTTGCATTTTTTGGTCGCAGTTAATATCGAACACTGGCTTATGGTCAGAAGTACAACAACGTGCGATTGCGTTTGAAATAAAAAGACGACAATGGAATTCGCAGAGCAGTCACAAATGGAGGCGACAAGTCGATATCGAAGTTGCTGCCACTAATAAAAGCTGGAGCGAAATAAAATCCATTGCCCAAGATAGATCACGTTCGAACGTGTTTGTTGAGGCCTTATGCTCTTCATAGGATTGACGGGAACATATATACATATATTTATATAATATGCAAGCATTAAGACTTGAACAGCATAATCTTTATTTCGCATGACATGGCGACTGATAATTTGGCATAAGCACCTATAATATGCCGGCATATAGACTAGCAAAGAAAATCTTAACGATCTTTTTCCACACTTGTCGATTTTTTATTGTTATTATTTATAAGACTCTTTTATGAAAATCATTAAGAAACACTGAATAATAATTATTTTGGGGACTTTTGGATATTCTTTTATAATGCTTTTGGTGAAATAGGTAAAACAAAGATCTGACAACCCCGTTTTTGGTTAATGTTGTGTTTTTTCTCTAAAACTGTCAAAAAAAGGGGAATTTTTTTAATATTTTTTTGTTTTAGTTGTTTGCACAACCAGTACGTGATTTTAAAAGTTCTTATTATCTAAAGGAACAAAAGTGGCTGGCACTTAATTAATACGTTTTTTGACGAATGTGAACTCGTTTTTTAATAAATATTCTTGTTATTTATTCAGTTACATATGCTTGAAACGAATTGATTTTGTGTTAATATAAAAATATTAAACTAAAAACTGATTTTTCATTTACATTTTTAAAGTTATTGGATTGAAACTTTGTATGCTGTATTCTTTGGAATATTCGAATATTATTTAAAATTTATTCGTTTAATCGAATGAAAAAATATAAACTTTAGTTCGAACAGTCTAAAACTCGAATAATTTGACAACACTTATTTTAGATTAGAGGTTTCCACAATTTTTACATTGAGCGTAGGACTTTTCCTGTTGTTTTATTGCTAAAGAATGTGCTTTCGACGAATATATGATATAAGCTTGAAAAAGTGTAGAAGTATTATGAAAGACACTCATTCGCTTAAGAAATTAGCCGTGTTAACTAGCACTGGCATTAAACCCCGACTTGAATACAAAATAAGAAATCAGCATTAAAATGGCGGAATCGACGGAATGTCCTTTTGAAATTTTTCATATAAAAAATTGCACAATAAATACTTCTGGGCGCCACTTTATCCGTCAGATGAACACTTAAATTTCTAAAGGACTGAACTGCAAGCATACACTTTTAGATAAAAAAAAGATTTTTTAAATATCGGTGAAAAATAGAGGAGTTTTGCGAGAGTCAATATTTCGAATGGGCATTTGGTTTGTCCCATTTTTGAAAAATTCTATAAAATTCCATTCCCTTTTAAGCAAAGATCGGTTCACAAGCAATAGATTTATGCTGGTACAAACATTTAAAAAAAACGAATGGATAATTTCCACTTTTTTGAATTCGCTTAAAAAATCTATACTCACCAAACAAATTTTTAAAACATCTAAAAAAACTAAAAATACGAAGTGATAACATGCTACAATCTGCTTTATAGCAGATACTGGCTTCTGACATATTTTGAGCGATTAGAAAAGAAAATGGAGGCACTGCACTGGCTTGTAGCGTAGTAACTCCACTAAATCGCCGCTTGGAAAATGCAAAGCATTCAATATATGCACATGTGCATGTAACATTGATTTTAAATAACTCATGGGGTCCATTGGAAGTCAATCATTCTAAAGAACTCGAGCTAATAATAATTGCGGATTTTTTTTATATCTCATAATTCATTAAAGCATTAGTTTTATAAGAATCAAGAAGATGTTCATGTGTGTTGCGAATAGTTGGTTTTTTAAATCTCATTGAAATCGTTTCAGTAATAAAACATGCCCTTAAATATCCTTTTTGATAAATATTAAACAAAATGCCCACAAAAATTATTACAATATCCTACTTATAAAATTAAGTAATGTATGAATTATTATTATTGACTTTATTATTTTCAAATATAGAACTATTGAGTTTTGTGTTTTTAATATTAATACGTGTTTTTCGCGAAAGTTTTGACGGAAAATTTTTAAGGATAGTACGGAATAATGGTTTATGGATATCAATTTTTATTTGCAGGGATAATAAGAAATATTATTCGATAGCTTTTAACATTTTCTGCCTGGGCCTCGATATCACACGAGTACAACAGAAAGAGTTCGTTCGATAGCGTGGGCCAGGCACTTAGTCCTTAGAAACTTTAAAGTCCTTTGAAAAGGAAACCGTACCCGAGACAATAAACTAAACACACAGTTTTTCTCCATATATCAGCTAGTTTCAGTTTTATATGTATATTAATTTTATTTTAAGTGGAGGATCTGTTAAATGAGTAATAAAATAAAAATTGAATCAAAACGAACGAAAACAATGAAATTAAAACACATGATTTAAAGCAAATTCCTTAATATTTATTTTAATCAATTTCTTTACAATGTTGATATAAACTGTTGCACACACGTCTGTCTGGCTTTGTGTATCAAAAAATAAAATAAAAAATAATGAAAAAAAGAAAACAAAATGAAACATGCATGTACAAACCCTTCGACACCCAGTCCTGACACGATGGTTTTACATTTTGCCCAGCAAATATTTTGAATTTTTTTTCAGGTTGTTTTAATGGCCATTTAGTGCTGTTTTAAATCTGTTTATATTATGTTTTTGTTTCTTTTACAGCAATATTTGCTGTTCCGCTTAGCCTGGAGTAATTGTGATTTTAAAAGCCTGTTGCTTTTCCATATGAAAAAATTGTTTAAAAAAATGTTCTACTCACAAACACTTAAACACTCATTTACACGCTCATAATAAATATGCAACAAAAACAATTGTAACCAACATTTAACCGAAGAGCCAACCATTTAACCAATCTCCAGGGTCAAGTAAAAATAAGCACCTGCAAGGGAAGAAATCTATAGAACAATCTTCAGTTTTTGTATTTGTTGGCATGTATCCAGTCTGCCGGGTGACGTGTTCGAGTCCAACATTGACATCGAGTCCAATTGACATACGGACCATATGCACATACTGTACTCTTATTTCAAATGTATTTTATGTATGCTCATATATGTCTATAATTGCATAAATGATGATACATTTATGGATGTATGGAACATATCTGGATCATATGCTCTCAGTTTTCGAATCCAAGAACTATGGTTCATATTGGAGATGGAATATTGAGTAACTTTTCACGAAAAAAAATTTTACTCATGCAAGACTAACGTTCACTCACGATCGCTTGAGTGGAAAAATAATTTGTCATAAACACGAAAAATGAAATAATTATTATTAACGAAAATGAAATAATTAAAAAAATAAAAAATCAAATGAAAAAAATTTCAATAAAGCAAAAAAATCAAGAAACAATCACTCATACAGAACGTTTATAGAGTAGTAAAGTTTTACTGAAATATTTATCGATTACGAAAAATATTATATTGAATTTTTTTTTTATTTACATGTTCTTTTATAAAAAAAAATTGATAGCGTATTAGTCTGCCAGTCTGAATAAGGCTGTGGTTTCTGACGCAGGTCCTTGGGTACGATTCTTAATAATTATTTAGTCTCCCCAACTTGCTCAATTCAGGAGGAGCAAAAGCATTAGTAAGTTTATTTTGATGTTTTCATGATGGCAGTCTTTCCCCATTGATTTTATTTCCTTCATTTATCCGTTGTTTCTTTTATCTTGTTTCTACAATTTTTCACAAAATTTTTTCAGCAAAAATTTTTCCAACATTTTTTTGAATTTATTTATTTATTTTTTTTTATTGCACACATACTTTTTTCGCTTTTATTTGGTTGTTCAAACAAACATACTCGTACGTAGCAACAGTTATAAATGTCAAATGTGGTCGTTGTGGCTTTAAATGTTGCCCTTTATTTAGTCTTTTCTATGAAAAAAAAAATAAATAAAAGGGAACCCTGGACGTTCATAAATCAAGCTCTATTTTCGCAAATCTTCTTTTTTCTCAACATTTTTTCTTTTGCAAAAAAAATTGTATCTGTTTTTATAAACACCAGCGAGTTCATTTGGTTATGGTCTCGTTGTTAATGAAATTAACTTGACAAATGTGGTTTGAATTTTGTCAGTTTTTTTAGCAATTCTGCTCGTATTGGGTGTTCTGTTAAGGATGATTTCTGGGAAAGGGTTTACCCATATGAATTAGCTGTAGAAAGCAACAAGTGACAAGTTGCCTTGTGTCAAGTTATTCCAACACATTTTTTCACCAATAATTGTGTTGGCCTTAGAATTGAATTTTTATGCGGCAATTAGAATAATTAGAGTAATTAATTTTTGAAAAGAAAACAAAAATTGGCTGGAATTTGTATATTCAGAGCATAAAAATATTGTTTATGTAGAATGAATCATTCACAAAAGCAAATGGATATTTGCTAAAAGATAAAAGGAGCTTTCGAGTCAAATTTGGTTTGATTTTTGTTTGTTTATTTTTTTTAGCTATGATAGTTGTTCTTCTTAAGGAACTGGAAAAATAGCTTTCGAAGGTAAAAGTTTTAAAGGGAGCTGTGTAATCAAAGAACAATCCTTCAATATCCTTTGAAGCTTCCATAAAATACAGGGTGTTCCAAAACTAACGCAAGACTTGAAAAGCCACCAATTGTGCAATAAAGTGTTGGCCGCCCTAATAAACAATTTGGCAGCTGACAGTTTAGGTTTAGTAAAATTGGAGCGTTACACGATTGAACATCGTGTTTTTATTAAAGAATAATATCTTAAAAATAATAAAAAGACTATAAACTGTGTTTTATATATAACTAGCCACACCCGGTGCGCTTCGCTACCCTATTGACATAAAAGTAACATTTATAAGTACATATAAATTATTGATTTTTATATCCCACTTCTGGAATTTCATTATTTTAGACACGGAAAGTTTACTTTGAAAAGTCCTAATTCTGCTGGTGAAATTGCAGAGAGAGAGAGGGAGAGGGAAGTAATTCATCTCTCTGTCTTTTTCCAAGAATTCGCAAAGTAAACTTTCCCCGTACACAATGGCTATTGTGTAATCTGGAGAATTCTAATAATATTTAAACAAATCATAACTCTGCAAAAGACCAAATTTCAATACAAAGATCCAACCAATAATTACATATACAAAGCTAACTGCAAGCCAGTTCTGAAATTCCTAAACGGTCGGTCGTACCGTTTGGCATCCTATAAGGAACATACAAACAAACATACACAGATTCATTTTTATATATGGATGTACATACATATATAGATTAAAATATTTCGAAGTGATCTATTGTCGCTTTGAGGGTTGCTCATCGTACATCCGAGAGATCTTGCAACGACAAAAAAGGCGATGGAGGTATTCGTATATGACTGATACTAACAAAAGCGGATTCCAGGCGATGTTGTATTTTTTTTTTAAATCTTTTAATTTGTGAAAAATATCCATTCTCGACACAAAAAATTTTAAAATACATTAATATGTTTCTTCGTAAAAACAAATTTCTCTCAGCCTTTGTGAAAAAAAATTTGCTAGAAAAAAATCCCTTGGCATCTCAAAAATTAAAAAAACGAACCAACTAAAAGAGTTTGTGTTTGTTTATTATTTGAATTAATCCAATCAGAAATCATGTGAAATAACCAACCCCTGACGGTCACATCGCGCGTTTGATGCCAACGCGGTGAATGTCTACGATAAAACGTTAATTATAGCAGAGCAATACCGTGGAAATAAAAGTGCTATAATTACAAATCCTTCAAATAAATTTATGAGGCAGGATGTGGTGAATTTTTTTAGCAACGCGTAATAAAAAGAAAAATATTTTTTAAAATGTTTAATAAAAACTTGAGCCTGGTTTCGATGCTGTTTATGTGAAGATGTATTTGCTTTGACAAATTTTGTAAAATTCTATTTTTTTTGGTGTTTAGAAGTTATATCCGCTAGAACATTTGTATTGATATATTTTTATGTATGTATATATGTTTGTGTGTAACGAAACGCAAACAAACATGCACACATACAGACAAGCATATTTCAATTCCTTTTTATTTTATTGCACCATCAAATTGAATATCTCAAGTACATAAATTTTAAATAATATTTCCAGGAATTTTAAGTATTACAACAAACTCTCCTTTATTGAACTTTGATTGTAAAGTATATTATCTTTTTCAATTATAAAATATTGAAGTTTTTATCGAACTTGTGCAAATTTTGTCAAAATACAACAAACAAACACAAACAATAGACTTTGCGAATACAAGACGACCTTTACCCATCTCTTGAATATACTCAAGACTTTACAATAAAAAAATTACAATAATTAAAAAATTGTACTTTTTGGAACTTAATTTTACTAAACCACATTTTTTCAATTAATAATATTTTTATTTATATTTATTAAGAATATAGCGAAAAAGACACTTGTTCCATAATATAATAAAAAATTCAGTATTCAGTATTCAGTATTGAATATGTATAAACTATTTACGTATGAAGAAAATCAAGGTACAAACTTTTAAATCCATTTCGAGATCACTATTACAATTTTAATAATAATTTACTTGATATATTCATAAAACAATTGCAATTTTGTGAATTCAGTAAATCCTTTGTTTTGATTAAGCCTCAAGGAGATGCAGTTTGTAGTCGGATTTTTCTTTGGTTTTAATTATATTATGATAAGAAAATATTTTTTTTCACATTTGTAAATTAATGAATTTAAGTGAATTTATGTTACAAAAATGTTGGTATTCGTTTGGAAATATTTTTACTGATAAGGTTAGTATACTATTATTTTTCCAATGATTTTCTGGGCTAAATGTACCGAACCATTTTAATGTTTCATTTTCAAAGTCGAATTTTGTTCCTAAACTTCGCAAAATTTAAAATACAAATTCTGGACAACTGTATAACCCATGATCGCCCTTGGATACACGTGTATCAGAGGGCAATAATATTGAACATACAGATGCCGCTGATGCTTTAAAAAAATGGTAAAGCCCCGGGCTCAGTTGGTACAAATAGTCTTATTATAAAAAATATGCCACATTTCTTCTATAAATTTCTATGTAAGTAAAATATTTAATTCCTGCTTAATTAATTGCTTTCAAAAAATCTAAAGTAATACCGATTCATAAAAAGGGAAAAGATCCCACCAGTTATAGGACAATAAGCATCTTAAGTTTACTGGACAAGGATTTTGAAAAAATAATTTATAAAAATTTAGTAGATCTTGCAGACCAAGTTAATATTTTTAACCACCAACAGTTTGGAGTCAATAAGGAACACTCTACCGTACACTGCAAAAGCAGTGGCGTTATTTCTCTTCATATAAAAAAAAGCGTTTGATACCATCTGACACTATGGAATGTTATTCAAACTCATTTAGTTGAGTTTCCCAATTTATTTACATAAAAAATTATACAAAGTTTTTTAAAGAACCATACATTTGTTGTGGGTTTTTGATTGTAAACTTTCTAGAAAAAGAACAACTCCTGATGCGTCTGACATGGAGGTGCGCTGAAATGGGGAAGCAGAATTTTATGCTGATGAAGAGTGATTTTTTTATGTAGTGAAAATTCTTCAAATGCAATAATGAAAATCAGTAAGCTACTAAAATTCACTAAGATAAATATCATCGTTCAAAGGGTCGTCTAGGAATGTACATAAAAATAAAAACTAAAATATCAACACGGCTTCGCTTTCAGTCGGGCGCTTTCAAAATTTGTAGTCCCTCCTGAAAGATATTCTCAAAAGCTTTTAAATGATACCGATATTAACTGCATCGTTGGACAACACCTCGTATAATCTTAATTTTATTCAGAGGTTCATAATTCGGAAAATATCTGTTAGGGCCGATTTCTTAAATTAAAAATTTTCTTCTTATTTTTTAAATTTTCTATCATCTGGGCTGCTTTTAAGCTATTTGGCTAAACTAGATTAGAGTAAAACTTAATCAAATAAAAATTCGAATGAAATTCCTTTAATATGAAAAGTTTTGTTCATTTGGCTTATGCCAAATCATCAGTAGACCTTAAACCATATTTTTGAAAAAACTGGTCATTGTGCACATCAGGGAAACTAAATAGCAGATAAATTAGCCAGACGCGCTCCTACTTCCCTTATGGACCCAGAGCGTTTTTTGGCGTCAATTGGCCAACGGCTAACACACGAATAAGGTGTAATGAAATTGTAATAAATTGAAGAATTTATTTTAAAAAATACATTTATTAATTAAAAAATCATATATAAGTTAATTTAGAAAAAAATACTCGAATTTCATACATTTTATTTTAACATAATATATAGTTTTTATGCGTTTATGCTCATAAGAAATGTACATATATTTATGCAAACCTTTTAAAACAGCTCTTATCAATACATCAAAACTCAAATGTAGCAAAAGAATACATAACACAAAAAGGATCCATGAACGAAAGTAAATTTGTCATAAAAAAGACATCTGAACGAAAGAATATAAATTATAAAAGCCCATCTACAAAATCGAACAGTACAGCAAAATTACCGGATCACTTTGTTCAGTTGGGTGATCCGTTCAATTTAAGCCGTTCGTTCATGAGATCTACCGTGTAGTTTATACTACATGGAAGAAGACAAAACAACGATGCACATTCTCTCTGCATGTATTGTTTTGAGTAAAAGTAAAATGTAAGTCTTTCGATCTGAACTTCTATCCTCAGATGATATTACGATGGTGTATTCAGCCTCTGGACTAACTTTCATTAGAAGAAGAGTCATAAAAAGTTTCAAATAATGCGGAAATTTATATCACAAAAGATTCATTAGGTTCTGCAGTGCCGGTATAAGTATTTTCTTATTCCTTCCTTCAAGCTAAAATTACGATCAGAAAGCGGCAAATATTAAAAAGTATCGCCTTTGGTGTTGGGTTTTTAAGATTTGTGGTTAATTTCATTTCACTTATACTTTTGTGTGATAAAATTTATTTTGAGAAATACATTGAGAAATAAGTTTTTGTAAGTGGATTATTGGCATTCTGTTTTGCTTTGACAGATATAAAAATATGTGCTTCGACAAGAAGACTTAGATCTGTATCGTGTGAGCCGTAATAGACATTGTAAATTCTCATAATAACAATTACTAGAAATAGAACTCAGTTTAAAAGTAAAAAGTGTCCCTACCCAAACAAGTACGCGAGCACTTGGCTGACTTATTTGAATTGTCAATAAAAATATACATACATATACAAGGAGACACAAAATTAACATGATTACACCCTTATATAGTTTTTTGATTAAAAATTTATTTTTCTCCTCTGTTTAAGATTTTAGAAAGAAAGCTTGGGAAATTCAAAATGCAACAGATAATAAATTTAAGTTAAAGCAGCGCACAAGTTGTGCAGAACCTATCCTGGTCAATCTTTCTGGATTTTCCTACACAGCCTCGCGTACACATTGAATATTAACGGCGGTGTGGACCGTACGTAGTCTTGCGGCACCAGGGAGGCTCTTTACCGATCCACTCCGCAACTAAAATGTCGACGACATGCACGCTGCGTCAGAAAAATTATATTAAAAAATAAAATTCATTGATTTTTATTCGTTGTTTTACAAGTTCGTTATTTCACAAGTCTTCTTTGCACAAACTTTAAACAAAAGAATCAAACAAATTCTAAATAAATCTTTTTTAAAGTATTTACACCATAACGTCTGTTTTGCGCTACCCTGTATTTTAAAATTTGAAGTTTTAAGACAACTTTCTGGAAATGGTCCGTGATCTAAATTTTTTGGTCTTGTTAAAAAAATCGGTTGCAAACGGAGTTCAAACAGCGACACCAAATAATGTGTTTTGTGCGTGTGTGTTGAAACATTGTTGGGGCATTCTTCATCCTCTGATAACTGGCTCCAGTTTTTTTCTAGCTAGCCTGAATTTTCTTTTAGAAAAATAATAAATGCAGAAAACTCTCACACGATTTGCATCCATGAATGCAAAATTTTTATTTTTTATATTACAAGCTATTAGACATTTAAAAAAATTGTCAAATGGGATTTTGAAACCATTGATTGCAACTAGCAATTTAATTTTATTTTTTATGTTTATATTTTTGTTATTTTTCTTTACAGGTAGCGGAGGGGGAGTTTAACAAACGAAACTAAGTTTCGTTGAAATGCCTAAACATGCTTGAGTAAGTACAAAAGTATGCCTTTTTTATTAAATCCCCACACTGTCCTTGTGAATGTAAGTAAATACATATAGCTAATTTTTAGCTTTTGTACCCTACTGTACCAACTTTAAACTTTTTAGCCGCCATTTTTATCTTTTTAGTAAATAACTTACCTTCCTTTCTTCCTTACATACATATGTATGTATGTATGTATGTATGTATGTATGTATGTATGTATGTATGTATGTATGTATGTATGTATGTATGTATGTATGTATATATGTATGGATAGTATTTCCATTTATTTAATTTTATTCAGTTTTATTTTGTGTGCACTCGCGTATTTTTAAAAGTTTCGTATTTTTTCCTTGCCTTTTCCTAAACTTGCTACAGGAATCTTGAATGAAAAAAATCTAAGAAATCTTGAAGGGATTTTAAATAGAATGAAAAGTAAAAAAATATAAAATGAAAAAAAAAATAATGACGCCATTATGAAAATAAATAAGGGTGTTTGCTGCGTATTCGTATATTCACGTATGCCAGTGTAATGAGTTAGTGTTAGTTAAAGCATGCAGTTGTGTTAGTGTGAATAAGGAAAATATCTTAAGAGCGCAATTTTTCCCTTAAAATTAATAGAAAAAATAGAAACCACCACTAAGTAGTACGCAACACATACACAAATATAAATTCACCAATGTTGACAGACACCACCCAGTAAGCAGTTTTGTTTTTGTTTCGCTAAAATTGAAGACTTTTAAAATCATCGTTTGTTGGATCAACATGCAAACCAAGCACACACATGCAACCAAATAGAAGTATGTGTAAACAACAAATGAAGTAGAAAGCAACTTTGTGAGTACAGCAAAGTGTGTACTCACCCCCTTTCTTCTTTCCCTTATTACCCTCAAACACAAGACTTTGCAGAGTAAACTTTGACCGTGGAAAAGAGCTCATACTGGGAGAGTCAATTTTATTAAAAACATAAAAATGATCCGCAATTTTCGTTAGTTTTTTTTTACACATTTTTGTGCCAATCAGTAGCACAAAGAAAAGTGCTGAGGCCTTTTTATCTGCCTCTTAAGTTCAAAGCTTCCTGACTATGAATTTTTTCATAAATGCTGATACTATTTTGAGCACAAAATTCTTAATAAGTTTAAAAATTAAAATAATACAAACAATACAAAGGCATTATAGAACACCCAAAAAACCAACATTTTAAAAAATTTTTTCAGTTTAAGTTTTTTTCTTATTATGGAAATAGTAAAATTTATTATGTAAAATTTTCAGGGACGATCAAGAAGACAATTAAGCATGGATTAAGGTGAATATCGATTTTTTTACCTCCAAGTGTTGAGTTACGCCTTAGTTATTGATTCGGACACCATTCCATGGGCGATAGAAAAGAGAATTGTCATTCTAAAATACAATGGGTGGTACAAATAAAAGTAAATCATGTTATTTTGCTGTCGGAAATATTGACTATCAGTCAGTATGATGCCTTCGCAAATCAAAATAGGACGCTTTACTGTTGAATAACGTCGGGAAATATTGCAACCTTATTATTGGATATCGAATTTGGACGAAAAATCGTGTTATCAGCCATCTTGATGATGCCAATTGGCCGCCTCGGAGCTACGATTTGAGCACTTTAGACTTTTTCTTGTAGGTTGCCGTTAAATTTGGATGCTACGCGAATAATACAGAAACGACCCTTTAGGCTAAAACTGTCGGAGTCATTCGTAAGATCGAACCAGAAACCATCAACAAGGACTTGGAATATTGGATTGACAGGTTAAGCCACTGCGAAGTCAACTGCGGGAGTTAAATGAATGAAATAGTATTCCATAAATAATGGAAATATTTGTTATTTCTATTAAAGCCATAAAATACCAAAAGAATTATGGTGTATTCGATACAAAAATACCACTAGAACAAAAGTCATACTTAAAAAAGTGCATTTTCTTATTTTATTTATTGATATAATTGAAAAAAAGTCAAATGTCATAAAAAACTCGCGCTGGTAAAACAATTAATATTGCTAATTTATCTAATCAAATAATTTAGATAACAAAAAATAGTTTATACTTTTTAGACAAACTGTATTGAACATATAATTGGGTGACTTAAGGTTCGAATTCCAACAGATTCCATCGGGGAATAAATAGCAAACTTTCATCACTTTGCCATTTACACTTGCACCACCACTGTTTAAACTACCATCGAATGAATTAAACAAAAATGTGCATTCTCCGTTAAGTCCGCTGAGATTCGAACCTCAAGCCCACTAATTATACATAAAACTTCACTTTTAATATTTAATTAAAATAAATTCAATTAATGCAAACATGAAAAGTTAATTCTTTTTATCAGTTTCTTTACTAGTACAAGTCTAAACAGTTTTTTTACTGAAATTTTTTTTATATTATATTTCTCCCTATCAAATCAATTTGTTATCGTTTTCTTTAAGAGAGGCAAATAACTAACATTCATTGTAAAAAGATTATGCTCTGGCAATGTGACTCTTTTGTATTCGGAAGAAATAGAAGTTCCGAGGGAAAAACTGTTCTCCTCTTATTTACAATAGCGGTGCTTTTATTTTGATCTTCTAAAAGTGTCCAAATCTTGAAATTTGTTCAAGTATTTAATCAGATTTTAACGAATTATTCGAATCAGTTTTTCATAATTTCACAAATTTATACAATTTTGCTTAATGGGTCGCGTGAATTTCGCACACTATCACATCATTATTGTTGCCGTTGTAGCCTCAGAAGCTTCGTTATTTGCATATATTTGTGTCTGTGTGGTGTATTCTATGTTTCTGTCTACTCCTTGAGCAGCTTTATGGGAGAAAGCTTAATGGGGCTGATGTCTTCGTTTTCACGAGCACAAAATGTCGGCGTCAAGCAGAGCTGTTTAGCATAATGAGGCAGTCAATACAGATGTACAAATGTACAAATGTACATAAGAAACTAACACACACATGATGTGCACACATAAAACATATAAATATGTACATACTTCCCGTATATAAACTACATAACTAAGTTTATGTAAGGTACATCTGTATCTTTGCTTAAGTCAACGTTTCTAGTTGCTACAATTTAGCGGTAACGATAGCCAGAGCTTTGGCATCAGGGCGGCTGGAGCAGCAATAGCAGTCAGCTGCGGCTGTAGCAGCTGGCTGCAGTTGCTTAAGAAATTGAAGAATGTTAACTTAAGTTGTTGGTTAATGATGACGAAGAAGGCTTTCATGATAATAATAATAATGTTCTCATTGCTAATGATGACGTTGACGAGGGCGACGATGATGGCGATGATGATGCTGATGGTGATGATGAGATTCAATAACCATGCTTGGTGTTTTTGAGCAAAGTCGCTGAAATCGTGGACAAAAAAAAACAACCTTCATTCAGTTAAGAATAAGAAATTTTTTAAATCTGCACATGTTAAGAAAGTATACAAAGCGTTGCTTATGACTGACGACTGAGTCAAACAACTCTGCCATATTGGCCAACCAAAAATCACCGCTGTTCTAAAAGTATTTTGTTTCTTTTTCTTCTGCTGGTTAAAGATTAAGTTGTTATTGTATTAGTACTATTGGAAATGCGGGCGGCGGTGGTGGTGGTGGTAGCGGTGATGGCGATGGTAATGGTGGTTGTGATTAGTGGGCTTCGTGGTGGTGGTGGTATTCAAAATTTAAATAATTTTTTTTTGGTTGCTGCCGTTGCTTGGCTGTAACCACGCCTCTAACTATGTGATTATTGTTATAAGCATAGCGTTTTTAGCGCAACACCTAAACTTTTCAATACATGCATAAAAAATTAATGAAGGCGAAAAAATAGGCGAGCGCATACACACGCTCACTCATCATACACACACACACATGCATGCATACATTGTTCTAAATGTTATAATATCGTAGCATTTATCTGGAAAGCTTTAACTTGTTTACTCCAACGTTTTACTCTTGTATTCTTTAAATAAGTTTGTATGGCTCCAAATATGCCAGTTAGCATGGGGAATATAATTTAGTTAAACTCCCTAAGAAAATAGCGAAAAACTGTTAAAAAATTCTTGGCGTTTCCACTTTTTTATAGACGATATTTTAAGTTTTAGAACCTGAAATTAATGGAGTTGTGAAGGGTTGCAAATGCACTAAATACGCTATTTGTGGAATAAAAGTTTGAAAAATCAAGTTTTTAAAATTTTAATAGGTATATTTTTGTTTTAAATTACTTTTTCTAATATATATATAAATACAGTGTAGCCTCGTTGAACGCAACCCTCGATATGCGGAACCCCTCGCTTAACGCAACACCCAATTTCTTAACATTGGTGACTCTGTAAACGTAACTTTTCAAAAAACAAAGCCTCAATTAACGCAACTTTGTAACACAAGGCTTTTTTGTTTTTTTAGTTTGGTTTTTGATAAATAAATTCAAAACTAATCTTTGGAGGATATAATGACACAAAAACTCAGTCGAAAATTTAAGACTTTCCCTTTAAAACATGAATCTTTAACTCGACAACAACCATCAGTAAAAAATAACATACATTTGAATGTGTATTTTATTAATTTTTTATAAGCTGTATATTTTGTTTTTCTGTTTTTATTCTTTATTTCAATCAAATAAATACGATTATTAAGAGCTAACATTATTTTTTTTTTATAAAATTCTTGATGGGTTTAAAATAAGCTTTCAAATAGAAAAATATGACTAGAAATTTGTGACTTGGTTCGCGCAAATACTCAGTTATCGCATCAGCCCAAAATTTCTATTGGTTGCATTCACCGAGGTTACACTGTATATGTATATATTTCCTTCGATCCTATAATGAGCATGAGGCCTCAGCAAACTTCTTCCATTCAGATCTGTTCATCGCAATAGTTTTTACTTTACTCCAGCTTTTATGCATTTTTCTAGCTTCGCTTTCTATTTCCCTTCGCCATGTATGTGCTGGTCGGCCTCTTTTACGGCTCCCTTGATTGTTCCATTAGATTTACGGAGTGTGATATTTGACGTGTTTCAGCTTACAGATTGTTGTTTTGACTGGTTCGTGGCCAAAAGATTTATAGAACTCTTCGGAGATATTTACATATTTACGTTAGTGGCTCGGGAAACAGCGTTCCAAGTTTCACAGGCATATAACACATTTGATTTTAAATTGGTATTGGAAATGTTGATTTTAACACCTGATATTGAACACGATTTCCATACTTTACTGAGCTTACCAAAAGGTTATGTTGCTTTTTTTATTCGACTTACAATGTCTGCACTAGATTCGCCAGTTCGGTTTACATATAACTGCTCTGAAGTAGCAGAATGTTTCAACTTCTTCTAATATTTCATTATTTATTAGAAAGGGATTCAAGTTTACACAATTTAATCGCATAACTTTGGTCTGTTTTATATTCATTTTAAACTCTGCTTTCTCTGATATCTACATCAGATGCCTACAATCGTAACTAAATCAGAGCATTCAGCGTCGCGTTAGCAACAGGGTATGTATGTATTTACAATGTATTATAAGATAAAAGTTTGCTCTAAATGTACTGCAAATTCGTATGAATGTTTTTTGTATTTTATAGTATGTATTTATGTAAGTGTTTAATATTAATTTCTAGAATGCGGTTGATAGAGTCGACTGCAGGATACAGTAATTTTTTCTACAATCCTAAAATATTTTCAAACAGCTCAATAAACCCAAGCTCTTAATTTCTTTTTTGTAATATTTTACAAATAGTTAATAAGAATCGAAGTAGAGCGTAGCAGCCAGTTGGTGCAATTTACCTCCTCCAGCTCATGCACCGCCTTCGGGCCCATTATGAAACATGGCAAATTTTATTTTCGTTGTGTTTATAACTTTGTACGAACTTTATCTTTACGAAGAAAAGAAAAAAATCAAATTAAAGCAGTTCCACTGCGAGTGGCTGGAAAAGAAAAGCCAAACAGACATATCGTAGGGTGGTTACTTTTTTCCACCTGGCACATTTAGACAATAATTATCTTTAAATCCATTAATGTGTTCTCTTTTAAAACCCGTAATCTATTTGTTGATATTCCGAATATATTTGGCGATGTCGGGCACTCACTTTCTATTTCGACACCATTTTTTTTTAATTTTTCCATTAAATGGTTGTTGTATGATCCAGTCCTTATGTATGTTACCTTTTATGGATAAAAATAAGCTATTCCTTTTTTATATTTATTCAAACAAATTCAGTACTTTGACGTACTCGAAAGAAGTTTAAAATATTAGAGTCTTATAACACTTATGAGACACTTATAGTCTCTGGTCTCTGGTATCGGTTAAGACGGTTTTGGTTAACACATCATTTTCGTGGAACATAGCCCCCGTGCTAAACGAGGTCTACTTGTACCACAATTCCTAAAAACATAAAAATACATTCTTTACCACACTTGTAGTGAACGAATTATTCGCAGCATATTTGGCCTTAAAATCGAGTTTTAAAAATCGATACTTTCATAAAAAATAGATATCATTTGGTAGGTTCTGGGTCCCTGAGAAGAACAATATTTTAAATAATTTCTCTTCAGTAATATGCTCTATAAAATTTAAAAATAGGCGGAGTAATAGCAGGGGCAGGTGTAGGTAGCCCTGTATGGAAATTTTTAATATTTGTTTATCTGGTGAACTGCATTATTGTTGCCTATTCTGAGCAACTTTCGATTGAGGTAGAATTAACTGATCAAATGAATTTTCATTTGGTATTATGGCACACATTCGATTAAAATAGCCCTATTGTAAATTTCACTCAATTGAATTGTTCACAATAGTAAATATTTATCAGCTGTCACTATAAAAAATGTAGTTTGTTTACAAATTTAAAAATTAAAAAAAACTGAATTAATTATTAATTAACAAGATCACAATGGAAATATGGTTCGATGATTCATCTAATTATAATTATTCAACTCCTGCTAGATTTCCCATTTTCTTTTGCCGCCTGCACTTTTATACAAATTCCTTTGGCCAGCTGTGGGTTTTGTTCAATTAGAGAAATGAGTTTCACTGCATGAAATTAAAATAAAATATTTCGCAACCAGTGTTGCCACCAACGAAATCTTAAATTACACATGCATCATGTCAAAATTACACATGAAATTAGGAATTACACATGGCTTTTTTTCGCAAAATAATGTGCTTTGATTTTGTTAAATTAAATATTTGACCTTGTTTGGTGTAATTGCAAAATTTTTATGATGATGATTTTCAATACTTGGGCTTTCAAGGTCTTTTAATAAAATATTATTTTTTACATATTATTCCGACGTATCGTTGATATTTTCCAACTTCTTCAGGGAATTTTTATTTTTTTAGATATATAATTTTCTTTAGGCCAATTCTACATCATTCTCCTTAAAAACATCACAGTTTTGTTTTGTGTAAAAAGGACTATCACAAACAAAAACTTAATAAATTTAAAGCAAAAATACGCGAAACAGCTTCATAAATAAATTAAAATATCACAGCCAATCCACACTTGCCGTCATCACAATAAAAAAGTAGTGCTCAAAAACGACAAAATTTTAAATTACACATGAGTTACACATGCCGCCAATTACACATGGGCTACACATGAAAATAAAAATTACACATGATATGTGTAATTACACCTAAGGTGGCAACACTGTTCGCAACTGATATTTGTAAGAAAATCAAAAAAAAACAATAGAAAAATTTACAAATGCTAACAATTTCAATAAGTTTTACAAAGTGCCATACAGCATCGAAAGCGATCTCGTGTTTGATTGAAAATTCGTTGTACAACGAAGAAGACAGCGATGATCGCACATCGAATGTAACTCATAATAAGGGCCTTTGAGAGACTTCAAGCTTTGTGTATGTAAGTCGTCGTGAGTCATTCAAACGACTTGCGTGAATAGAAGCAAAGCAATTATTAACTACTCGTATCATCTGGGGAACCATAGCTAAAGTACTCAGTATTGTTATAAATTACAAAATAACAGCACATCTGCAGATCTGTATTTACTACGGCCGATATGACAGAAAATAGAACAATAGAACAACTAAAGGGGGCTTGAAAATAAGTAACATAATTCTGACATATGTAGAGCAATATTTTGGAAACGTCTTGATATTTTCAAACGTTGTGTTCTACTACGCCGATGTAATAAAAATGCGTAGCGTTTGTATATCGGTGCTGCTTATAAATAGGACTTCAATTATATGCTCTACAAATTGAAAATAACTAAAATATTTGAAATTCAATGAGTGCCGCGGTCAACGCATTTAATAATATTTCAAATGTTTTTTAACTTTTTATAGTTAAGTTTTTATTAATTAATATCATAATTATTGTAACTGGCAAAAATTATTCATTGAATCATCATATTTGAAAAGTAAAATATTTATAAAGTTTTAGAAGAAAAATAGTGAAAAATTCAAAATTTATCTCAAATAGGTTCTTTTCTTAAACCATATTTTTTTATTATTATTCTTATATAATGTGCGCTTGTAGTGAATTAATTTCATGGAATACTTAGCGGCTGTTAGTGCGTGTCATAACGTAATTTGTATTTGAGCGAGCAAAAGGACACGCCCTTTTAAGGAAGTATTATTTTATTTTCTGCTTCGTTTTCTTTCTTTTCACCAGCCCGTTTTTCTTAAAACTATTTCATTTCCTCATTATATATTTAATAAGATTTTTTTGCAGCATTTTTCTAAGATTTTAAAGTTGAAGGATGTACATACGTACGACATACATACATACTAAATACATACTTAGCAATATATAGTATAATAAAAACAAACAAACTTACATATATACAGACATATGTACGAGTACATTAGAAAAACGTTCATACATAAATACATAAGTAGTTTGTTGGGATGTTATATAAGCGACCAGCGTATACTGAACATAAAATATTTTCTCCTCTTTTTGCTTTTCTTTGTTGCCATGAAAGAATATACTGAAAGTGTATGCATGTGTACTCGTATAGAATTTATTCTCCTTAAGGAATATAACTATAATTACAGACACACACACGTAACATATCGTTAGCTGAAATGCCAGCCCGCATATTATTATGCTTCTTCAATATTAAAACTAAATTTGTGATAATTGTTCATAAGTTTTTTTATCTAAGCCACGTGTGTTCTTCCCCTGTAAAAATTTGCAAAATTTTAATTACCGTGGTTTGCATTTTCTCTAACGATATGTTTGTGTGTGTGTGTGTAACATAAAAATGTATGTATGTAAAGATCTTTGGTTATTAGCTACTTCCTTCTGGTTTTCTGATTGAAGGTAACTTTTGGTTAAATCAAAAAAGTGGCTGCTTGGAGTTTCCCAATTAAAAGAAGTAAACCAAAATAAATAAATAAATAAATAATTAAATATAAATTAAATTCAGTAAATTTTCCAAAACTATATTTTTTGAAAATAAAAATAAATTCGAAGAAACCCTGGGTTAATTTGAAGACAATATCTCTCAATAATACAACTTTTTAAAAATTCATTGGGAAAATATAAAAATATTTTCAATAAAGAAACACACATGCAATTTTGTTTAATTTAAATACACATAACGCGCTATCACAGAATAGAATCTACACTTTTTTATGCAAATATGAACATTTACATAGAGAACAGTACACAAAAATCGACATCATGGGTTAAATGTTCCCTGTCGATCTGCATTAGGAACTAGTTATACCCCTCAATAATAAATTTTAATATGTTTTTAATAAAACAATTAATATTTTATTGAATATGTAAAAAATAAGTAAGACATGTGATCAGCAATTTATAAAATCATCAACAAAGAAAATTATACAGTTTTTATTCTGGTAAAAACTTTTAAATGCTGCAGAAAAACTATAGAAAATTTTCTTCTGTGATATTATTTTTAAGGACAGCGAGTTTATTATGAAAGACAATACTTTTTGCAGGATTGGCTCACATAAAGGACTTTATCCTAGTAAGACACTCTGTATTACCTGAAGTGTGTGGGAAGATCCTGGTATATCTAGACCTCTTGATTCGATGCCCGAATACTCTACTCTGATGCTCGGCAAAACCGCACATACCAGTATTAAAATTTTTTTTAATGAAACCGAAAAAAGTTTTGTAGTGTTTTTATACAAAATTACAACTATAAAAACTCCTCTTGAAGATAATGGTGTCTTATAGACTTTAGACTGCCGTATATAAATTTTGTTATATTAAGATATTGTACGCTTTAATTTTACATTATTTAAACACTTTTAAGACTTTTTCTAATTATTTTTTTTTTAAGAAAAACTGTCAATTTTTAAACTTTAAAAAAATTTTTTGTTCGACAGTTTAAGTTCGGCACAGAATTCTGTCTAAATTTCAGGCTTAAAATTTCTACATGGAAAAATAATCGACCCTGTGATTGTGTAGAACTATTTTGTTGTGTTTTCACAAGTTAACTAATTTTCTTAAAATTCGAGAAGCGAGGCAATTAATTATCACACTAAAAAATGAATTATAAGAAAACGTCCATGACCAAACAATTGTCTGAACGGGCATTAATTTGTTCTTTAGTTTACTGAAAAAAATCTCCGCTAGTTGTTTTGGCCCCCTGGATCGTGAGATTTAACACTATTAGATTTATTTTTATGGCGGCGTTATATGTCAAGAAGCCCACAACCAGCAATGCACGAAAGGAGTAGATTCAACGTTGCATCAATGAAATTCAGCCACATTTATGCAAAATGGTCATGAAAAATTTCGACAAATGTTGCATGCAACGCCGTGAAGGCCATTTGGCCGATGTGCTATTCCATAAATAACATTATTCTATGTAGTTTATGATACAATAAAAAACTAACAATCAAAAGACTAACAACTGAGATTTCTATTCAATTAAAATCTTGCGTTAATTTGGAACACCCTTTATATTACAAATTCCAAGATTTTTTTTAAGCCAGTACAAGTAAATGGAAAATTGCTTGAGAAATTTTGTTAACCAGAATTTGTTGAACACTTGAACTAAAACAGCGATGGAAACCGTCAGCAAAGTCATGGACAGGATAAGCTACCGAGAGGCTAATGGTAATATTTGTTACTTCTATTAAAGCCGCAATATACAACATGAAATTAAAATTTTTCCTTGTTGCTTTGGAATGTTGTCTCATGTCCAATTCTTTCTGACTAAAAATGTTACAACCTTTAGCCAAAGTAATAATCACTTTGGATTAAAAAAAACCACTAACAACAAAATTGTTCGAAAAATAATCACATTAAATAGAAATTAAGTTTAGTTTATTTAATTAAAAGAAATACTTCTATTGGTACCGCTTGGTATATTGAAAACAATCGTAAAATATGATAATTTATTTGTGTTTTTAGTATAAATTTTGTCGGACGAAAATTTCTATTCTATTCTATTGATCTTCGGCTTTGAAAAATATAGCAAAAGATGGCCAAAAACACGTAGAAATATAAGGTGCGATATCTTAAGAACTGGAAATGGGATTGTTTATTTCCCAAAATTTAGAACTTAGCCTCAATGTATTGTGTAATTGTTCTAATTTTATAAAATCGTAAATTTCACTTAACTTTATCAAATTTAAAGTATCCGTGTTGTACACACAGGTCTTCTGCAATTTAATTCAATACTTTTTCACAAGTAAAAAAATATCCCTGTGTCAGCCGGACAGTGTAGTAAAAGTAATTGAGGTCCTTCACACTCTTTGGGGGTACCGGACTGTAAAATGTTTTTTTAATATAAAATAATTACTGCGAGCTGAATAAAAATATAATAAAAATATGTTTGAATAGAATTATTCTATTTTAAGCGTTTCAAATTTTGATGAAAAATGTTGTATTATTTAAATACAAATCGTTTAGTTTTACAAAATGAGGCTCTAAGACAATACGATACTGTAAACTTAAAAAGTTATAATACCCGTCAGATCCTGAGAAATATTTGCCACTGACAAAACAAACAAATTATAAAATTTCATTTGTTTTGTTTTTTATATTCTAGGAGTGTTACAATACACTGACATCGGGTATTGAAGGAAATGGTATTTGAATACCCGTGTTTTACTAGCGAAAAGAGTTACGGTATCGGTATAGATGCCGGTATTCATGATGGACGGCATCTGTTGCCAACCTTGTTGGAAAGTCTTGTTGTCGAAATTCAATTATTAAACAAAACTAGAGTGTGATTTGTTTTGCTTCTATCGTTCTCCGTATGTTTGCTGTGTAAGTGTTTTGAAAAAAGAAATTAATTAATAAATGTACTCGAAATTGGGTTTTTTTTTATTGAACGCTTTGGCACACACAAACTATACTTTGGCAGAGTCTTTTACATTTTCCCTTAAACTTAATTTCACTTTTGCACGCTCAAAGTTTACTTTGACGTTGGATAAACATGCAAACCAAACACACAAACAAGCCACCAAATACAACTGTGTATATGCGACGAACGACGCAACTTTGCGAGTACATTTAAGTCTGTACCGTTGCGCTCTCCCACAAACTCAAGACTTTGCAAAGTAAACTTTGCAGTATTTGTAATTTTTCGATCAATCGAGCAAACATCATTCGAATAACGAATACCCTAATTGCAACTAGAGATGGAATCGTGAGTGACCCTTTACTCACGCTCACGTTATAAAAATTTTAGTAATGTACGCTCATGCACGACCATATATTTTTACCCCACGTTCGTGCACGCTCATCTCAGTGGAAAAACAGTTAGTCATAATCACGAAAACTCACGCTCACGAAATATTTAGAAAAAAAAACTATTGGATAATAAAAAATTAAATGGATACAATTACAAAAAAAGGATATCCAAAATAGATTATGCAAAGCTAAACAGTCATTCGGTATGCTTAATAAATTCTGGAGAGCCAGCAGCACCGCAGCTCAGACAAAGATGTCTTCAATTCCAACGTCAAATATGTTCTCTTCTACAGCTGCGAGACGTGGAACTTATCCAAATGCGATATTCAAAGCTTACAAGCCTTTGTGAACCGATGTGTTAAGGCATAAGCCAGCTTAAGCAACTGTGCGATTACATATAAAATGTATGGGACAACCTATAATGTGCTTAAGGAAACTTTTCGGTAAGTTTTACAAACTGTCATTTGCTTAGGAAAAGTGCGAAAATGAACGCATATTCCGTACGGAATCAGCTGTTTTTAGAATTTGTGTGTGTATGTATGTACATAAAAGGTAATCATTTATAAAAAATGGAATGCGCGGCCAAGAATACGTTTATATTTAATATAATAAAAAACGTTGAATTAAATTTTTGTCCATTTTTAATTTAAAATCATCAGAATTAAACAATTTTAATGTTTTCATCTTTTAGTTGGAAATGATTGCTTACAATCAGTGTTGCCAAAAATGGAAAATGGTAGAATGCTATATACGAGTGTAAAAGAGTTATGCTAAAATGTTCTATAAAAGAAAAATTAAATGTTAAATTAAATTTTAAATACTATTAGATAATTCAAAAATTGTTTTATTGTGTCATAATTGTACTATGGGGTAAAATGTTATGTTGATAATATTTTCATATAAAAATATTATATGCTACAATTTTGTTATCTATGTTTTTTCAGTGTACTATTTTTTATTTTCTTCTAAATTCGAGCAACAATTTTACTATCAATATCATTTTTCAAAAATTCACATAAATCTGATGAAAAAACTATTTAAGAATTTGCTTTATATAAAAATATAAAAGCAATGACTGAAATGGAAACAGAAGGAAATAATGTGGTTAGTGTGTCCATTTAAAATTTACTTAGTAACAATTTTTGAAATAAGTATTTGTCTGTTTTGTGGACATTGTTTTCCTTTAATAATAATTTCTATGTTTTTTCTGTCATCTGAATTTAACCTTTACAACAGGCCGTTCGCAATACTTTGAACTGGCTACATGACTGTGAATTGGTTACATGATTTATTTTAAGTTTCAATTGAGAGAAAGATATTTGTAAAATTAAGAAATTGTTTGCTAATGATGAAAAATAATTTTAATTAATTAAAATATCTTCGAGATTTTTCCATCTTAATCAGATGATCGAATTTTTCTGGTATTTTGTGAGTGTAGCAGCAAGTTTCTTTACAAATTTTGCTTCTATTTCTGTGGAACTGTATATTAGAGCTCAAGTTTAAATTCATGTCGAATTTTACCTTAAGAATATTATGCAAACACTGATATATAATTTTGCAGTAGTACTCTGAAATAATTTTAAAGAAACTGTTTTTTTAATATTTGAAATTCGATCATATGAATATATAATCTGTTTTTTTTATCTTGAAGGTTTTCTAATCCATGTTTAATGTAAATTACAAAAAAGTAAAACAAATGTTACTCCCAAAACTATTACAATTTGTTTTCAAACAAACTATGTTAATATAGCATATTTTCTAAAAATGTTAATGCATCAAGTTCAAGTTCATTTAGTCTTTTCAATATGAATTACTCACAAAAAATACAAATAATTCCTAAATTCGCAACAATGGGTAAATTTTCCTTAAGTTCACTTACGTACTTGGCTACCTAAAAGTCTGTTTGAATTTGCTTAAGAATTTGACAGACTTTTCGTTAAACTTTGACAGTAGCTAAAGTTAGCTTATGCATATTATGCGAAAAACCATCTCCAACATCGATCTTCGGAATCGATCACGTCAAACTTCACTAGATGTGCACATACGTTTCCGGAAATTCAAATGGCTGGGTCACACGTTGAGAGAGCCATCTGACAATATTACGAGAGAATCCATCGAATATAATCCGCGGGGATCCAGAAGACCCGGCAGACCTACTAATACCTGGAGGCGCCAAACCGAAAGTGAATTACGCGACCATAATGTTTCGTGGAGCCAAATGAAACGATTGACGACAAATATGGAGGAATGGAAATCCTTTATTGTGACCATATGTTCCACTGGGAATCAAAGGACTAAATATATTATTACAATCAAGCGAAAAATTTACTCATGCACGCTCACTTATGCTCATTTTTTACTCACTTTCATGCACGTTCACGTGTGACTATTGCATGGCAAAGCAACATGCGCATAGGGAGTCAGTCTGCAGGTAATTATTTTCTCAGGCAGAGATGTGTGCAAATTGTGACATGACCTTCGGCTGCGGTACATCAATGCTGATCTCCATTTAAAATAAATTTGTGTGTGTTTCAAATTAAAGTAACTTGTAGATCAGACTAATGTTCATGAAACTATAAAATAGATATATAATGATTGCATTGAATCAGTTTATAATGGTTGCTACTTGAGATTTTCTATGTATTTATGAATGCTATTTGGATTATCTGCAATTATAATTGGATTTTATGTGCTGTTCTTTGATTATGATTATTACAACCGTCTGCTTGTGAATGCGTTCCTTGCAGTTGGTAAGTTCGATTATTTTCCAGTTACGTTTTATACCCTCAAATCTTTTACAAACTAAAGCTATTCAATAGCGTGTGAAAATTTATTTTTATTTTAAACAACTAGCAAAAAGTCCTTTTATCCTGTTAGTTTGGTGTCCTTTAAATTTTGTTTTTTAGCTGATTTTTAAATAAAAATCATAATACTTTTCTTAAAGGTGGCAAAAACTTGTTACAAATAAGCCCATCCATATTTCGGACAAAAACGCACGTGAGAAATTACTGTTTGGCAAATTTTGTTGTTTTTCAAGAATTTTCAACATTTTTCTCAAAAACAATTTAAACTTATAGTAAGAGATAAACTAGTTTTTATTATTACTATTTTTTTATTAAAAATTGACCTTAAAAGAAAGAAAAACATTTGAGAAACAACCCCCTTTAATATATTTTTTGTGAAGATGTGCGCAAGATTCAATTTATTGTCTTCTTAAGTTCTCAAACACTACTGACCACTGTCCAGACAATTAAAGACATTGACAGGGGTTGTTGTTTGATTGAATTCCCTTGGTCCCATATAAAGCTAAGAAAGAAAACAAAAATATTCTTTGTGTTTATTATTCTAGAGAAAAAACTCAACAAGTTTTCTTGGGAAAATGTTTAATATTTTTTTCTTTTCCGTTATTTTGGGTTACTTTTCTCATGAAAACAAGTTTAACACAAAATGCAATTAAATAATGATAATCAAATTGAGCAAAATAAGTTAAAGAGTTAATAAATTGTATGTTTTTGCTTATTTTTCCCTTAACGTTCTTTCAATGACAAAATAAAATTAAAAATTAGTAAACAATTCAAAATGTTCAATAATCGAAAATTCCAGATTGGATTTTTGGTCGCGCGAGTTACATATAAATAACACCAGTCCTGATTAGTTTGATAAATGTTTCAAAATAATGAATTTATTATTCGATACAAGTCTTGATATCTTATTTTAAGCAATTTCAATTTGAAATTCTTCAACATAATAAATAAATCAAATAATTGTAAAATTGTTGCATTAAAGCATAATTTTGAATAAGACAATAAATTGAAGCTGAACAACATTGAAAGTATCGGATTTTAATGCATTTTCGGACTCATGAAAAAATTATTAAAAATTTATTTCTCATAATTTGTTTAATAAATTTTAACGTTTTCAGCCAACAAGTATTTTAAAAAGATTCAAAAATAATGCAAAATTAACAATTTTTCAAGAAAAAAATTTAAATGAATTCAGCCAATCAAAATTACGCTGAAAAATTAAGCGAATACAAATTCTAAAATTAGTCTTAGGTACTCCTTCTAATAAATTTTAATTTTCCTACCATTGTTATGACAGGGCGATTCAAAATTGACTTCTGCAACATACGTGGGCTGAGGGCGAATTTCTTCTCTGCCTATGCTCACGTTTGTGTCCATCGGCCGGACGTCTTCGCCTTATGTGAGACCCAGGTATCTGAGGATGCTGATCCACAGGATTTTCATTTACCAGGGTATCACCTCCTATCACCTTTTAACCTTCACAAAGGCCTTGCACTTTATATACGAAATGAAGTAGTGTACCAGTGCCAGCAATCTTTAGGCACGAGTGATCCGGAATTTAGCTGCCTCTGGGTTAAATTCAAAATCAGGTCACATTCATTACATTTCGGGTTTCTATATAGAAGCCCAAATGCGTAAAGGGATAAAACTTTTTCTGGCTTCGATGCCCTTTCCGACTCCATATCGAAGATCCTGGAAAGTTGTCCGGACAGTGAAATTGTTGTTGCTGGTGATTTCAATGTTCACAACTCATCTTGGCTTCACCATTCGAGCCACACAACCCCAGAAGGCCAATATGTTGAGTTATTCGCAGCGCACAACCACCTAGCGCAACTAGTGAATGAGCCAACACATATTTCGTGCGTTGAAGGGCACCAACACAATACTCTTGACCTGTTTCTAACTTCACACCCTCAAAAGTATGAAGTGAGCGTAAATGCACCTCTCGGTAACTCGGACCATTGCACAATTTCCGCCTCCTTTTTGTCTTCAGAACTTCACAACGTTTCTCAAACAGCTACGAAACGTACAAAATACATATACGAAAAGGCTCGTTGGGCTGAGCTCAACGCATTCTTTAGGCATTTTAATTGGAAGCTTTGTTTCTTAGACAATAATGTCAATGCCATGGCGGAAATTGTTGAAGGCGTAATTTTGCAAGGAATGAAAGCTTTCATTCCATCTAAGCAAATATCCATTAAACCTAGAGCGAAATCGTGGTTTAATCTGACGTGCAAAAATGCAGTCAAATCCAGAGAGGAAGCATTCAGTATATGGCGTAATAACAAAAATGCCGATACTGATTCGCTACGCAAAAGGGCGAGATCTTCATGTGCCAAAGTATTAAGGCGCCAAAAAGCTTTGTACGAGCAGTGCCTTCGTGCTAAAGTTCTTAACGCCCCTCGGGGTAGTAAGAGCTTTTGGTCATTCGTTAAAAGAGTAAAGGATAATGCTAGTTCCTCAATTCCAGCTATTTTAAAGGATGATCAAGTATTCACTAACCCGGTTGATAAAGCTAACCTTCTGGCTGAATTATTTGCAAGTAACTCCCACTTGCCGGAAAGAACTCAACCACTGCCCGTGCTTGAAAGAGTATCTGTAACTATGCCTAGAATATTCTTTCGAGCCCGTGCAGTTAAAAATGTTCTAGCAGATCTCAACATAAATAAATCTCCTGGGCCGGATGGTATTCCAGCACTGGTCTTGAAGCAGTGCTCTTCGACGCTAGCGCGTCCGTTAGCTAACCTTTTCAGTACTTTGTACCGTGCTGGTGAATTTCCAATGTGTTGGAAGGTTGCTAATGTAACGCCAATCCCCAAAAAGGAGAGGCTAACAACCCTGAAAATTACCGCCCAATTGCAATTTGCTCTGCACTTTCCAAAGTTATGGAAAGTATGGTAAACTTCCATCTTGTGAGATATTTAGAGTCCAACAGCTTACTTAGCGACCGCCAGTATGGATTTCGTAAGGGTCGCTCTACGGGAGACCTACTGGCTTTTCTCTCGGAAAGATGGTGTCATTCTATTCACCATTTTGGCGAGAGTAAGGTGGTGGCTCTAGATATTTCCAAGGCGTTTGATAGAGTTTGGCATGGTGCACTTCTGTCAAAACTTATTGCTTTTGGTGTCGGTGATGTCTTCTCTCGATTTATATCAAGCTTTCTCAGAGATCGCACTATACGAGTTGTTATAGAAGGGATCTCATCAAACGAGTTCAAGATTAATTCAGGGGTACCGCAAGGATCCGTTCTTTCTCCCACACTTTTTCTTATTTTCTTAAACGACCTTCTACTTCAAACTTTCAATCCTATCTACTCTTTTGCAGATGACAGCAGCATGTGCCATTCATATTCATTCAATAACAGACCAAGCCTGCCGGAGATCGCGGCAATGAGGCAAAATATGAATGATTCGATAAATAATGATCTTTTAGCAATCCATGAATGGGGACGTGCGAATAGGGTCGAATTTAATGCTCGCAAGAACCAGTGTTGCATGCTTACACACAAATGTACGTACAATCATGCTGCTTCATCTGTAATAATGGGTGGTGTAGATATTGAGGAATCAGAAACTCTTGATGTTCTTGGCATGAAAATTAAATGTGATGTTCGATGGACTGATCATATTTTTCAGGTTTCAAAAGAAGCATTCAAGTGCCTCGGCTTTCTAAGACGGTGTAAGAGATACTTCACTCCATCTGATCTCCTTAATATTTACACCACCTATATCCGACCGAAAGTGGAATACAACTCTCATGTATGGGCCGGTGCTTCAAAGTCTATTTTGAAGATACTCGACCGGGTACAGGAGAGGGCGAAGAAGCTCATCGGTGACAGTAGGGTAGCCAACTCTATTGACTCACTGGAGCATCGACGCAATGTGGGATGTATTTCACTGTTATATCGTTACTACAATGGAATGTGCTCTAATGAAATCAGGGAACTTGTTCCCGAAACCCGCTCATTTGTACGAACAACACGTTCTTCGTTAAGAGCGCATCCATTTGTGGTTGATATGCCAGTGGATCGCACTACGCATTACAGAGAAAATTCGTTCTTTAGCCGAACAGTTCGCATGTGGAATAAACTTCCTGCAGAGGTCTTTCCTGTTACTTTCAGTGTGGGAAAGTTCAAATCGAACGTCCACAAACACTACTACCTTTATCCTCATTCCCATAACCAATTTTCCTAGTTCCGGCACAAAGCATTGCATATGTAGGGGTCATCCCCTGAGTGCTGGTCCAAGTTAAAAAAAAAAAAATTACTTCTTCGATATTATATCCTGTAGATCCTATTTCGAACATAAGGCCACAACAAAGTTCTTCCAATCATATCTTTCATTGGCAATATGATTTATTTCTCTCCAGCTGCGTCCTGAAATTCTTATTGCGGTATCAAATACCTCGTCGACCTGGGGCATTCCAGTCGATGGTCATTCTGCTGAATTCTCCGGATGGCTTTCTATGCATATGGCCAATCTAGCATATTTCCAACTGGATGGGTATTTGGTGGGTGGTATTCCAAGGATTGATGTCACTAATTTTTTCACACGAGAATATACGTGGGATTTTACGGAGGCATCTGTTTACAAGCACTTGGATGCTACTGATGTGTTGGTGTGCGGCGTTTCAAAATTCACTGCCATACAACAATATAGACTTCACGCTGGAATTAAAGATTCTGAATTTGGTGTTGGTAGATAGCTGGGTGGATTGCCAGAAAGGATTTAGCAAAAGCCCGCCTTTGTCGATATAAAGAAAACTAACTTAAAATATAAAAGCAAAATGTTTTTTTTTTATAAAAACTTCAGAAACAAAAAACCAAAGTCGCACGCTCTCGCTCTCTCTCCTTCTCCCTCTTATTTTTTCCGCCTTTAGTTAAGTATGTTTTATTTGTAGGGAGAGAATTTTCACAGCATACGCGAAGACTGGATCAAATTCTTAATAACAATCCGCCAAAGTTAAAAACTATTTTCATCAATTTGGATAATTAATTCAAAACTATTGTATTAAAATAGTTTTAAATTGATTTTTCATGGGATTTATACCAAACATAAACATGTGTGTGCATGCATATGCATGCATGTGTAAAAAGAATAGACAATTTTTAAACACGTTTTGGTGTGGCAAGCTCGCACTTACATATTTACATTTTACATTTTAAAAGTATTAGGCCTTGACCATTTATAATTGACTTACATCTCTAGTTGAACTCCAATAGTTTCGATTGAATTAACAACCTTCAAAACCTTTACTTTGCCATTGAAAACTTTTGTTATTATTGCATCCACACTGTAAGCAAAATGCTATTTATTAAGTTTTGATAGATACATATTTGCACTTAGTATTTAGGTCATTGATGGTAGAATTTCTTTTGTGGAATAATCATAACCATCCGATTTATTAACAAAAAAACATTTTGCCAACTATTTTATAAACACTCAGACGTACAGACAGCCGCAAGTATTTGTTCTAGAACGTATGATGCAGTACCCTGTAGTACGTAAGCTGCCCGAGCTAAATTACTTCCTTTAATTTTCTTTTTGTTTGCGAGCGGCAATCGTATCTTGTGTTATGTATTTAATTTTTTAATTTATTTATTACTTTATTATTATTTATTAATATATATATTTATTTGTATTTACATATTCATATATTTTTCTTTGTTTAAACAATAATTAATATCCATATTTGAAATAACATATTTGTTGTGAGCCAGATTGGCAGATGCTGGTATTTTTAATACAATTTAGCTAATTTTTATATGAATATCGTCGTCCCGAAGTTATCTTCACTTATCTCCAAAAAAAAATTTTCTTTTGGGGAATTGAGTCTAAAGTTTCAACTTTATATAAAAAAAAATTTAGACGATTCGAATATGCACTACTTCCGAAGCACAAGTTCAAGATCTCTATTGTTGAGTTTTTACGAGAAGCAGTCTTCTTAATTTTTTTTTTTTTTTGATTTTGTGAAGATAACTTCGGGACAACGAATTGATAGGCTGAAGTTTGGCTCCAGCCTTCCGTTCCGGTGTGGCGGTCACATAGTGGATATCCAGTCGGGCCAGCCACCAAACCCAATTTCTACTTTTGCAGTCTAAAGAGCACTGAGGGAAAATGAGAACAATAATAATAAATTATGTAGAATTAATATCACCACACGTGAATTAGAGTAACGACCGCTAAAAATAGTCCGCCCTAGAAGATAATAAGAGTATATTGCAAGCCAGAAAACTTTGCAGAGTAAAAGGACGCGCAACTAAAATTAAATGTTTAACCAACCACTGTCAGGACTTATTTGTTATAAGCAACAGACCAAATAACTAGTTCTAACCAAATGGAGTACTTACTGCTGGGTAATATTTAACAACTTTATTCAACTGTGTTTCAATGTAACGACATACATATTTATTTAAGTTTTAGATTAATGCTTATGTGTCTGTCTGTAGATGTGTATGTGAAAATTGGTATGCAGCTAACTTTCACATGTCCAAGAGTATCTATGACTATAGAAAGTACAACACATTTTCTAGTCATAAACTTATTGTATGTAGTCGAACATTTAGCCGGTCTGCCAGCTGACAGACGAAAGAACTTTGTACACAATCCTTGAAACACAATTTCCAAACATTGCATGCATTTGTTAATGGAAGTGCGTGTATATCTAGATTTGTACGAATCAACAAAATCTGGCCAACTGCAATAACAACTGGACAATTGGTCCATGACGAAAAGCAAATAATGCAGCATAAAGGTCATCAACAACAGCCAACCAATCAACCAACTCACACTTAACCAACATGTTGCTAAAGAAATTCACATTGATTATTAAATATTTGTGTATTTAATGGATTCAATCCATGATCCGTTGGGTACTTTCCCATAGGTATGGCCAGCCTGTTTGGAGACATCGATGAACGAGACCTGGTCAGGAACATCATAAACGATGTCTATAAAATATATTTTATTCAAATCTCTGTTAAATGGACTTTTGAAAGAAACGAAAAAGTGGGATTTTAATAGCAAGCTGAAAAAACCGCCAAAGTGGAAACAACTGAAAAAAATCGTTTATGTAAAGTAGAAAAAGCTAAATTAATTTTTAACTGATGTACAGTTTTTATAAGTATTTATTTATAGATATTGAAATTATCAAATAATATTACTTTCACTAATTTACAAGAAAAGTTAACTGAAATTAATCTAGTTTTCTTAAAAAAGCTTTCGAGATATTCGCGAAGTACGTGTTTCATAGATATTTTTCCCTCCACACATTGTTTCATGGATATCTTTCAGCCACTTTATTTTGATGTTGATTCACTATAAGCGAAGCCTTACGGCAACCAATTCCGGTTCTGCTAAAACTTGAACAAAACTGGTGCTTTTTTGACGAAGTTGGACCAATTTTTTATTTTTTTGTTTCATAGATTAAATCGTCCGAGCCATCGCTATCAACGCTGCTGCTATCCTCGTTTCCCCAAAAATTCCGATTTGGTTTTGCGAACTCTATTTGATACGTTGGATTTTCTGGAAGGTTGTGCTTTTTTCCCCCCTTGCCCAAGCAATTTCAAAGCGGCGGCCACTTTTATTGTGATCGGAATAGCAGTGGTGAGGTAATGTTGAATTGCGCTTAGTACGTACATAAATCCAAAACTTTTCTATAAAGCTATAAAATGGAATGTTCGAAAAGATTTTGCACATGATACCTGTTTTCGTACATGTAGTCAGAGAGTATATCTGAATTATATATCTCTCAAAATTATCCTTGTAATACGTTCAACATGTTAATTTTCTTCCTCAAACCATAATGCCACTGTTATTTAATGTTATTTTATTTTTAACAAAAAGCACGTAATTTGTTTGAAAAATTTTTGTTTATAAGTTTTGACATTTCATTATGTCATTCTTTGCTGGTGTTGATTTTGTAGTGTCAGTGTTGCTTCTTTTTCAATTTATTTTGCGAAAGCGTTATACCTTGCTTCCACGGTACGTGCTTCGCTCTCTATTCATGCTTCAATAACTAATCATTTACGAAGCTACTTGCTTCGCCATACAAAATTTTGAGAGCAAAAGCACGAAAAATTCTTGTATTCTCTAATTTTTATAGCAAGTTTATCTGAACTAGCTGTCAAAACCAAATATTGTGAAAACAAAATTATCAATTAAAAAATTAATTAAAAAGTTTATTTTTTAACATAAATAAGCTCAAAAAAAGCAATGGATACAAAGAAGAATTTAGTAAAGCGGTTGTATCCAGAATACCTTGAACTTTTAACGGACCACAGAAATAATCCAGAAAATTGAAGCAAGTATGTGAGTAGTATAAACACCAAGATTCATAAAGATGATTGATAAAGCGATGCAGGTGATTCAACTTTTTCGTTTTTCTCACTGCTAAAAAAAATTTTGTATTTTCAACCTTCGGATTTGATTTCAGACACTCAGGTGCAAGAGTGAATTTCATGAGAATGAATTCAAAAAATGTTTCCATAAACTTTGTGTTATCAAAAAAGCCTAAAAGTTATATTTTTTATTTTAAGGCTTGTCTTGGGAAAAGAAAGAATTCTAGTTACATAAATTGCTTAAGAGGATACGTTTATTATCCAAATTAACCCCAAACTCTGGTTATCATCTTATTATACAATAATAAATTAATATGAAATGTGTATTATTTAATGAAGGAGGGCTAGTGAAAAGAAGTTAAAAGAATTTACATTTTTAATCAAATTCACCCTTAAAACAAAAGTTTTAATTTGCTCTCAGTATGAATTATTCTGACTTTAATTTATTTATACATAAATTTCTTTATAAGCTCCTTCAGACGGTAAAATGGTAAGATTTTTCCTCTTTGTCATGAAAACGCCACCCTCAGAAACTGCCCGTGCACATAATTGAAAAAGTTTCATTAGTAAAAATTACTATTATTAACTTAAGACGAAAGATCCCTTTCCTATTCTGCTTCAGATTTTTGTTTTCTTATCAAAGCAACCCATTTTAACCACTAAGATTTTGTTCACAACATGTTTCTAATGCATGCATAAACATGTTAATGGATTATATGGGGGTTCGTTGGTTGGTTGCCAAAATCTAAAAAAAAAACCAAAAAGAGAAATGCTTGGTGTTGTTACTACTCTATTCTGGCAAAAGTTTTTCATTTTCTTTGATAAATAACTTTCTTTTTCTGTTCTAAAAACATAATCCCAGTTAAAATTTTATCTGTTTGTGTATATGAATGTCCTTAAACACATACACACACACACATACAATTAAAAAAAACTGAAAGAAGCCAACCATAAAACAACATTCATCGACGCTATTTTCGCAGCCATATCAAAAAAGGTTGAAAATGTTACACATAAAAAATATTTAGAAAAACAAACGCATCCAATAGGGAGTTTGTGAGCCTTACGCAGCTGTTTGCCTATTGGTTCGCCAAAAATTTTGATACACAGCATTTTCTTAGCAAACACTAGCAGTATATACGATTTGTGTGTATGTTCATCCATATATGTATGTACATATGCACGTATCTAATATATAAAATTTTTGTTGATAATTTCTGGAACGCGAAGACGTTCTTCGTTCCTTCATTTCTTTTCATTATTTTTCGTTAAACTTCTTACGTTCTTCTTTAAGATTTTTTGTTTTTTTCTGCAAAAAGGAGGGAGAAAAAACTTAAGAATCTGAAATCATACACATCTGAAAATTTAACTCAAGATACACATACATACATACATCCACATGCATTTGTACACACATGTGTACATATACACCCGGAATTCAACGCTTAACCCAATACACATTTTTTCAGTGCGTACGATTGATTTCATTTTCTATATAGAATTTCATCAATAAAAATCAGAAAATAACAATTATTTCTGTAAACGAAAAATAAAATCAAGAATTTGAAAAGCATGTGATTTTATGAAAATATATTTAGTTGAAAACGATCAAAATGTTGTGGATCGATGTTCGATATTTTCTTTTAGTTGCTTTTAATTTTGAAAATTCAAAAGTAATTAATATTTTCGGTCTGAGATTTTATTACATTTTCTGTAGGTTTTTCTGGTTTCAAATTCATCATAGACAGCTGTTGTTGATATTCCAAGAATAATGTATACTGGTTCTTTCAAAGACACCGATTTAATTAAAGAAAATCAAGAGGTCGTCATAACTAAAATGTAATTTTAACTTCAGGTTAAGGAATTGTTCGGCTTGAGGTCTGTCTCTTTTGTTTAAAAAATAAATTTGTTGGTCATCTTCAGGGAAATAATATTTTCTAAGAACGACAAATGACTAAATTTTTAATTAAAGAGAAATAATAATTACATTTTAATATGTTGAGCTGTTATCAGTTGTTCATACTTGTAAACTTTGTCATCTACGGCTTAGAGATTTATTATTTTTCCAAATGCTGGTAAGCCTTTTGAAAAAGCCTACTGATTTATCAATAAGTGTGTGGTGCTTTATTCAGATCAACTAAAAGTGCACAACTAAAAAGCACTATATCGCTCATTTGCTGCAACATAATCATAACTAAAAAAAATTTTTGTTCTTGTCGTATGGAATGTATCGCCCTGTCGCTCTTTATATTGTATAAAAATTTCATTAAAATATCTGGTACACTCAGCTCTTGAGAGGAGAATATTTTTTATTTTCTCTTTAAGTTTTAAATAAATCGAAAAATAATGTTTGTAAGTAATTAGTCGAACTTATATATACAAATCGAAAACTTTAAACTCGTTTTCTGTAAAGTTGGGATGTCCTTGCGGCAGATCAGCGATATGTGTGCGTTTACTACATAATGAAATGGAAAATGGACAGGTGTGCAAAGTTTCCTAAGAATCGGAAGTAGTGGAGGCAGTTCGAAATGAATATTTAAAAAGTATGGACGTAATAAGTCACGTGGAGTCTTGGTGTGAGCAGTTCCATAAGACTCGATTAAGTGGAAGTGCAGTGGCATTATATGGCAACTTTCATAAGTAAAAGAAGCTCCCATTTAAAATAGATTCGCATAACGTTTTAATTCTTTCATTTCTGTATATTAGGTTGATGAAAGTACCCACCATTTTAATCAGACAAGCCCACATGCACAAGAACTCTGCATTTTACGCTTCACGTTGTAAACTTAGTCTACTTTAGGGGTTTCTTTGAAATCGTGAAACGAAACACACAACACTAACACTGCCGAGTACCCAGCAAACACATAATCATACTTTGGAGATATGATGGATGATGGCCTTAGCAATTCATATCAAACGTTTTGCTCAAACCTTTTTCAAACATAAGCATAACTGTCACACCTACAAATCAATCTTAATAGTTTCAATACAAAAAATTATCTCAAAAATATAGAGGGTGAGTAAGCGTGCATGAGTAGATTTTTGTAGTGATATTTTCGTGATTTTTTTGCTTTATTGTAAAATTTTTATAAATTATTTTACCATTTTTCATAAGTATTTCGTGACCGTGAGCGTGAGTTTTCAGGATTGGTACCAACTTTTTTGTCACTCATGTGAGGTGATCCAAAAGTATAAGGTCATGTGTAAGTAAAAGTGTTATATCGTCAGCGTGCGTGAAAAGTCACTCACGATCCAATCTCTAATCGAAATGTGTGGCATGCCCGCACTCCACTGGAGCTTAACCAAATTATCAGTAGCATCATTTCCGAACATTTATAATTGGAGACATTGGACTGTCTCCATTCGAGTTTAAACTTATATGTTTGCTGGGTGTTCATAATACACACTCCATGCAAATATATGCGACAATATGAATGTATAAACAAATTTATATATAAAATATACAAGCATGTGTATGTAATATTATGTACATATGTACACATAAACGTATCTTATAAAGTTTTATGAGCGCAGGCAGCTAGAAAAAAACAACCAACCAAAATTTATAAAATGTGCATACAAAGCTTTGAGCAGTTACAAATATAATTACTTTTAATAAAAATAAAAATAAAAATAAGTTTAAAAGTACCTATCTTTCTAGAGCTACCAGTGTCTGTTTAAAAGTTGTTTTAAATTTTGTTTAAAAGAACGAAAATTAGACTAAGAACTCTTAGACTTGTAAATGATTTTTATATTTTTTATCGCTTCATTAATTTCGGTAAAGTTTCGTAAGAAGGTTTAAGTAACATAAGCTTCCAAAATATGTATGACTTTTTAATTTTATTATTTTATTGCATGGATCGGGAACTTAAATTTAGTCACCCTTTGCCCAAATAGTGGAAAAATATTTTTTTTATGGAAAATTCGCAAGCGGTGAGTCAAAAATGAAGATGACGGCTAAATTGTTCATTTTCTTGCACTGGGTGGTCCAAAGACAACTACACACATACATATATTTTTAAAAATTAAATGAAATTAACCAAACTTTCATTTGCTATATCATGGATTTATTAGAAATAACAAGCATTCCGATTATTTATGGAACACGATTTCATTCACGTGGCTGCCGCAGCTGACCTTGCAATCTATTTAATGTTTCTGGTTCTATCTCACGAATAGCTCGGGTGATAACAGCCTTCGGGGTGTGAATAGTTTTTGGATTATTCACATAGCATCGCCTTTTGATGGCACCCTACAAGAAAAAGTCTAAAAGGGTCAAATCGCAGCTCCGAGGCGGACAATTGATATCGCTGATAGCACGATTTTCAATGATTTTTTGGCTAAATTTTAAGTCAAATAATAAGTTTACAATGTTTCTTAACGTCGTTCAAGCGTAAAGCGACTTATATTGGTTCGGGGAGGTAGTCAATATTTGGGACAGAAAAAATCAATCATTGTCGAAATACGAGGGAAATTCGATAATTACGTGATTTTCTGTATAAAATAAAAAACATGGTTTTCTTTAAGCTCGATACATTTTGTTCAACGTTTTTCTATTTTTGTATTCCCTGTAAATAAAAAGATTTCTCAGCACCCCCAAAATAGGAGTTTGTTTCAATGACAACCTTTTCTTTGGTCCAAATCAGGAGACTATGCTGGAAGTTTCCATATTTCGTCCACAGTTATAAAACGGCGTAAAAACTCGTTCGGAATGCGCTTGAAACTCGCCAAAAAATCCATTGAAATGGTGATATGGTTGCATTAGTGGCACCCATCACGCGGATGGCTTTTCATATCCGAATATCCATGCAAAATATGATGTACTCGCTCGGTGTGGATGCCTATAGCCTCAGGCGACTAAAGCACTTTCATTCTCCGGTCGTCCAACATCATTTCAATGGTAATAGATAAAACTTAACAGGACCAGTATTGGATTTAATGCTGGTGCTTTGCAAATATAAAAAGCCTCTGAACTATCAAACTGCGCTCGTAATATAATATTAAAAAAAAGATACTTGCATTTGGACCTCACGGTATACAGTGGACCATTTCGCGAGAAGGCGCCCAAAAATCTATAACTTTCGACTGGATTGTTTTTTTATTGAGTTTATATAGTTATGATGGACTTAAAATGCATTTTAAGTTTTAGCTGTTTTTTGGTACAAAAGTGAAATTTTAAAACTTTTTAAAAATGTTTATTGTACACAAAGTCTTATATTTTGACTCACGTTTACAACTTATAGTTATTAAAATCTTAAATTTTGTCAGAAAGTATCAAACTTTGGCCCCGTAAAATTTTTAGTACGAACAGACAAAGGATGGTTTCTTGAACCAGTTTGAGTTAAAAATTTGTTTATTAAGTAGCGAACATAAAAATACAAACATTAGTTTAAATTTACTTTAGATGAAGAGGTCTCAGTGAAGAAGACGTAGGTTTCTATTATATTCTAAACATTATACATATGTAAAATGTTAAAAATTAGCCAGCTTTTTTAATTTAAATCGACAGATTTGCGAAACACCAAAAAAAATTAATTTTTGTTATTTCTTTTTTTGTAACTTCGGAAATATCTGTAACTTTTTTGGTTTTCAATAGAATGATCTCGTTTTTTCTTTCGGGTACCTTGAAGTATGTCTCAGAAACAAATGCGAAAATAAGGCTGAGTTCATATTCAAAAATGCCGAAAATTAAAAATAAATAGTATTTCCCATGCTCGATGCAACCGACCATATTCTAGTAATTAAATATTAAGCATTTACATAAATACTCGCACAATATACAGTGTAACCTCGGTGAACGCAACCAATAGAAATTTTGGGCTGATGCGATAACTGAGTTGTTGCGCAAACCAAGTCACAAATTTCTAGTCATATTTTTCTATTTGAAAGCTTATTTTAAACCCATCAAGAATTTTCTAAAAAAAAACTAATGTTAGCTCTTAATAATCGTATTTATTTGATTGAAATAAAGAATAAAAACAGAAAAACAAAATATACAGCTAATAAAAAATTTATAAAATACACATTCAAATGTATGTTATTTTTTACTGATGGTTGTTATCGAGTTAAAGATTCATGTTTTTAAGGGAAAAAGTCTGAAATTTTTTTTTGCTTGTCATATGTTTTTGAACTGAAATTTCACGAATCTTTTGCAATACCATTATATCCTCCAAAGATTAGTTTTGAATTTATTTATAAAAAATCAAACTAAAAAAAAGCCTTAATTGTTTTGCAAAGTTGCGTTAATTGAGGCTTTGTTTTTTGAAAAGTTGCGTGTACAGAGTCACCAATGTTAAGAAATTTTGTGTTGCGTTGAGCAAGGGGTTGCGCATATCCAGGGTTGCGTTCAGCGAGGCCACACTGTATACGATAAAATACAAAAATAAAACATTATAAAACAAACTACTAAAAACTTATTAGCTCTCCTTTGTTTACAAAGCAGGTATAGAAAATGCTGCTTCTTTTCTTTGCGCAAGCAAATTGGACAAACACACATGCAGGATTCGTTTGTTTTTCAACTTGAAGCTAATACATGCATGTGCAATAAGTGTGCATGTATTAGTAGCAATTTTAAGCGCTTATAACTCCCAAAACACTTAACCGATTTTAACAAAATATAGATGCTTCACATTTGTGAATAAATATCTTCAAAATGATATAAGTTTTGTTAAAATTGGCTGAGGGGTTCCCTGATGATCTGCCTTAGCAACAGTGAAATGCGCATAGGAACTAGCTACGTTTACCCCTCCATAATATTTAAATAATATTTGGGACAATTAGTGCATATAAAGTGCATCTAGAACGCTAATTAAATTAAACTAATTTCTATTGATGACAATATAACAAAATATGTAACGCAAATTAGTGAATTTGAAAAAGCCGTAAAGTCTTCTAAAAAGACCTACAAATGTAAGGAATGTTAATGTATACCACATTCCTTAAGTTTTTACCCCCATGTAGAAAGTTTTACGCCTTTTTCTATATTTTTCAACTTTTCGCGGTTTTTAGCTATTTTCGCAATATGAGTGTGATGATGCCGTCATTTTATTGTTTCATTGAATTATACTTTTTGTAAAAGCGTAACTTTAATAAATCTAAAGTTGGACCATTGAAATATAAATGAATCAGGTGCTTACAATGTAGCTGTCGTTTTCAAAATAATTAAGTAGCTGGCTACAGGACAACATTTGTAGCCAGCGACATTGGTACTTACATATGTAGCCGTATAGCCTGCTGACGTGAATGTGTTTATAGCTTAGGCTACCGAATTCAATATGCAAAAATGAAATACTTTTGAAAGACACTTTTATATGAGAACGATTAATTATTTTGACGACAACAAGGCTACAGGTTGTTGTCCATTTTTTAAATTCTTCTTTTTTCTTCAACTCCTGGCAAGACTAGATCAAACATTCACAAACATATAGCCTGATAAACACAATACACTTCTTTGCTTCTCAAATTTCTTCCAGTTCACGTCAAGTCCAGATTACAAAAAGAAAACAAATTTCCTTTGCCGTCAGGATCATGAGACCACTGAACATTATTCAAGGAGTTATTTATGTACGTGCATATTGTTTCATTGCTACTCTCATACAAAGTAAAGTAAAATGTTCAACACATTTATTTTAATTCACCTGATGAGGTGCTATAAAAATGAAATTATTATTTATTTCGTAATTTTCTAGCATTTTACAGTCGTCGTTGGTGGATATCTAGGATAACGTGTGCTTTAATATGGTTCAAATAAAAGAAAACAATGTGTTCAATGCTTTGACTACTGGACGCCAGGTGTCAGCAAAAAGCCTCAGTCGCCACAATTCCTGCAAGTTATTGTGCCTTTAACATGTTTGCATTCTCTTAAATTATTATTATATTTAACAGGCAGGAGTAGCTTTTATTCAACCCCTACTAGTAAGAGAAATCAGCAACAAGGACATGTTTGCTAATTGAGTGACAGGGGAATAAAGAAACTTTTTTTTAAACATATAAAGGTTTGCTGAGCAGGGGAAGTTTATTTATTTGTCTATTATGTTTTCTTGTTTTTGGAGCTCTTATACAAATTTTTAGCAGAGAGTTTTTATAGTAGTTTTTTTTCTTTTTGTTAATTTTATGTTTGAGCATAAGAAATTGAGTTATATATTTTTTTATTTCTGTTTTCTTTATAACTTTTTTCACTAAAGAGTTTTTTAGGTCAACTTTGTTATGGACACAAAAACTTTCTTGAAAGCGCAAGAAGAGCATTCGTTATATATTTTTTCTGTTCTTATTTCTTCTACAAATTCATACAAACGGTTATTTTTGAAAAACTATTTGACTGTCGTATGATATATACAGACAAAAATTAATACACAGTTGTTATTTAATTTATATTCGTCATTTATATGCTTCATGTAAATTATGTATGTACAAAGGACCCCCGAGATACAGCACGCTCATAAAATATCACAGATTATGGAGACCATACGAGGACGAAAAGGATTGACATTATAGAGTGATGTTGGTTTTAAGAGTACACAAAAATATTATTAGTGTTTTCTAATAGTCCTTCGCCTTCCTTGATGTCCAATCGCAATATATTCTGTAAGAATTTGACACCGTCACATCAACCCCACAGCAGAAAATCAACTCTTGCTTACTCGTTGTCGACAACAATTAATTTCTATTGACAGGCCCATACTATTCTCTAAGGCGCAGAAAGTAGACGATTGGCAATTTATTGGTGTGAAATTGTCGTGACATAAACAAATAATGAAAGAATAAGAGGGAATATTTTTTATTGTTTGGTTACAGTTTAATTTTTCCCTGACATTAAATTCTAGGTGATAAATAGTTTTTGATTTTAAAAACTCTCAAAATGATCAAGTCAACTTTAAAGAAAAAAGTTAAAATCTTTCAAGCCTTTTCGAAGCTGCAAACTGCAAACTTTTTTTGCGCAAATTGGAAAAATTAATTAAAATAAAATTAAAAATTAAAATTAAAAAAATATATTTCGAAGCTGAAAGCAGAAAATTTTAGCCTTGGAAATGCTAAGCCGACAACGTTGACCTTGCGAAATTAATTTTCCTTTTGCTGCAAATCCTTCAAGGATTATGAAAGTTCTTAATTTTTTTTTCGTTGATGCGTTGATGCAACACTTTTCATCAAACAAATCCAAACAAACCCGTTTTTTATAATTTTCCCTCATCCGCGATAATGATGTGAAAGGTAATTATTTGATGTTATGTCTACGTGCTCACTAATAAAATCAAACGCAGTGGGAACTGATAACTTACAGCCCAAATTTATTATAATACTTGTGCCTCTAATTGTCCCATCAATATGAAAATCAATTTCGATTAAAGAAAAAAGAAAAAGCAGAAAAAAAATTTTTTTTGAATGCAAATATAACACATCGCGATACCTGTTACATTCACAACTCAACTAAGTTGAGCTGTCAATGTTACAACTCAACTCAACTATATTTTTGTATCATGATTCACAACGTTCGTTGTAAATCATAATACGAATAACAACTTAACGAATATAACAAAGTGAACAGCTGATTGCGTATCCAGCGGTCTAATCAATCGACCGTATTCTAGAAATTTATATAAAAAAATTACATAAATACATACGATAAAATACAAAAACAAAAAACATTTTAAATAAACAGCTCTAAAAAACTCCGTCTTATTTCTATGCAAAAGCAAATTGGATAAACACACATGCACACTTTGCTTATTTTTCAAGTTGAAGCTCCCTGCAGGAAATGTCACTACTGAAACTGTACTGACTTACTATTGACACAGTCAGCAGTACTAGTGAATTAGAATACCCCAGACAGTGCTATTTACATTTATGTCATTGAAAATCCACTACTGACATTGGAACTATTGACTAGGTAGTAGCAGTGATTCACTAGTACGTTTTAGTAATTCTAGTCTACAATTTGCGTACTTTTCTGAAGTAGATGTCGATAATGAAAATGTAAGTCTTATTAACTTTAAAAAAGACTAAGTGGCGCTAATCCATAACAGTCGTTTGAAAAATATATGTACTAAAAATAAAGTACTAATTCATTTCAGTCTTTTTAAAGTTTTCTTCTAGTGACAATGACGCCAAATAGTCACCAAAATAGTAGACAGAACTGGTGACTTGGGGACACATGCCCCCAGGTTTCCTTCAGAGCTGATACATGCAATCGTAGTAATAAGTGTGCATGTGTTAGTAGCAACTTTAAACGCTTATAGCTCCCTAAACATTGAACCGACTTAAATAAAATTAAGATTGTGCCCATCTATGCAAAAGCTCGATTAAAAACATTAAATCTTTCCGAGATCGGTTCAGTATTACTGTTGTAAAAGGGATCTCAGTAAATGTATTTGCCTATTAATAATAATTCATAATAAGAATTTGACAACTACAACTCCGTTGTCAATGTAGTTGTGAATAGTAATAGAGGGACATTAATTATAGTTTAAAAAATAAATTAATAAATATTTATAAAAAAATAAATAGCATTTAAAAATTTAGCTCGCCAGAGTGGACTTGCGAAAATTGGATCCAATGGCAAATGTATGTTGTAGTTAAAGCGTTTTATTTCGAACACATAAATAATATTGAAACTGTGGGTACTACTTCGCTTTAAGAAGGGAGACAATTTAGTCGAATTTGTCTATACAAAATATTTCAAGTACTTTTCATTGTGATAATTAAAACGTAAAACAAAGCAGTTTGTCATGAAAAAAGAAGCACAACCAACAAAGCACTCTGGGTCAGATCCGTTCAAGTTATGAACATCGCTTTTAATGATAATTATTTAATTATTGAACATTGAATCGATAACTTAAACTATCTTTAGAAAATTGATTAAAAAACCAACATATTCAAACAAAAATTCTCTTCAGTTTTATTTAATTCATTAAATTTTCAGTAAAAATATTATTGAAAATTTTAAATCTCTACAAGAAAATAAAATTTCTTCCAAAAATTTCTTTCGATAATGTAGTTATAGATAACGAGAATTTTCTACAAACAATTTTATATTACTTAGAACATTTCAATGATAACCCGACAACTAGAAAATTATACAAAAAATTTATTGAATTTCATTAAATCGTTCATATTTTGGTTTCAAATAATTGACACTTAAAATTTTTTTAAAAACTTCTTTCTATAATTGATTTATTTATTGTAATAAAATATCCTATAAACTAAAATTTTCTACAGATAATTTAGCAATAACTAGTGAACTTCTATAAAATTCATTGAACTTTATTAATTAATTAATTGATTTTTAGCTTCGATTAATCGGCATTTTAATTTGTCTGCAAAATTTAAATACTTTCCAAAAACTTATTCGGATAATTTATTTGTTTGTGATCAACTTAGCCACTTTTCAGATTTGACTCGACAAGTCTTGATTTTTTTGTGGTGAGAGGAAAAGAGAACGGAGAGGGGTACAGACTTGACCGTGTACCAGTCAATTTTTACTTTTTGGATGATAACTAAAGTTTTTTGAGTTAAGGAATTGTTTGTTTTGAGGTCTGCGTCTTTTTTTTAATAAATAAAATAAAAGTAAGAACTCTTCTTTAAGTTCTTATTTAATTTATTTATTTTTCCTAGAACAGAACCCATTCATAAATTTGTTTACACTAAAATACAGCGATCAAGAACTTATTATTGAAAATTTATCGATAACTAATTTTTTTTTTAAATAACGAAAATAGAAAATTTGACGATAACAAAAAATAGTGTAACAAATTCGTTGATGACTAAAATTTTTTTATACAAATTTACCATTTACTTACACAAGTTATTTTTATAGAAAATCCCTCGATAACTGGAATTTAAAAATAATTTATCAAAAATTTATCAGTGTATCGGTGAATAAAATTTTTAATAGAATTAGCTCATTAGATTTCAGTATACATGAACATTTATATAAAAAACTATTTAATATCTAATTATTAATAAAATATTTACTAGGGAAAAGGCGAGATATTATGAGAAACAAATTTAATTGATCGTGACTATTTTGATTTGAGAGTTTTGCTTTTTCTTAAAGCTTGTAAAGCAGCTATTTGCATTGTAATGCGACCCATTGTGCTTTTTTGCCGGCACAAAAGGCTCCAAGATGTGAAAATAAAAAAATATTCATAAAAAAACTTAATAAATAAATTGTATTTAATGTTTTTTAATACAAGAAAAAGTCCATCCAAGTATATTTTTATAAAGTAATAAGAAAATTGAAAAAAATAGTAGAAGTGGAAAGAGATCTATCTCTAAGCGTTTGTGCTATGAGTCAATCCTTGCTACTACGCCAAATTAAAAATAACCCATTAAGAAGTGTAAAATTCTAAATCGCCCACAGTTCTTAATGTAATTGACGTGAATGATCATGTGATTAGTTTTTTGTTTTAATCACGTGAGCATGCAAGATCGTGAGTATAAAAAAAATACCGTAAGTGGGCGTGCATGAGTAGATTTTTAACGAGGTTGTTTTATTGTAATTTTTTAATGTTTTATTGTTTTATAGTTTATTTTTCGTGGGTATTTCGAAAGCGTGAGTTTCTGTGATTATGAAAAACTTTTTTCTAGTCACTTGAGCGTGCATAAATGAGAGCCAAAAATATTAGGTCGTGCATGAGTAAAATTTTTTTTTATCGTGAGCGTGCATAAGTGTGAGTGAGAAGTTACTCACAATCCCGTCTTTAATAAAGATATTTTAATTGTTTAGTGCCCGCCCAAAAACTACATACATAAATCTTAGAGTTGTCATTCGAATGCAAATGATTCACATATTCGAATAGTTTTATTTTGAATTTTGTTAATTAACAAAAAAATTAAGAAAATCGATTGATAATAATTTTTGAAAAATAATATGGAAAACGAGTCGTTTCGCTCTTTTTGTAAATTTTCGTTTGACGATTGTTTCAAATTAGAAAATAGCTAAAATTAAAAGCACAACGTTTTTAAATGATAATGAATCTTAACAGTATTACTCCGGATCTTCTTGCTGTTCGTTGACTATTTGGTTCTTTAGGATACCAAAATAGATGAAATGTAGAGAAAAAAATAGATAAAAATAAGAGAGTGTGAAATTTTAACAGCCGCCGATTCTCAAACTTAACGACACTCCAATATAAAACGTAAATAATTTCTGTTACCTTGATATCATTATTACTACTGATGGTGGTGCTATCAGCGACATGGACTCTCGTATACAGAAAGTAAAATTCACATTTTACTGCATTCGCAACATTTGAAAATCAAATGCTCTATCTCCAAATACCAAAATGGACGTAAATGTATATTGTCTGCGTTAAGAGTATATTGGTCTACGGTTTCGAACCTTCGTAAACGAAGCAATCAAACAAAAATTTCAAATGTTTGCCCTATAGAGACCAGCCCGCTACCGTTGACGCACTGGAAGCCAATATTGAAGAATTTATTCTTGAGATACCGGCCGATATGTTGGAGAGAGTATGCCAAAATTGGAACCAACGTTTGCACCATTTGAAGCGTATCCGCGGTCAACATTTACATGAAATCATCTTTAAACATTGAATTATATAAATCGTTCTGTCGACTCAAGTAAAGGTTTTATGCATTTCTCTAAGTTTTATGTGTTTTTTTAATCAAATCCGAAAGTTCTTAAAACCGCCACTTAATTACGGTATCGGCTAAAGCCATCCCTTCTTAATATTTGTAAATGCTGACCATTGGCCGGCCGGAATTTATTTAAAATTTTTTCGTTTTAGAAAAATATGTACTACATCCGCAAAGGGATAATGGTGGAATTTTTTTTTTCAAATTTTACTCTGTTTTTATGTTTTATTATTATTTGCATTCTTTTTTATTTTTTACTTTTTTTGTACATCAACCCACCATCTTAGTGTCTGTCCATCTTAACGTTTCTGCCTTTAAAAAAAAAAATGCCCTGCTTTTTATTGCTGAAATGTAGAGAAAGTACTTAGCGCAATATGCATCCATACAAATGTGTATGCACACACATACATACATACAACAGCTCACACAAACGTGTTGAAATCCATGAAAACATAAATACACACATACATATGTACATCCATACGCACGTACATATGCATGTACATACATACATCAGGGTTGCCACTCAAAAATTTTTTTCCTACCAAATTTAATTTCAAAAACTACCAAATGGCATGTTTACCTACCAAAAAATAAAATTTGTTGTTGTGCTATTTTGTCCATTAATTGGGTGGATTTGGTTCTACCACATTGTAATTGCTTAGCAATAGCGGAGTCCGGGCAACATTCTCTTAATAAATTTGGCAACTATCCATTAGTAAAATTGACAAATTATTAGTGACTAAGAACATCAATAAATTCATTTCTGCGTTTTTAACTTGTTGGTTAATCGAATCCTCTTGCATGTCAAAAAACTTTTCAATAGAAACTTGTTTTGTTTTTGCTTCATAATTTTGTGCATGGAGAGTAGTTTCTCCGTGATTTTTAATGTAAGTTACATGGTTGAGCATATTTTTCTCACATACTTTGCAGTAAGCTATGTCATTTCTGTTTTCTAGCCACTTAAATGTTTGCAGGCATTCATTTCTAAATTTCATTTTAGTATTATTTTTCTCATCAGTACTTCTAAAATATAAATTATACATAAATAATAAATAAATGTGCAGTTATGTATATTACCTGCACACTGAGTTATTGTTTGCATCATTTGTTTCAATAGCCTTAGATTTTTTCACAAGGAATCTTATATTATACACAAATGCATACATTTTATTATTATTATTATTATAATTGTTCAAAACAAATCAAACCAACCTGTCCATGATGCCATCCAACGCAGAGAGTAACAGAGAACAGACAAGATTGATGTAATATCAAAAAGATGGCCATTAAGACCATTAAGACCGAAAAGTTGCCACTTGTTATTACTGTCGCCTCTATGATGCACACAAAAGCTGATGACTAAAAATCAAAAAGCAATCATAGATGAAAAATGATTATTAAAAATCATGCATGGATGAAAGCTGATTAGCGTGAAAAAAAATTAAAACTGAATTTGAAAAAAACTACCAAATTCACGACACAACCTACCAACCTACCAACTCATTTCAAAACTACCAAATTTGGTAGGAAACTACCAAAAACGGCAACTCTGACATACATACATACTTGAATACTTTAGCTGCCAAATATTCCTTATATTTTTCTTGTAGTATGATTCTTAAAATTATTGTTGAGCTTTCCAAATGATAACGAGCTAAAAACTAAACAACAGAACACAATCGCAGAGAGGCGCTTTAGTGCTCTACGAATAGATCTGTACTGGGGAACAGAGCGATTTCAAATTGTACGATTTGCAATAACAAATAATTGTCAAGTGGTTGCTTATAAATCGAACAGATTTTAATAATAAGACAGCCCAGCCCGCATATCAGCGGTCCAGCTGCAGACCATTAGACCCCTTGAAAGGATTATTTATATCCTACACGTTCTGAAATTCCAGGTGCTGAGAATATAAGTCGTATATTAAATATCTTTAAGCTGGAGAAAAAACATTTGGTGGGAACGCCCACCCCTTAATCACATTTTACTGCTCAACCAAGTTGTGCCAGTGATTGCATGCGTGCCAGCACAGTCTGCGAATTAAGCATTGTCTATGGGTGCCCTTGTTAGTCCGGTAGTCGCAGGTTCGATTCCCGACAAGACCCCGGATGCTTCTGTAGCCAAATCAAAAAAGGCTTAAGCAGTTTGTGTTTGTTTTAAATAAAAATGAAAAACAACTAGCGGCCATGTTAGGGTCCAGGCGCTTTCCACAAATAAGTCGGTAGTACTGGAGTCCCTGAGATGACTTTCTCAACGCTTGCTGCAGTTTCCGCCTAAAAAATCTGTGCTGTGTTTATGTCCGGTTGTACCAGTTTTAATAGCAACTTTACCTACTGTAGAGTACGTCGTACTTCTATACTTTCTATACTTGTTTTTTAATATGTAAATATATATATTTATGTGTATGTGTGTGAGTTTGTATATTTATAAGGTTTGAAGCAGCAACATTGATGAAGTTAGATTATACTTCTTCAGAAAATTAAAAAAAATTAGAAAAAGAAAAGGAATGAGACAAAAAATAATAAAAAATGGAAAATTTTAAAACACAAAAATAAATAAAGTTCAATTGTGGGGTAGCTGCCAATTCTTATTCGGAGACAGTGATTACAATATTATTTATACCGGATTTTAGTGGAAGAATAATTTTGCTGATGGTGTTCTTTCGCACTTCTCTCTTCTTAGTTCAAATTTATGCACAAAATGGAATATAAAAATGAGCTCGAATAATTCACCATGGATAAAAATTAGGGTCTTAATGATATCTAAGACTCACTTGACGTCCAGAAGCTCGGATATATTAAATTTTGTTTGGATGTTTGATCCACTATCACGTGACAACAGCTCATTGGGTTTGGATAAAATTCTGCAGACGGAAAGAGCTGAGTCTAGATGGATATATAGGCTATGTATAGGACGACGAGTGGAGTGGTAGGGGATAATATCTGCCTCTCTGAAACTATCTAACCAATCTTAATGAAATGGGGAGCTCCTTACACAAGTGGATAAAAATATATTTTTAATTCATACTCGCAAAAACTTATCACGAAAATTCGTAAAAACCGCTCACAAATTCAAATAATGATGAAAGTAGATAAATCTGTAAAAAGGAAAAAGACTCGGAAAAAAATCACGGCTGTGGCGAAAATTCGCGAAAAATTTCAAAATTGGAAACAAGTCATAAAATTTATTAAAAGTCGCTTAAACGAAAAGGAATGCCGAAAATTTGCTAATATCGCAGACATTCAAGCATTATGTTGACGATAAGCCACCACAACTATAAAATGGCCAAAAGCATTAAAAAGTAATTTCTATTGCGAAGATCACGAAAAATTGTAAAATCTGAAACAAAACAAAATTGCTTCCTACATAAAATTCAAAAAAGCTTACTTCCGATTTCGGCATCTTGTTGCCAATATTTTCGCGATAGAGTTAGTTTTTTTTATATCAGTGAAATTAGTATCAAGGAAGTTAAAGAAAACACTGTTTATACAAAATTGTCTCCAAAGACTTTACAAATATCTTAAGAAAATCAGAGATTTAAATAATAATTATAAGTTCATTAAATTTTGGTTGTGTTTCAGTCGTCGAACTAACGCAACGAATTCTCGCCGACGAGCTCGTTACGCTGGGAAAGTTCGTCGTAGTTGTGTTTAGATATCATTTTTTCTCCTTACATAAGTAACCCATTCTAATGTACATATCACTCATTTAATGCAACATTGGCGTGACTTATCTTGTGTAAAAAACATACATGCAAATATTTTGTTGTTCTGGCTTGATTAAATTAAAATCTTTAAACTCGTTTCCTAAAGAACGAATTGGTTACATATGACTATTTTGCATTAAAGGGGCGATATATCATCATTATTTGTATATGAATTTACTCGGCTTTGTTTTTCGAAAGGCACCACTGTGCAATGTGCCTTAAGCTCGTTTATCAACATTAACGAGTATGAATGAAGTCGAAATGGAAGTTGTGTTTGGCTTTTGAAGCTGTTGCTTTTGCTGGCCAGTGTCATATCTTCTACAGACTTCGTATTTAAAGTATATTTTAGTTTTCAAACAATTGAATTGAATTAAAGCTGTAAACGTAAAATTTTTAAATACAAATCCATTTGATCATTGTTATTGTTGCTCAAGCTTTAAATAAATTCACGAGTCCTTTTAAAATTTTCTTCAATTAAGTCTGAACGAAATTATATTCCGAAATCTTTGCGTTTCACAATTATGTCGGCCACATGAAAATAAATTCTCTATGCAGGCTCAACTTAAGAAGAAAAATCCTTACGCTTACGATTTTTATGTTTGTATGAAGCTTTCCGAGAAACTTATTTCTGCTAGAGGAGAAAATTGAAACGAAAGCTAAATATGTATATGTACATACATACATATGTATGTCCTTCGAATATTCGAATAATCGTTACAAATGCAACATATCGCAACACAGTACCGCTCTAATAATTCCTCTTCTGGAAAAATAAATTGTTTCTTTGATGGATCATTATTGTCCATTCAGTAGATGTGGAAATTGTACTTGACAAAAAAATAAAATAAAATTAAGAAAGCGAATGTTTCAGCTACACCAACAACAACACTTAATTTCCATTTACATAAATATACTCACACACACACATAAATTACACACAACCATATAAATATCTAAGTGTGTGTATGTATAAATGAATGTATTTGAACATTGAAATGTTTGAACGTTTGGTTTGTTTTTTTTCCTTGTCCAGTGATGGGATATGAATCGAAAAAATTGTACCCAAAAGTACACAGTAGGCTTTGAATAAATTTCAAAGCCTACTTACTATGCTTATACTTTTGTAATTTATGAAATTCTCATTTGCTTTTTAAAAGTTGTTGTATAAAGTAAAAGGTTTGAAACTTTTCAAGAATATGATTTAAGGTTTACTATTGATTCGGCATAAGTACCAATGAAATGCATGAACATAGAATGTCTAAAAACCCTCAACAAATTAAATTTTTGAAGTTAATTATTATAAATTTTGTAAATTTATTATATGCCTCGATATCTTATTTCAAATTAATTCATAAAAATATATTATTATCTGAGTGACGCAGTGTAAAGGCTTTTTAGCCGACTGTGCTGGATGCAAACTAAACGTAAGATGTTAGCACGATTATGCAACGTAAAAACTTGTCATGTGTTTTACATATGTTGAGCAAATTCTCTCAAAATTTGACTTCTCTTATGAGCAATATTAAAGCCATGCCTACTAATGTTGTACAAGCAGTCGTTGGCTTCTACTAGTAAAATAAGCTGCTTGTCATTCTACCTCCTGCCAAAGTAGAAGTAGTGAAAAGTATGTAGCATTTCAACTCATTACTTGTGTCATTAAAGATTTTGCTTAGTTCATTTGTCCCAAATTGAGAAGTACTCTATAATAGTCTCTACTGTTTTATAAAAAAAATATTTTAACTAACACTCTCGCACACACACACACATACACAAAAAAAAAAAGGCATAAATAACACAAAGCTTTAACTACCATTTTAATGCACAGGCCTGAAGAAATATTTCTTGAATATTTTTTCTGTTTTGCGTTGGTGGTGGTGGTGGCGGGGATCGGCCGTTTTGATGGCAGCGACAGTGGTGATGAGGCATATAAAAAGCAAAGAAAACAAAAAAAATACACAGCAAATGTTTAGCTTTTGTTAAAGGTTTTTTCCAATTTTTTTTTTTCGTTTTGCAATGGTCCAGAGTGGTTGTAGTTGTAGAAAAAGAAGCAGCAACAGTAATGATGACTGTTCAATGGTTGGCATATTTTATTGTTGTTTTTGTATATAAATAGTACATACATACATATACTTTTTTTGTCCTAGTAGTGGTGCTTTTTTCTGTATATTTTTTTCTATAAATGTTGCTTCTTATATAAAATATTAAAATTTTATAGCAAACAAGGGTTCTTGTATAATAAAAAGCAAGGAAACAAAAAACGGCCTCCACTTTTGCCCACTCCATTACTATTTTATTTTATTTAACTTTTTATACAATCTTCAACCATTTTTCTTCTTAAGCAATTGATGATGATTACAAAAAAATAATAATAATAAAATACGAAAAAAGAAAAAAAACACAAAAATAAATTTGTACAGTCATACTTTTGTGTTGTACGTATTTCAAAATATGGCGTCTTAATTTATTTTATTATATTTAAAAAAACCTATTGTTCATTAGTTTGTCTTCTTACAACGATAATTTTGTAAAGAATTTACTACAAAAACTACTAAGAGTTAATATTTAATAATACATTATTTTTATTTTTTATAATTTTTTACATTTAATCGAAAAATACGGTTAATAGATCTGATCTGATATAAAATTTACAAAAAAAAATATTTTTTTTATTTGTACTTTGCGAAATTATTATTTTCTAATTAAAAAATTTAGTTTAGTGTCATTACGACGAAACAAGTTAGCTGAGTTCAGTGTTTCATGCAAATACATATCGTTCATTTATTGCAACGTAGTCATATCTCAAAAAACGTTATTTTTGAGTTAAGAATAACGCAGAATTATTCGTCATATCGCTTTTCATCTTGTGTAAAAAAATCATACAAATATTGAGTTTAAATTAAAAACGTAAATATCATTTTCTGAAGAGCAAGTTTGCAGTAAAGGAGCGATATGTACATACAAACATCCTGGCGCTACAACTAAAGTTCAGCCTTGGCCTACCAAAAAATACTTTTCCATTTATTTCTATGTCTCGCAACATTTTTCCGGTCTTGTACATTTAGCCTCTTCAAATCAACATTGACACCATCAATCGATCGATAAAGTAATTCTGTTGATAATCCTTTGATCTGTCTTACTCCGGTGTTAGTTTGAAAGGGACGTTACACTCTGTGACTTACTGTGCCATACGTGCTATCGATACTATCAAAAGCTTGCTTATAGTCTATGAAGAGATGCGCCGTGGTTGTACTGAATTCAGAGCCCTTTTCCAGGATTCATGCAAACGGTCTTGCAAAAGTGCAAATGCAAAAAGTTAAAGTAGTTTGATATCATAAAAAACACGATCATTGTATCAAACATTGAAATTCCGGCTAAGTGAAGAGAAAAAATAGCTTAATCAACTACTTACTAATAGTAGAGTTAATGCAGGAAGTCAAAAGGTCAGCATGACGGTTAATAAATGTCGCCGCTTAATAGAGCCCCGAATAATCGACGTTCAACTACATACATATATTTTTATTTATTATTTATGATTATTACTTCTCTCTGAAATTGAATTCCTTACAGACAATTTCTGATACATATTTATTAACATTTCACAACATTAAAAAAATTACAAAAAAAACATACAAGCACAACAACAATTTGTTATGAATTTAGAAAATTTATAATCGCATTCTTTACTACATCAGCAATTATTGAAAAGTCTATTAATTAATAGACTTAATAATTATTATTAATTAATAGACAACTGGTTATATATGTTACACATTCTTTTGAGAGGATCGGTATCAGCATAATTACCTCTAAAAACTTTTACTGATAAAGAAATTAAATTACGGGATGTACGTTGAGGAACATTAAATGAAATTTCGTTGATCAAAACTGTAGAATAGATATCACCATCAATATTATTGAAGGCAGATGATACATTCAACATAGTTCTACGACGGCTTTTTGGAGTGGACAGCTTAATAATGGCAAGTCTAGCAGAAAAAGAAGGCAAAATAACAAGAATTGCTCTTGCACCGATACAATTGCATCAGAGTGAATTTTGCAAATATGGTTCCATATTATTAATCAATATTGCATAATCGCACGTACCAGTGACATATACAATGCTTTTCCAATGCTCCCGTTTCGCATACTTTTTTGGGAGACACCCTTTTTTGAGAGTAAATTTTTCAGTTTACTCAGTAGTTACTCATTTACTGCGCATTTTACTGAAAAAGTAAACAAACGGACCTAATGCGATACGATTTGTATCCCGTAGCATCATTAGAAAACCATTCCCACCATAACTATTTTCTATTCAAATGTTATTTCGATCACGACTGCCAGAATTAGCCTCCTGGCTAATCAAAGTAAAACGGTTGGGACCGGAGAAGTTGTTCAATGTATGTATGTTGTAGTTAATCGAACTCCACTGTAGTACTTGTTTTTTTAATACGTTTGAATCTTACATGGTGGGTCATTAGTGTCTTGAGTTGGGATAAGAAGGCAGTTCTGAAGTTTACTGATAACTCACAAGTCTATTTGTCGATCTGTTTGTTTGTTTTGAAACACCCTTTATGATGTATTATTATGTGTTTAAAAAAAAGAAAACTTTACAAAAGTCTGTAAATTAATATTTTAAATTACTACTTATTGGACTTAACTAATAACGCCAGCTTTCCACCACAACAAGGTTTTAGTCATTAGAGATGACCTAAATGTGTTTAAAATACTCACATTTAGGACTAAGATTCATAGATGAAATCAGAAACTTAATTTGAAAGGTGTTCGTTACGTGTGTTTGCATAAATGCAAACTACTTACATATGTAAAGGAAAAACATCAAAATGGACAGACAGACAGACTGGTCGTTTATTTTGTTGTGATGTCCTTTTGAGCATATGAAGATAATTATGTGTGCGTGGAATGCAAAGAGTAAAACTTGTTTTTAAAAAATTTCATTATTAGTTGTGATTGAGTATGTGTGTGTGTGTGCTTTCAAAGGGGACGCCTGGGAAAACCAGTTTTATTATTTTTATTTAAATCAAAGTACCTAAAAGCAACTACTAACCCTTTTATTTTCTTTGCCAGCCTAGAGTTTTGAATTTCTTGAAAAATTTCATCACATTGCGTATGTGTTCTCTCTCTTCTTTGTTATTGAAAACTTTTCATTATCATTTTGCTAAAGTACGCATACGCATTATACGCATGTATGTATGTAGTCGTATTGCAGGACCATAATGATGTGAATGTTGATGACCGTTGTTGAAATAAATTAAACTTCATTTTGGCCTACTATAGCTGGCTATTAAAACATAAACACATGTCCATGGGACAGGACATTAATATACAAATTGTTTCTTGAGGCAAACAAACAACAATCTTGCTTGGCAAAATCATCCCTTTCTTTCATTGTCTAGTGCTCGTTAGGCGATCTTATGCCAAGCATTTTCTTAAGGGTGCAGTTTACTAATTAGCATAAGTTTCGAAGAATTCCGTTAAAGTTGTTTGAAAAGCGATTGTAAGGATTTTTTAATAAAAATCATTCTTATACTGCATTTCGAAGTAACAAAATCACTGTGACCATTAACACATGCGAATTAGCAATTCAAGTTATGACCAGGGCTGCTGGCTCTTAATGACGATGATCATGATGATCTTAAGTTTGGAATATTTAACATACAAAATTAGCATAAAATTGTTTTCTTGCTGTGTGTGTGTGAGTGTTTGAAAGAGGTATCCGAACTCAAGCTAACAAACTTTCTAGTTAATTTCGCAATTCAATGACTTATCATATAAATATGTACATATACTGGTTTAGTGAAGAAAGAGCTAAATAACAGGCGAAATTTATAATATCTATTATGATCAGTTCTGTTAATATTCTGCAAGTTTTATTAGGAATCCACCAAAGAGGAACCACCCCAAGTTGCTTAAACTCACATAGACTATAGAAAAATGACTTGTGTTTGATCATTAAAAAAAGGAAAGGATAGTGAATGATGAGCTTAGCGCACAGTTGCTGCTTGCGTTGCTCTACGCATAAAATATTGCGTATGCGTGTAACATTTTTTTAATGGTTTTGTCCTTTGGCAACTGGTCAAACCGGTTAGGTCAGTTCGCTATCCAGTTCGCGGCCAGTTGTGTTTATAATCCAAGTAGCTGGCAGCAAAAAAAAAGGGTTATCAATGTACAAACATGGTGCTGATTGCACAGATTGTATGAACGAACCCTTTCTGTTTGTCACATACAACATATTTCAAATTTTCTATTTTATTTATTTAAATATTTAAATGCAGTGGACAATGACTGCAGGATGTTAATCGCATATGTGTGTGTATGTGGGAAAGGGAACCCCGACCTAATACAAGCATAAATAAAAACATAATAGAGAACACTCTTGGCTGAAGTTAAGTATTCGTCTGACTACCGGCATGCATGCATATCTGCTTACACGTTACAAACGAGTACATACAAACACTGATTGGTACATGTTAACGACGCATGTTTATTCCGGATTCTGTATGAAATTAAACAACGGCAGCCAAAGTCCACATACACACATATGAGTGTGTGCATGTGTGTCTGCAAGTTTACATATGAGTATGTTTAATGCGAGTAAGTGTTTAGTATGCTGTAGGCATTCACATGCTTCAGTGTGTGATTTATTCTAGAAATTCAATCAGTTATAAATTCGTTCGTTCTTTGGGTCAGTGGCCTAAAAACTATTAAGAAAGAAAATTATTAACAATAAAACGAAGATATTTTAAAGAAATAAATATCAATTAACTTAACGAAAGTTTAAACATACAGATGTGGATTAGTTGGTGTTTTAAAATGCTAGATTCGAGGTAAGCCAAGTTGCTTGTTTAGCGCACAGTGGAGCTGAGCGTTCGAAAAATACCTATATGTTAATAAATTATTAACTTCCTAATTGCTATTCAGTTGTGCAATTTATAACATCAATAGGATTTCAGAATGTTATCAGCAAATCGGGGCTAATCGGATCACTTTGTAAAGCACTTGCGTAAAAACTTGTTACCAAATTGAGAATTTTTCATCAGACAATTTTCTAGAATGCGCCAAGAAAAACGTTACAAATGGCGATACGTAATTTCTCAACAAGGGGCTGCTTAAGTGCTTGCAAACTTTAAAGATTTTAGGATTGTTAAATTCTATACCTACTACATTACAGTGCTGAACAAGTGCTAGATAAATTGTTTTCTTTTTTTAGAAAACCTTTAAAAGCTTTGCTCAACATAATGTTGTATTGTGATATTCTGATATTGTATTCACAATATATATTTGGAGCTACTTTTTGGGTTAAAATTAAATTCAGCCAAAGTTTTGAACCGATATGTCTGAAATTTGGAATTTAAGAGCTTTTCATGAGCACGCATCTAGATTTTTTTTTATTTTTTTAATAGTACAAATTTTTAGAGTTGCCACGGGGCCGACCGTATAGGCCATGTAAACGAAATGAAATCCAATGAAAAGATTTTTTTTCGGATAGCTTCTACCACCTCAATGATAATTTTTTACAAAAATTTTCTACATTTTGCTTTAATGAATCCAAATCTTGTTTTGAAACATGATTTTAATAAATTCCACTGATAGCAAAATTTCAACCAGCATCAGTTCTTTATTTTTATTCTTTTCACAAACTCCAACATTCTAAAGTTCACTATATTTCAAGCTGAGGCTACTTGAAATCAAATGATATAAATCAAAGACCAAAAAGAAAAATAAAAAAATTAATTCAGAATACTTTTCACCAAGGAAAAATGTGGCAGTCCACGGTCAACATTATGAAAAGCTTATGCAAAATTTATATTTGTGAAAAAAGCCATTTATTTGAGGTTAAGTTAGAATTACACGTTTTGTTATTAAAAGCAACAGCGTTCCCTAAAATATTTTTTTTAATCACTTACTATCCCTTCTCTTCACCATACTTTGCACGATTTCCATCAATTTGCTGATAAAAAATATTTTAATTTATATAAAAATTACACTTTATGCTGCACTGAGGAGCGCGTTGCTTGCAAATGTCAACTTCGACAACACATAAAGCAGCTGACATTTGTTTTTTACAAAAACCAAATATGCAGTTATTTGCTTTGATATACTATTCCTAATCGAACGTTGTTATTTTTGGCCAAAATTTCGGGTCAAGTTATCTACTGTGCGACTCGTCAAATCATCCGATTACTTTTATATAGGCGGTTAGTCTGAATAGACCAATACCTGTCAGATTAAATCTAGATTCGTAAAGTACCAGAGCCAAGTAACCCACTCCTTGCGCTTGCTAGCCCAGGCCATTGGCATAGAAGGTGAAACATAGTTTCCTCTTCCTTTTTCTGCAATAGTCGTTGAAACTAAGACCCATTTTTCTGGCATGGGTTCCGATATTCCAGTTTATTTGGATGTGAACTCAATGTGCGCGCAAGGATTTATAAGAATCAGTCATCTAGAAATACAATACTATCTCGATAATCCGGATATGCAGTTCTTCAAACACATCTATAATCTGAACACTGTTACATACCGGACAGTATTACTTTTTTACTTCTTTAAATCCGGATAGTAAAATTTTTTCTTTTATTCATTCATGTGATACTCTTTGCATAATAACGGCCGTAATACGCGTCTTCGTTTGGAATCTTTGTAATTTTACTTTATGTAGTTCGAGTGGATTTGGTGACATTGTAACCATTTGTGAACTGATGGGCACTCAATGTGTGTGCAAGATTTCGTAAGAACCACTCTAGTAGAAAAATTTTAAACATAATATGTGTTTATTTTGTAATGGGCGTGGCACTGCCCATTTTTTTAATTACAATGTTATATCGCTTCGTAAACTCAAAGAGTATAGTAGAAATAGTTGAAAAAAAATACTTATTTGTTATGGGCGTGTAACTGGCCACTTTTCTCAGCAAAATGTTATATTAAATGGAAACTCAATGCGTATGCAAAGTTTCATAAGGATGGGTTAACTAGAAGTAGTTGAAAATCAGTATTTATTTTATTTATGTGAATAGTTTTCAGCTCATCGGACGTCTTGAAGTTGGTGAATTATGCAAACAAGTTTTGATTACTTGTATGCTACAAGAAAAGCTGAAAGTCCAGTCGGAGTGAGAGAAAAATTAGTTTTCCTTGGAAAACGGAAATTTAGGATTATTAAAAACTGACTAAAATATAAAAACAGCACATAGATCGGAAGAAATTAACAAAACAGGATAAAAATTAAAGTGGAAAAACCCTGTTAAGACGGGAATATGCTTATATGAAGCCACACACAGGGAAAGAATTACTAAGATCGGGCAAGCACAAAAAACAAGATACAAATGGAAAAATTGAAATAAGTCATACAATTAGAAAAAATTTAACTGATTTTATATGATCAAAATCAGTACCTTGTAATACAACTAGTAAATTTTATATACTTTTTTTAACAAACAAATAATCACTTAAAAAAAGCTAAACACGCTTTCGAATTTCAATTAATTTTAAGTTGAGTAAAAATTTTTTAAAAACTAATTGATACAAAATGGCGTGTGTTTTACTTTTTACTCAAAGCATTGTGGGCACATTACAACAGAAAAGAAAAATAAATCAAAAACCTATTTAAAAATATTTTCGGCAACAGCAAAAAAGGAAAGAAATGGGACGTCAATGTCGTTCTTTTTTTCTTCTTATTATTATTATTATTTATTTTTACTTTTATATACTAGAAGTTTGGGAGTGTGAGCGTAGATTGAATGAATTTATTGTAAATGTTTGGGTTATACGATAATGGTGGCAGTGGTAGCAAGGAGTAAAATCCCAGCAGACATTTGCTATTACAACCGTCAATAAGGCAGTCGTGGATGATGTCTCCTGTTTATGCTGAAACAGAAACTGCCGACATGTCGGGAATAACTATTCGCCGTGGAAGTTACGCCTGGCCAACTTAAAAAAGTCATCACAGGAATGCATCCTTAGTGACTTTCCAAAAGTGGTGAAGGTAATTAAATAAAAAACTGTTAGAGCTGTTAATTAGAAGAGAATTTGTATATGTGGTGGGGAAAATATTTCAGCAGACTCCTTCGGTCCTTTACGTACGTCAGGGAATGTTGGCTCATAGCCTTTTCCAACTTATCAATATCTACCAACAGTTTACAAAGATGTTGGGGCGACTTCTAACTAAAATTACACGAGGGTGACTGCTCAACTTTTTTACAAAATGCTCATATAAAATTGGGAAAAAAAAGTTTGAAAGTGTGAAAAACGTACATACATATATGTGTAAGTTTTCACATAAATAATTGAAAATGTAGTTTTTTAAATCCATAACCACACTTTTTCTCATACCTCTTAAGCATGCCATAATCGTTGCGACCGTTGCTCTTCCAGTTTGACAGTTTGGCCCACTAACTGTACAATTTTTCATACAAGCCATTTTGAGTGAAGAAGGCAAACAAAACTTGAACTGAATGTTTCATGTTTCATGTGGTCACCATGAAAATAAGAGTCAAATAAGATATGGTTGTAAGACATGCCCATTAACGTTGCGATCGAGTCGTACAACATCCCAAAAAATCGAAACTTTTTTATCTTAACAGACAAATTTGTTGTGTCGTCATTTTGGCGTATTTTAAATGCCAATTCATGTCGAACAACAAATTTCTTTTTATCAAATAAAAAAACATGAAATTAAACCAGACATGGGAATTCTAATTTTACGCGAAATATTTAATAACTTTTTCGCGACAAACAATTTTGATTAAAATGGTTTGCAAATTAAATTGACATAAATCAAGTATATATTTATCATTAAGAAGAATGTATTTTCTGGGTTTACTTATCACATATAATTTTTCCATACCTGGCCTCAATACAACCATTTATAAACCATAAAATTCAAACGTTAATACACGCTATTGTATGAAAATTATCAACAACAAAAATACAATACTGGATAATTAGACGATTACACAACACATGCGACATTAATACGAGCTTGTGAATTGAACAATTATTTTTATTCACTGAAATTAAAACAAAGAAAATAGTTTTGAATTTTTGTATATATGGAAGTGATCTTTTTTTAACCAAATTTATAAGGCGGTTGGGACCTACTACGGCATCGTTGGAGACGGCTGAAGTCAATTATTTAAGCGCATTATTTAATCATACCATATCCCGACGACAATCTTCCAGGAGACACCAAGAAGTGGCGTCTATCACCAACATGCTGCAAAATGTTGGGAGGTAATTTTTCAGTTTAAGCGTTTGCTTGCTTATGTACGCGTATAGTGGTATTGGTGGCAGTGGTGGTGGCAGTTCTTTTGGTCAAATTCGTTGTTGGGTAAAGAAAGGGACCTTATATAATTGTACATATTTATGAGGATGATGTTTAGTTGTGGATTTTCAAGGGTGGGTGTTTTTTAATGCTTAAGTTTTTTCACGATGGTGTTCAACATTTCTTTTCATTATTATTTTTTTTTCTTCTTTTTTTAAATATTTGTAATAGTTCTTTTTGTTTGTGTTGCTGTGTATATTTAAGTGAGTACGATATAAAAAAAGTGTTTTAAAAATGTATATTTACTTATGGGTTTTTTCCCAAAAAGGGGAAAAGTTCTTAAAGTTTGAAGACAGGGAACATTAAGGTAAACATTAATTGAAAGAGAAGAGATAAAGTACCCCTTCCAGTTGTTGGCCAACAGAAAATCGATATGATACTTGTATAGATTTACCAAATTCAAACTGAAGTAGAGCCATGAATTACGTCAAAAAACAAAAACTCAACATTACAAAAAAAGGGAGAAAGAAAATTATTTGGCCCAAAGAAAGAAAAATTAAAAAAAAAACTGTAAAGCTTTACATTAATTTTTCTAAGCTTTATGTTAAATAATGGGGTAACTGGGAGAAATTGTAAATTTCTTTTATATGTACATAAAATTTTTTATTTCATGGGACCAGCATCCAGGGAACGAATCCTACTTATGCAATGTATTGTACTGTAACTAGAAAAATGTTATGAGAAGAAGGATGGAGGCAGGGCATTCGACTTTAATATGACCCTAAATAAAAATCGCAGGAAAGGTCTCTACAGGCAGGTCATTCCATATACAATTGTAAAGCGATCTACTGTCGTGTTGCCCACAAATGGCTGTGCTTTTATTTAAGTACATTGTTAGCCGGTTTTCATGATTTCATTAGAGCTAATTCCTTTGCAGCAACGTACTTAGCGGTTGGCGCTCGCAAAATTAGGGACTCGCAATTTTATTCGAAAAAATTATGTTGAGAGCTGCCACTGATGTCCAAAATCAAATCAATCACATGGTTACGATTATTGAATTTTCGACTTCGACAGCTGGTCAATCTTTGTTTTTTTTTGTTATTCCTGCCAGTCAAACACTTGCAGTGAAAGATAAAATATATTGAAATTAATCATTTTCCGATAGCATCTGACCAATCAACAACTTCGACCTTGAACTTGGTGGCATGCGATGAGTGTTTATATTTCAGTACATACTCTCACATATGTGCATATGACTGCTACTGTAAATACATATGTACATACATACATGTTCACATAAATATTTCTTTACATGCTACTTATGATTATGTAGGTTATGTTAGATTTAGAGGAGTAGGAGGAATCATTTCTGTAGTCTCGGGACCGTCAACGTTAACTTAATTAAATCAGCGTTAACATGTGTATTTATATATGCACATACATGTATCTTCTATTTATATGCATGTGTAAGATTCTAATAATCAAAACATACATCCCAACAAACATTTCAGCTGCAATTTTGCTAATTTATTGTTGTTAGCAAAACAAATTCACACGACAGCACGACACTAAAATCAGAAACGTAGAAATCGAAGAAGTGAAAAACTTTAAGTAGAAACAGTATGGACATTTAGAGCAACGGTTGAGAAAAGATTAGAAGCTTTCGTAAAGTGGATATACAGAGGTCTAATAAAGAAACCATGGAGTGACCAAGTTTCAAATAACGAAGCATTGAAAGAAAAATTAATCAAGTCCTATAACTAATTAAAACCGTCAAGAATAGGAAAAGAAACGATAAATAAAAATTTCTTTAAAAAATTCTGAGAGCATAAATTGAAGGAAAACGTACGAGAGGCGGAAGAGAACTCTCCTGGTTGTAAAATATTCAAGAATAGACAGGATATCGTGATGAACTAAATTCCATGATGTTTTTATTCATTTCGCCTGCAAAAATTAAGTGAAGAAAAGCAAGAGAAAAGTTGAAAAAGTCAACCTGAAAATTATTCGAGGTAAAGGGAATTTATTTTTTCGGGCGAACATTTTTCGCGGGAATGGTTCACGATTAGAACATCAGGGGAAAATATTCACGTTTAAGTAAAAACATAAGCAAAACAATGAAAGTGTTTAAGATTTTTTCTCTTCAAATGAGTGAAGTTGAAAAAGAAAAAAAAATATGGATATAGATCAGTCGCAGTGATGTTAACTTTTTTATTTAAATTTCCCTACAGCCCTAAAATAATTATCGTTTTTTAGATGAAGCTACCGTACCCAAAGTCTTGTACAAAAAATAATGAAATTTTTTTTAATGTTATTATTTGGCCACTCTGAGATTTTAGAAGTGTTGTTGACTATAAGTCTTTAGCTGATTTTGGCCTATCTCGTTCTATGTCAATAAAAAACTTTTATTACATATTTACCCAACGTTTCGTCAATTTTATGTTGACTTTTTCAAGGGTGTTGTCTATTTAAAAATTAAAACTTAAATAATTAAATTTTTTTCACCAAATAGTATGTTATATATACTTACAATTTTAAATTAAAATATTGATTACATTAATTTTAAAAAGAAAACAAAAGCTTAAATAATTACTTGTATAAAGCTACTCTGTAACTCGTACTTATATTGTCTGTATCTTCTTTTAAGTTCATGGTTCTGTTTATGTTTTGTTGTATCCGTAAACTTTCTATCGTGTACCTTTTTCTTCTTTTGTTTTCCCTATCTAATATTTTGATATTTTCAAAGTCTGGTATATGTCCAGTTTAATTTTTAAATAGACAACACCCTTGAAAAAGTCAACATAAAATTGACGAAACGTTGGGTAAATATGTAATAAAAGTTTTTTATTGACATAGAACGAGTTAGGCCAAAATCAGCTAAAGACTTATAGTCAACAACACTTCTATAATAAAATTTTGTTATTAAAACAGGTTTGTACTTTCAGTAAAAGCAATGTATATATAATTTTGTATTATTTAAAGCTTCGTTATTTATAAATTTGGCTTGGTATTATAATTTTGATTTAGCAGAACAAAATGCTTGTGACTGTCTATATAAGTTTTAAAACTTAATTGGTTGCATTAAAAAAATTTTTCAAAAACAAAACATTCTATATATTGAAGACTGCGGAATGTAATTTTTACCAACATCTTTTATTTGCCTTATAAGCCTAAGCTCCTTGTCTATCTCGTGAAATTCATAAATTTGAACAGATCCTGGGAAGTGCAAAACTAATGGAATTATGGAGTTATTGGTATCTCAAAATTTGGGATTTTCTATATCCATTTTTTTAAAAAGATTGCATTTGATTTCGTATATAAAATATTTCGCAATCAGTCCAGCTAATATGTGTGCCGAAATATCCATACTTGAAAGTTTTGAAGATTGGTTGAAAACAATTCAACTTCTTAATTGAATCTTGTTTTTACTTATTCCTATTTTACTTATTTAAAAAAAAATTATTTTATTTCATATGCGTAAAATATTACATAAGGATATACTCGTATAATGCAGCATTATATTTCAAACGCTGGGCTTTGTGTTTGGTGGGTAGCTTTGTCAACTCACTAATCCTTATAAGCATCAACACAATCGCAGTTTTGGTTGTGGTCACCACTGATGTAGATGTTCATTACATGTAAAATAAATTACAATTCGTATGCAATCGTAGGTGATGTGACGATTCGAGTCCTAATCTCAGGAGAGCACTACCAAACTTTCGCGGGACTGAACTAAAAGTGCTAAATTTAAAATTATTGTTGCCATGACATACATACTTATTTAGAGCAAGATGTAAACTACAGTTTTATATGGCGGGATTAATTGCGTAACCCTTTAAAAATTAATTAAAATATAAATGAGTTTTTTTTATGTTTTATAATAAAGAAAGCTCCTTCAGTACAGTTGAATATAATGCTTTCTTGTTTCATCTTACATTTCGTAATAAGTTCCTTTATTTATTTATTTTTGTAATTTATACAAAATGGCGTTAAAAAATGAGCAAAGTTATTGTTTGGTGGTTGGGGTGATTAAGCAAGCATTTTTTATAATTATACAAAAAAAAGACAAAAGTTGTGGATGGACAACCCTTGTGCTTAATAATTTTTTGAAAAATACATAAATGAGTGAAACTAAAAACTACGAGTACAATAAGTGAAATATTTAATGGATTGTTGTACTAAGAAGTTCTTTCTTTTCTTTTCCAGAAAATACCATTATTTTCGGAGCAATGATGACACAAAAATTTTACTGGACGCATTTTCAATCATCTAAATAACCATTTTAATAAAACAGTGATAAAACAAATTCTAAGAAACTGTCGCTTACGACATTTTGTCCGCTTAGCGGTTGATAAAGATTTTTAATTTATAAATTTTGATATTGAAGCTTTTCGTGCTTAAAGGTTACTATGTATTATTTCCAAAGTGGAATCCGTAAGTATTCTGAGCGAGAGGTGCTCAAATAGCCCTGGGCGAAAAAGAAACAAGTAATTTTAGACATCGGAATCGTTTGTTTACATTGCCGCTGAACGAAAATAATCTCAGTTATGACCAAACAAAACAAAAAACAAACACACAAGTGATTGTGATTTGTTATTAACAAAACAAATATAAAAACATAAATTTTAAATGTGTTCAGATAAAACGGCAAAACGGCGTATGGGGCGCTGTGTTTTGTAATAAGAAAGACATATTTTTAGAAAGCCAATATTTGTCAACATACTACGTTAGTGTTGAGTTAACTAAATACTTAAGAAGACTTAATTTCAGCATTAAAAAAATTTAAACTTTTTTTAAAAAGCTCATTCAAAGTTGAATATGAACTTTTATATATTTTTTCAATTAATTTTAGCCCAAATGAATGTTTTTTTTCGCCAATAAACTATTACATTTTAACAAATGATTATTTATTTATTTTTTAGCACTTACTATCAATATTGTTTCCCACATTTTAATTTATTTTTCATTAATTTTTTCTTATTCAGAAATATAACACGAAGCGCGTTCTACTTAAATTGCTGCTGCAATACAATTGGCCTTATTCACAAAAGGTTAATAAAAACCGGTTTTCCCATATAAAAATCCACTATTAAGCCTACTATAACTTTATTAATCGTTTGTGGATAAGGCCAAATGACTTTCAGAGTCAGGTGATTAAGGGGCCCTGGTTTTCTATAACAATAAAATTCAATTCTGTTTTGAAATATTCTTTATTATATTAGAACAACTAAAACTCGATTTTCTAAAGTGAGAAATTTTAATTTTGGAGAAAAAAAAATCATTTAAATTAGTGGAGATCGACCACAAAAAATATCAGCAACAAAAAATAAAATTCGTTTAAAGTCCTTCTTTAAAGAAAAACACGAAAAATGTATTAATAAATTATAATTTATTTTGTAATTAGTTCTGCTATGAAAATTATTTGCACTCAATGTAATTAATATTGCAGTCATGTGCTGGGGTTTTCTTGCGGTCCCTTTGCTTTGCACTGTAATTTAGTTTTTGTAAGATTTTGATGATTATCCGGTGGGGATGCATGTCACTCTGGTGGCTGTTCGCGATGCTTGTGGGTGAACAAAAGTGATCTCGACAAGACACTAAAGTTGCAAACCAAACAATGATAGTGGGCATGACGCAGAGCATATGGACAATCAGGATTTATGGTTTCAGAACTATATTGTTCTAAGGGCTGTTCTTGGCTAAAGTCGCCGACAACGTTCGTTAACAGACAATTCTCCTTGACAGCTACCTTACGAAACCCGGCTAATCGTATAGAGTCCATTTGATTGTGCAAACGGCGATGTGACACTACCCTGTTGGTATCGACACATATGAAGGGGCACCTGAGACAGTGGAAGTGAGATGACCTCCGGTTAATTGGTAAACCTTTTGCTCCATTATGTGAATACGGGCAGTGGTTAAGGTTGCAGGACAAAGAAGATCGATACTGTTTAAATTCGCTTCCCATTAGGCTATCCAGACGCTGATGTCGCCCAGTGTGTTGTAAAAAACGCGTTCTGTCGCAGAAGCCATAGTGGCAGTCGATACGGCTGCAATGGAAATGAGACTGATGCTTTCGGTAGATACATTTTTCGTAACCACAATCTTGATTATAACGAAAACGCATAAAGCCCGGGGGGATATCTTCTCGTTCACACTCTTGTGGTTTCTCTGGTAGCTTTGTTTCAGGCGCGCCGGAAACATTGATTGGCAATCTTTCAGTATGATTTCTAGCTTTGGTTGCTGGTGATGTTACTGTTGATGGTACTGAAGATGTTATTGTTGATGTTACTGTTGATATTTTTGTGTTTATTGGCAACTGCTCGCAACTGCTGTTTTCGTTGGCCCGTTGCTTTTGAGTATCTAAAATATTTTTTACCAAATGTATGTTTTGTAGTACCTCCGTTTGCATCTCAGCTGTCATTGTAAATGATGTCTGCGAGCTTGAAGGATCTTGCACTGCTGTGGTGTGTCCTAAAGTGCTCAAATATGAAAATGTCGGCGCCATAAGGGCAATTTGCTGATAGAACGCAAACAGTTGCTGTTGCATTTGTAAAACATTATATATTTGATGTGAGTCCAGAGAACTTTCAGCGGTCATCGGAGGAAAGGCAGGGGTTGAGGAGGACTCTAAATTGTCTGTTATATTAATTTGTGTCTCATTTTTATCTTTAAGGCTTAAATCTTGTGCGAAATCATTTCCACCTAATGATTCACTACTTAAAGTTTCTCCAGTATCGGAAGATAACTGTTCGAAATTGTCGGAATCATTTTCTGTAATATTTTCGGGATAAAAAGTACCTGCAGCGCGTACTACTGAAAACGGAGAAAATTAAACAAATTAATTATATTTTCAATTAAAAAATTCATACGAATAGATGAGACAGTCAATTAAATTCAAAACTCAATTTTTGTTGCTATAAAATATATGTTGCAATAAAATATTTGGATACATTTTTGTAGTATAAACATACAAATTTTTCCTCAATTTAATTTTTTGCCGTGAGTGTCCCGTGATAATGAGTTTTGCAATCGTGGTTGAGGCAACATTCATGTGATCAAAATAAAAGAAAACAAATCCGAGCATTTGTAATAATTAATATTTGTAGGGTGAGCGTCCACGATTGTGAGTGAAAACCTTTTTACGGTTTCATTTGATAGGCAGTTGTTACTTACATGTGAAAACATTGAATTTGAGTATTTCTCGAATTCTTTGCTGAATCTCAAAAAAAGTTTTTTTGTCACTTTTTAGTTGTTTATATTAAAATTAATTGCGGGAGACTGAAGAACAATTCTGTATCAAAAAGTTACTTCCGCGATTAGGGCCGGCTATACTAATATTATCATAGCTTAGAACCTTGATAATTTTGTATTATATCAATTTGTTTATTCAAATTAACATTAATATCATTCGAAAAACAACGTTTAATTTGTGTTTCTGATTACGTTAGTAACTTAAGATAGGTAGTATTTATAGTTCGACTAGATCTTTTGAAACAAATGTAATATTTTTCGTTACGTTCTCAAAGTGTTTAATATGTGTTTTATGTTTTTATTAACTTATTTTTAAAATACATATATGTTATATATTGAATTAAAGGTTTTAAAATGTTTTTATGTTTCTTATTAACTTATTTTTCAAATTTATTAATCGAGATTGCCTCGATATAATTTCCCAAAGATTTTCAAAAACATTTGTTTGTTGAGGGTTTTTTTAAATGGTCAATATATGAAACAGGTTTATAAATATATTAAAATGTCACAGCCAATCCTTATTTGTCATCATCACAGTTGTCATTACAAAAAAAGTAGTGCTCGAAAACCACAAACTTTTAAATTTCACATGAGTTACACATACAGCTAATTACACATGGGCTATAGCTACATGAAAATAAAAATTACACATATGTGTAATTACACATAAGGCGGCACTGTGTGTAGGTGATTACGTTCAAAATGTGTGTGCTCCTTTGGATAAATGTTAAGAATTATCTTTAACGGTAAATTCTGTGACTGCAATGATTTTCATATAAGATAAACAAATTGTTTAAGAAGGGTGTGTTATAGCAAATGTTTTAGTTCTAGATCTAAACCGCAAGAAGATAGTTCAGTTCAAGTGTTCGCTAAGAAAAAACTAAATTTAATTTAAAAGTCTTAACACACATTTATATATGTACTTATGTTTGTATTTATAATTATTAAATATTGCAAAATGAAGAAAATTAATAATATCAAAAAGTTTCAAAACCTTTACCGTGTTATTGTTTTGCGTGTTAAAAAGAAATAGTGGTGTATGCATTAGAGATTTCAAAAGTGGTGGCGAATCTGATATTTACATTTATTTTCAAAAATATAATATATAAAATATAAGTTTAAAAATATTTAAAAAAACCCAACAACAGAGCACAACGATTACGCGTATATACATAATACATATGTACATATGTATGTATATACATATATATAATTGGCTATCCTACCTTAATTTTCGAAAATTTAAAAAAAATTAAATTTTGTTAGTTTAGTATGTTTTTTATTCGACCTTATATTTTTTTCTCCAAAAATTAACTTTGTGTTTTATTCAGGACTTAGAGCCTGAATAAAACACAAAGTTAACTTTTGGAGAAGTTTAATTTTGTTTACGAATTGCCAATTATAAACTTTTTTATCAAATTCCACTACGTTATCTTTTTGGGTTTGCCTAAAACTTGAAACAACCCATCCATTTTGCCCCAAAAGCAAAGAATATATTTTGTAATTGAATTAGTTATGCATTCAGTTTATAAAAAACTCGGGTTTTTGCCAACACTGCAAATATTCGATGTATTAAGGCGATATATAAACTTTAATTATTTAACTTTACCCACTTCTTCAAAATATATTTTGAATTAAAAAATATTCTAACGAAATAACTAACAAAATGCGACCAATTGGGTGCCATTAGGGACCCCTTGGACTACCCTACCTATATAGTGCACAACGTGTGCAATTCCATATTTGACCAAAATGATCACCAATCTCTTCCAGAAATTTCACTAAAAACTGATTTTTTCAAAATCAATTTATTCAATATCCAAAATTATTCCAGATATGCGACCAATTGGGTGCCATTAGGGACCCCTTGGTCTACCCCACCTATATAGTGCACAAAAACTTTAACTCAAATCAAACTCAACTAAAATATCAACTATGAAAAATTACGTTTAATTATTATTATATGTATATTATAATATGTATATATTATAAGGTAAGCGGTAAGGTATAAATTAACAATGGCAACGTTGGCATCGAAAATTTCATACAAAAAATTATTGCAAATGTGTTAGTATAAAAAATGTGTATGTGTTAGTTTCGGTCATCAATTTCTTATGGGGTCAGTGGATACGATACCACTGTTGTCGTATGGCATGACGACTATCGCCAACATAAAAAACCTTAAATTTGATTTTGAAAAAAAAAAATTTGGTAATTTTGTAATTGCATTACAAGTATTGTTAAATTTTAAATTCAGTAGGTAATGACTATCGTGAAATATAAAAAATATATTGTTTACATTAACAACAGTTCAGCTATAAAAGGTACATTGGTTTACAATAAAATATAAATACTGGCGTATAAAAAATAATTAAAAATATCATATTCAAAAATATCAATCCAAAAAGGATAAATCAAACATAAACATGGAGAACAAAATTGCTATTTAAATCTTGCAATAAAATAAAATTAACGTTGACTTAAACGTGTATTGGGAAGCTCATATTAATATATAATCAATATTAAATTGAATTTGCTTTAATTCGCCGAATCGCATACTTCATTAATCAAACTTAAATGTAGTAAATCTGTGAGAAAGTCGATATTACCAGGAAAATATTGTAATACAGGACTTAGCACCGTTTGCAAGAACTAGTTTATGTTGTAGAAAAAATGCCATATTATTAACATTATTTTATATTATTGAATACATAAATATATAGCCAAGAATATCGCCAAGGAGATCAAATATAGCCAAATAAATCACAAATCGCCATTTAAAAAATTTCATCGCCAAATACAAATTTTTAGCGCCATATCTGACAACATTGTGCGTAACGTATGCATTTTCGTAAGAGTAATGGAGTCTTAACACTAGTGATGAAGAATTCTTTAAACGGTTTTAACATCAAAATCTTCAATTTCAGCAAAAACAGTTTATTAAAAACTCTGCAATCTTCAAGTAAAAAATGTAATTAAGCAACTAACTTACCTGTGGCGTCATCTGCATATCGGAAAAGCCAATTTTTTTTTGGATCTGGTCCTAAATCTAAAGTAGATGGCGCTTCGTTCCAATCTTTGCTTTTATAAGCATTCATCTAAATGAAATGAAAAGAGAAAGTTTCATAAGTTGAAATTGGAATTGATTTTTGTAAGATTTTCAATGGATGGTAAAATAATCTAAAAATGTTTTCAAGTTTTCACGTTGGCAAATATGCTGTGCGTATTGTGGTAGATCGTGAGAAAACTAAGATAAAAATTTCAATATAAATATAAGTACAAAATTCTTAAATGTACATACAAATATTGCTGAAATCTTGAATAGTGATAAGTATTTTGACGTCCCTTTACCTTATAACTACTTATATCGTGCATAAAACACTCTTTTTAATATCAAAAAGTTTTGTTTGGTTTGAGGATTTTTAGCCTGTCTATACGAGTATACATGCATTTCATTGGTGCTTATGACAAATCATTTGTAAACCTTAAACCATATTCTTGAAAAGATTCAAACCTTTTATTTATACAGTGATGGATATTCGCTTGACCGCACTTTTTTATTTTTAAGTTGTTTTTTTAAACTCTTTATTATAACTGTTACATCGTCTTTTTATTTACAATAACAGTTATTAGTGCAACGGTTATTTGTAAGTTGCATCAATGTTTTTGGTAATGTCTACATAAACATGTTTCCAAACATATATTTATATATTGAGTTTACCAACAATATTTGTGCAACTTACAACTATACCAATAATTGTTCAGTCTATGATTTTGTATAGTAACAAAAATAATCCTGCCACGAAATAATAACTCCCAATGAAATAACAGCCGAATGAAGTAATTTCCAACAAAAATTAAAAAGCAATAAAATTAAAAAGTGAAAAAAGATCCCAATAAAAAAACCCAAAAGAAATACCTCTGGCTGGAGTCAAGAGGTTACTTCTAAATTTTTTTTAATAATTTGTCTACCTGAGTAGCTAATTATTGGGTTTCACCATTAATCTTTCATTGAATTGCTAAAGTTATTGACTTTTAATACGTGGGAGTTTTTAGGATGTTATTTTATTACATTTCAATACTTTTAAATTTCTATTGATTTTATTATTTAGCTAAATTGAATTTGAAATGCTCATAGTTTTATTTAATACTTCTAATATGAATAAATAAAAAAAATAAATAAAAGAAATACATGAAATTAAATAAGTCCCAACCAACAACGAAATAATTGTAAATATCCTTGGAAATTGATTGTTATATCACTTTTTTGTTGCGTGTTATTGCATTTGGGAGTTATTTCGCAGTACCGCTTTATTTATTTATTTTACCTTTAATTTAAGTTCACTAAGTGTATCGGTATTTTATTAGGATTTAGTGAGTAGAGTTGTTTTCCGATTTATCGAACACGCAAACATTTATTTCTACTAAGAAATAAATAAAAATTTTATTTTGAACAAATGTAAAACAGAACGATGAAGAGAACGAAAGTAATAAAGAGCTTGATGAAACTGAGAGCCCAAAATAAAACACGAATATGTCAAGGGCACTTCGAAATTTGCATTAAATGGGCTGAGCACAGCAAAACCAGTGTTGGCACAACGGGTCGTTTTTTTATACAATGACCAGATCAGGGCTTTTATGGCTCTTTTTCTTTAGCATTGTTATTGTGCTTCCCATGTGACAAAATTTCAAATTAGTTTATTTTACTGGTGCATTGTGTTAATTGTTGTTAGACTGTTCAGTGACGAAGGTATAACACTGGTCACTGGGCAGTCATAATAGCAACAATTAATAACACTGTTATCAGTAAAATAATACAAAAAACGCTCGATTTTAATTTTCCTACCATTATTATGACAGGGCGATTCAAAATTGACTTCTGCAACATACGTGGGCTGAGGGCGAATTTCTTCTCTGCCTATGCTCACGTTTGTGTCCATCGGCCGGACGTCTTCGCCTTATGTGAGACCCAGGTATCTGAGGATGCTGATCCACAGGATTTTCATTTACCAGGGTATCACCTCCTATCACCTTTTAACCTTCACAAAGGCCTTGCACTTTATATACGAAATGAAGTAGTGTACCAGTGCCAGCAATCTTTAGGCACGAGTGATCCGGAATTTAGCTGCCTCTGGGTTAAATTCAAAATCAGGTCACATTCATTACATTTCGGGTTTCTATATAGAAGCCCAAATGCGTAAAGGGATAAAACTTTTTCTGGCTTCGATGCCCTTTCCGACTCCATATCGAAGATCCTGGAAAGTTGTCCGGACAGTGAAATTGTTGTTGCTGGTGATTTCAATGTTCACAACTCATCTTGGCTTCACCATTCGAGCCACACAACCCCAGAAGGCCAATATGTTGAGTTATTTGCAGCGCACAACCACCTAGCGCAACTAGTGAATGAGCCAACACATATTTCGTGCGTTGAAGGGCACCAACACAATACTCTTGACCTGTTTCTAACTTCACACCCTCAAAAGTATGAAGTGAGCGTAAATGCACCTCTCGGTAACTCGGACCATTGCACAATTTCCGCCTCCTTTTTGTCTTCAGAACTTCACAACGTTTCTCAAACAGCTACGAAACGTACAAAATACATATACGAAAAGGCTCGTTGGGCTGAGCTCAACGCATTCTTTAGGCATTTTAATTGGAAGCTTTGTTTCTTAGACAATAATGTCAATGCCATGGCGGAAATTGTTGAAGGCGTAATTTTGCAAGGAATGAAAGCTTTCATTCCATCTAAGCAAATATCCATTAAACCTAGAGCGAAATCGTGGTTTAATCTGACGTGCAAAAATGCAGTCAAATCCAGAGAGGAAGCATTCAGTATATGGCGTAATAACAAAAATGCCGATACTGATTCGCTACGCAAAAGGGCGAGATCTTCATGTGCCAAAGTATTAAGGCGCGAAAAAGCTCTGTACGAGCAGTGCCTTCGTGCTAAAGTTCTTAATGCCCCTCGGGGTAGTAAGAGCTTTTGGTCATTCGTTAAAAGAGTAAAGGATAATGCTAGTTCCTCAATTCCAGCTCTTTTAAAGGATGATCAAGTATTCACTAACCCGGTTGATAAAGCTAACCTTCTGGCTGAATTATTTGCAAGTAACTCCCACTTGCCGGAAAGCACTCAACCACTGCCCGTGCTTGAAAGAGTATCTGTAACTATGCCAAGAATATTCTTTCGAGCCCGTGCAGTTAAAAAGGTTCTAGCAGATCTCAACATAAATAAATCTCCTGGGCCGGATGGTATTCCAGCACTGGTCTTGAAGCAGTGCTCTTCGACGCTAGCGCGTCCGTTAGCTAACCTTTTCAGTACATTGTACCATGCTGGTGAATTTCCAATGTGTTGGAAGGTTGCTAATGTAACGCCAATCCCCAAAAAAGGAGAGGCTAACAACCCCGAAAATTACCGCCCAATTGCAATTTGCTCTGCACTTTCCAAAGTTATGGAAAGTATGGTAAATTTCCATCTTGTGAGATATTTAGAGTCCAACAGCTTACTTAGCGACCGCCAGTATGGATTTCGTAGGGGTCGCTCTACGGGAGACCTACTGGCTTTTCTCTCGGAAAGATGGTGTCATTCTATTCACCATTTTGGCGAGAGTAAGGTGGTGGCTCTAGATATTTCCAAGGCGTTTGATAGAGTTTGGCATGGTGCACTTCTGTCAAAACTTATTGCTTTTGGTGTCGGTGATGTCTTCTCTCGATTTATATCAAGCTTTCTCAGAGATCGCACTATACGAGTTGTTATAGAAGGGATCTCATCAAACGAGTTCAAGATTAATTCAGGGGTACCGCAAGGATCCGTTCTTTCTCCCACACTTTTTCTTATTTTCTTAAACGACCTTCTACTTCAAACTTTCAATCCTATCTACTCTTTTGCAGATGACAGCAGCATGTGCCATTCATATTCATTCAATAACAGACCAAGCCTGCCGGAGATCGCGGCAATGAGGCAAAATATGAATGATTCGATAAATAATGATCTTTTAGCAATCCATGAATGGGGACGTGCGAATAGGGTCGAATTTAATGCTCGCAAGACCCAGTGTTGTATGCTTACACACAAATGTACATACAATCATGCTGCTTCATCTGTAATAATGGGTGGTGTAGATATTGAGGAATCAGAAACTCTTGATGTTCTTGGCATGAAAATTAAATGTGATGTTCGATGGACTGATCATATTTTTCCTTAATATTTACACCACCTATATCCGACCGAAAATGGAATACAACTCTCATGTATGGGCCGGTGCTTCAAAGTCTATTTTGAAGATACTCGACCGGGTACAGGAGAGGGCAAAGAAGCTCATCGGTGACAGTAGGGTAGCCAACTCTATTGACTCACTGGAGCATCGACGCAATGTGGGATGTATTTCACTGTTTTATCGTTACTACAATGGAATGTGCTCTAATGAAATCAGGGAACTTGTTCCCGAAACCCGCTCATTTGTACGAACAACACGTTCTTCGTTAAGAGCGCATCCATTTGTGGTTGATATGCCAGTGGATCGCACTACGCATTACAGAGAAAATTCGTTCTTTAGCCGAACAGTTCGCATGTGGAATAAACTTCCTGCAGAGGTCTTTCCTGTTACTTTTAATGTGGGAAAATTCAAATCGAACGTCCACAGACACTACTCCCTTTATCCTCCTTTCCATAACCAATTTTCCTAGTTCCGGCACAATGCATTGCATATGTAGGGGTCATCCCCTGAGTGCTGGTCCAAGTTAAAAAAAAAAAAAAAAAAAAAAAGCAATACAATGTTCATAGCACAAATTTATTGCTTTTGTAAGAAGATGCCATTGTAGTATATCAAACTAATGTTTTTAAAATTGCAATTAAAACTCTCTTAGTTTAATTGGTTTAAATTGCGAGTTCTTTATTCCACGACAGTTTTAAGAAAACTAAAACTTTCAAAGTATAACATTGTTGATTTGGACCACAAAGAATTTTTGTACAAAAATGGTCCGTTATAAAAATTTTTAAACGAATATTAAAAATAAAAGTAATGTAGAAAGAATTTATACAAACAACCAATGTATGGATATATGTATGTACATGCATAAGCAAGTGCATGTACAACAACAACAACAATAGGAATTAATACGGTTTGATTTTAAAATAAAAAGGGATTAATATCTGTGACGGCACTTTATTTAGAGAGGGTACGGTGATTAATACGATCTCTCCCAACATTCTCCTCCTGTTGAAACGCCTGTGTTTCAAGCATCATTAAAGCTCGGAAGAGGAGCAATTTTGTGTACAGGCCGTCGACAAGAGCCATTTGCAGTTTTTAATTCAACCACTCGAACGCATCCATCGGTACCATTAATTGTTTTTGTCACTCGTGCTAGAAGCCAGTTTTGTGGTGGTGTATTATATTCATGAATGATGACCAAATCCCCAATCTTGATATTTGGCTGCGTTTGAAACCATTTCGACCGCATTTGCAATGAATGAAGATAATATCTAGACCACTGTTGCCAAAATTGATTTTTCAGAAACGAAATCTGCTGCCATCTGTCTAGTGTTGATAACTTTGTTGTATTAAATGTTGATTGAGGAACGCATATTAAGGAGGAACCAATCAAAAGATGACCAGGAGTCAAAGCTTCACCATCATTAGGGTCGTCTGTCATTGGCGCAATAGGACGAGAGTTTAATATGGCTTCTATTTCTGCTATTAGAGTTTGTAGTTCTTCATATGTAAGACGGGCTTGAGACACATTTTTTACCAGAAGAGTTTTGGCAGATTTAACTGCTGCTTCCCATAGTCCACCGAAATGTGGACCACGAGGGGGAATAAAATTCGAACCCATTCTGTGAGCAATGTGTTTTAATATCAGCCTTTGTTGATTCGGAGAGTAATTTTTCCTTCAGTTCTCTAAGATGATTATTAGCGCCAGTAAAATTTGTGGCATTATCACAAAAAATTCGTTGAGGCAGACCACGTCGACTTACAAAGCGTTTTAGGCAAAGTATGAAGTTGTTTGTTGACAAATCAGACACAAGCTCCAAGTGAAGCGCTTTTGAGCTGAAGCACACGAAAACAGCTACATAGGTTTTGTAAGGTACCTTTCCTCGAATTCGGTATGAAGTAAGGAATGGACCACAAAAATCAACACCGGTTATTAGAAATGGTCGTTGGGCTCTAAAACGATCAGCTGGTAAATCGCCCATTATCTGACAAATTAATTTTGGTTTGTAGTGGAAATAGTGAGTGCAGCTGCGTACCACTTTTCGAACTACTTCTCTTGCATTTATTATCCATACCCTTTGACGAAGTATACCAAGTAATACTTTCGGACCAGCATGCAGATGAACGCGATGTAAATGTTCAACGTAGAGTTTAACGAAGCGATGGTTTTTTGGAAGTAAGGCAGGAAATCGAGCATCAAAAGGGATGGGCGCCTTAGATAGTCTTCCACCAACTCGAATTATATTAAGAGTATTGTTATCAATATCTATTTGGTGTATAAATGGGGCCAATTTTTGCAGATGGGGTTGAACAAAGTTGTTGTTTAAGAGTGCGATTATTTCCGTACCAATTGGTTTGTTGTATGTGGTACACAATTTTCCAGAGTGTGTTATCTAACTAATGGGCTAGGATATGAGCAATATCGTTGGCCTTTAGTGATGAGTTCACCTTCGATCTATTGAAAATACGAAAAATATATGTCATGATCCGAAGAATTTTACGATAAGAAGAATGTTTCTCAATAATTTCTTCAATAATTGACTCCTTGACAATTGTAGTGCATTTAAAAACAACTGCATTTCTTCGTTCAGGAACTTCTACTTTTACAAGATCTGAACTGGAAGGCCATTCTGAAGCGTCAAAACGTAAGAATTCGGGACCAGAAAACCAGATCGTTTTAGGTAAATTTTCTGCAGTGCATCCACGAGATACAATATCAGCAGGATTACTTTTTGAAGGTACATGTCGCCAGGTTATGTCTCTAATCTGTTCTTGCAGATCTGAAATACGATTTGCAACGAAACAGTTTAGTGTTGAAGAGTGTAACTTTAGCCACTGCAGAACGATTTTCGAATCTGTCCAAAAGGAAATTGAAGAAACAAATTTAGAGATTTTCATTTTGATCTTGCACCAAGTTTTGCTGAGTAGAACTGCTGCACACAATTCGAGACGAGGTAAAGATTGAGCCTTGATTGGAGCTACCTTCGATTTGGCAATCAGCAGAGTTGATGTGTAAGCACCATTTTCAAAGATACGATAATAGATACAGCAACCAAAGGCTCGTTGGGAGGCATCTGCAAAGCCATGTATTTCTCCAAGTCTGCTTTCTGATGTGCGAACATAGCGCGGTATTTCAATGCGATGAATTTGTTCAAAATCTTGTTTAATTTGGAACCAGATTGTTGATAAGCCAGCAGGTAAGGTTTCATTCCAACCGATGTGTTGGACCCACATTTCTTGCAGAAGTATTTTACATCGAACAACTATGGGGCTTAAAAGCCCAAGCAAATCAAATATTTTTGCAACTGTTGATAATATGGTGCGTTTGGTTGCTTTTGGTAGGTCAGGCAAATCAAAACGAAACAAGAATATGTCTTGTGTAGGATTCCAAGCCATACCAAGAGTTTTTGTAACGTTGTCTTCAGGGGTTTTTATTGGAACTTCTTCCGTGCCACTATTCGTGACCGCTAGGCAATTACTATTCCATTTTGCTAACCGAAGACCATGAGTAGTGAGAATTTGCGTAATTTCAGCTTTTTTGACTGTTAACTCTTCTAGAGTATCAGAGCCAGTAAGAACATCGTCGACGTATAAATCCTCACGAAGTATTCTTGAGCCAATTGGAAAAGTTGAACGATGTTGATCTGAGATGAAAAACAAACTTCTGATTGCCAAAAACGGTGCTGCTGAAAGCCCATACGTAACGGTGTTTAGCTGAAACACGTTAAGGTTATCTTTCGGATTAGATCTCCATATAATTAATTGGAATTTGCGGTCACGTTCATCGACAAGAAATTGGCGGTACATTTTGGATATGTCAGCAGTAAGAGCAAATCTATTCAAACGAAACGCAAAAAGAGTAGTTATTAAATCCTGTTGTATTGTTGGGCCAACCATGACTATATTATTCAACGAATAATTCGAAGTTGTGCGAGCAGACCCATCGAAGACTACACGAAGTTTGGTTGTGGTACTAGAAGGCTTTAGTACACAATGGTGCGGTATAATATAATATGGATGACTAAGAGGGGTATTAAAAGTTGGCATATGACCAAGTGCCAAATATTCATCCATAAAATCGATATACATAGATTTTAGTATTGGATCAGGTTCAAGTCTACGTTCGTGCGAAAAAAACCTTCTTTTTGAATTTTCAAAAGACTCACCCAGGCAATCTGGAAACTGTTTGAAGGGCAAACGAACCATAATTCTTCCATTTGATGTAATTGAAGTGTTTTCTATAAAGGGATTTTCACATGTTTGTTCCTCTTCAGAAAATTTTGGGGGATCGCTTACATACTCTTCTACCTCCCAAAATTTCTTCAACGTATGGCTCAAGTCATCAGCTGATGAGTCCAATGCCAAGTTACAAGTTACTGGCGCAGAAGTTTGTTGAAGATTGAATTTTCCACCTACAATCCATCCGAAAATTGTGTTAATGAGAGTAGGCATACCTTGTCCTAATGAAATTCGTCCTTCGAGCATCATATCAAAAAACGTTTCTGAGCTCAACAACAAATCAATTCGTTGCAGGTTAAAGAATGATGGATCCGCTAATTCTATTGTTTCGGGAATTTTAAGCTTCGATATATCAATCAATTCAGCAGGGTGTTAAGCTGAAATTGACTTAGTAACAGCGAATTTAGATGAAAATTCGTAAGAGCTAATTCGGGATTTTACGCTAGCATATACAGAAAATCTGATTTTTGTTTGCACTTCACTTATCCCGGTCACATCTTGACAAGTCCGTTGAAATTTAAGCCTAAGCCTTTTAGCAGCTTTCTCTGTAATGAAATTAATTTCTGAGCAAGAATCAAGAAGCACTCTTACCGGTTGAAAGGAACCACAAATGTCCTTTAATAGAACCACCGCAGTTGGTATTATTGTTCTTCTAAATGATCGACTTACTAGTGACACAGCATGATTTGCACTAGTCGATGGTGTTGAAACATTATTACCTGATGACGGCTGTGTTTGCACGAATATATGTAACAATGAATGATGAGCGGACTGGCAAACTCGACAACGACCTTTTGAGGGACATTTCGATACTAAATGTCCTTTTTGAAGGCAGTTTATGCAGTGCCCATTACGTTTTACAAAATTAAAACGTTCGGAGACTAAAAGCGACGAAAACGAAGAACAGGCGGTAAGTTGATGCTCAGCGCTGTTACAGTATGTGCAGGTTAAGTTAGACTTGGAGTTGACTAACGTGTTTGAATGACGATTCAAAATTTGTTTTGTTTTTGCACCAATATTACTATGATGTTTAGTTTCAGGTTTCTTACCATGACTTTCTAAGAATTGACAGCGATGGCTTAGAATTTCATAGCAGGTATCCCAGGTGGGCAACGATTTAAAATCAATTTTTTCATCGTAGCACTGGCGAGATGCGTCATCAAGTTTCGAAAGCACCATATGTATAATTATCGAATTCATTATGTCCATTTCCGAACCAAGCGATAAAAGTGATCCGCGAATTGCTGAAACTGTATCTATTATGCTGCGTAACGAAATACTGTCACCCTTTGGCATTTCGGAAATATTGAAGAGGGCTGTAATGTGTTCCAAGAAAATTAACACTTTGTTGTCATAACGCTCCTTTAATCTTTGCAATGCCTTCGGATAATTTTCATCTGTAACCTGATAGGGTTCAATACCGGCAAGGGCTTGACCGGAGAGACAATTCAATAAATAATTGAATTTATCGATGGGTGTGAGCGACGAATTTTCATGTACCATATTATAAAAGGTCGTAATAAATCGTTTATAATCAGCATACTTTCCATCGAAGCGTGGCAATTTCAATGAGGGCAATCGAGTTTGGCTAGGAATTCCAATCGAGGTGTTTATAAAACTGTGGTCCATTGAAGCCGAAAAATTATTTTTGTTTAAAAACGATAATATTTTTGCCTTGGCTGCAATATACATTTCTTCCAGATCACCTCTAGCGGCGTCTGAAGGACATACCTTTTCTATTTGAGCTTGAATGTGGCAAATCTGCTTAAAATAAGACTCTAAAATTTCAAGCCTACACTGCAAAATTGTTGGATCGGCTTTCTCGCCATCTGTATCGATTCTCTTCTGTATGCTGGAAATGTTTCGCTTTGTTGTGGCTCGTTGTTGCTTTAATGAAGCCAGTTCTGGAGTACTAGAAGTATTGGCAGCATCATCATTATTTGCCATAATTTTAGTTTCACTAAGTTGTTCACGACTTTGGCCTCACTTCAGAACAGAAAAATAGAGCACACACTTTTGTACCACAAATTAATTTGCACCAATTTCCACGGACCACAAGTTGAACGATAACCTTGAGTGAAACCTTTTATCACTTGAAATTGCACCACGAACGATAGATATACTTATCAAATCAATGTAATTAATTTTTCCAATATGAAACAGCAGTGTTGAAAGTTGGTTCCAAGAATTTTTCAAAACGAATATTCTCGAGAGAATGGGTTTCTTTTACAAAAGTTAAGAAATATTTGTGTAAGTATTTTGTACGAATTCGACGAAAAACGATGTTGCCTAAAACTCTTGTCACCAATTTATTGACGAATATTAATTTAAAACACTACTGTCGTCATGTCACGGTCGCCAAAATGTTGTATATCAAACTAATGTTTTTAAAATTGCAATTAAAACTCTCTTAGTTTAATTGGTTTAAATTGCGAGTTCTTTATTCCACGATAGTTTTAAGAAAACTAAAACTTTCAAAGTATAACATTGTTGATTTGGACCACAAAGAATTTTTGTACAAAAATGGTCCGTTATAAAAATTTGTAAACGAATATTAAAAATAAAAGTAATGTAGAAAGAATTTATACAAACAACCAATGTATGGATATATGTATGTACATGCATAAGCAAGTGCATGTACAACAACAACAATAGGAATTAATACGGTTTGATTTTAAAATAAAAAGGGATTAATATCTGTGACGGCACTTTATTTAGAGAGGGTACGGTGATTAATACGATCTCCCAACAGCCATTAAAAAAGCAGACTGTGCTTAACAATTTTTTTTAATAAATTGTTTTTATGACTTTTTCCTTTCCTGATACATATTTTAAAATAAATATTTATTTAAATTAAGTGTTGTGTTTTTCTTGCGACGGGGTTTGATGCAATTTGGAATGAATTTCCGTCATCCCACGACAAATTTGGTTGATAAACAGACCGGTTTCGGCTATGTGCCATCTTCAGTGTTACTTCAGGAGTTACTGAGAGAACACTGAAGATGGCACATAGCCGAAACCGGTCTGTTTATCAACCAAATTTGACGTGGGATGACGGAAATTCATTCCAAATTATTTAAATTACTATAATTTTATTAAAATATTAAGAAAAAAACACTATAAACATATATTTATAGTTATAAATAAAATAGGCGACGCAATTAATTTTTAATTTATTACTGGATATAACCAACAATTCGCTTTCACGAACGGCCTGAGAACAATTAGGTTTGTTAAATCGGAAAAGTACTGTATTATAAAAATTATAAAAGATTTATCAGTTTATGAATTTATGAATAAAACGACTCACCTTTAATTCATATTTTAAACTCTTAATGCACTTTATATTAAAAAAAATTATCACTTTATTAAATTATTATTCTCACATTATCAATATATGTATGTATATGTATATACATTAGATACGTTTGCACTGTTTCATTTTAAAAAAGGCCATGTTTTGTGGTATTTACCATCTTTAATACATATGTTTTAATTTTTATATAATAAATTTTATTATTTTTCGCCGATTATTTTAATAATTATCAAACAATGATTTTTACATAATTTTAACACATTTTTGGCTGCGAAAAAAAAACTAATTATTTCCGAAATACGAATAAATTAACTTATATTTATTGAAATAGAAACTATTCAAACAAAAATTTTTATAAGAATATGCAAAAGTCGTACGCACATCACATCAACGATAATAAACTAACAAAATAAAAGGAAAAGGAAGTGGTAATAAAGTCAGCTAAACTTGAATCTTTATACGAAAAAGTGTGATAACTACCTATACTTACCTGTATGGAAATACACAAATCAAAATTGTTAAAGAATCGAAATTTAGCCACAAAGTCTAAACTTTATTTAAAAACTTGCAGCTTCCCAATGAAACAAAGTTTTACAAAAAATAATACTAACCTACATAGGTACTTCTAATTCGAAAAAAACAATCAACTGCGAAATTGAGGTAGTGGCAGACAGACGCTCAGCTCACTAAACACGCTAAAAGCAAAGGGACCCATCTGGAAATAAAGCAACAATTTTCCAAACCGGTTCATAAATGGAGGAGTTTTGATGGATAATTATAAAAATACAAATCATGTAAAATTGAGTTAGAATTTACTTAAATAAAGAAAGCAAAACACCAAAACAACCAAAAAATCAATACAAAGAAAAATTCAACAAACACAATAACTTAAAAGTCACTGATGATAATTTTCCCAATTCATTTTACTAGCGCTGCAGAATAAATAATTTAAAATTGCAACAACTCCAACAACAGAAGTAAAAATAATTTTTAAAGATCTTTTGGGGTGCGCCTCGTATAAACGACGAGTATACTGGCGTTGAACAGGCTGTTTATTTTACTCTGCAAGATAAGTAAAAATTAATTCTTAACGTTTGGGGTGCGCCTCGTATAAGCGACGAGTATATACACATTGAGCAGGGGCTTTATATTATTCTGGGAAAGAAGTAAAACAATTTTTAAAGAACTTTTGGGGGTGTCTCGTGTAAGCTACGAATTGTCAAAAGTTGAGAAGGTGTTTTTTATTCTCGAAGAGAAGTAAACAAATTTTAACGACTTTGGGGGTGCGCCTCGGTGAAGCGACAGGTTATAAAAATGTGTATTATATTTAATTATATAATTAGTCTTAAAATATATATGTAAATGTAGTAAAGAAATTCCTGTGTGTAAAGAAATTACGTAGAATGTATGTAAGTGTAAAATTTTATTTGTAGATTTGTAGTATAAATTATTTATATACCTATACGCATAATTATAAGGGGTTTTATAATTTTTCATGAGAAGAAAAAATCTTAAAAATTTTCCGGGTAAATTTATTTTACAGCTCTGAACATTTCTGACCTACATACATACTTTGTTTTCTTCATATACTTGCTGACCTACTTTTGATTTCTTCAACCATATACTTTGTTGTCACACAACACACAAGTTCGATGGCAAGTAAGTTTGATGTCAACCCTTATTTATGAATTTATTCTTTGGTCGATGACTAATTTTCATTTTCAAAATATTTAAATAATGATTAATTACAACATTTTCCTATTTTTTATTTTCGTTTGAATAATATTTTCATCAGTTTTTTTAGATTTTTTTCTGCTGAATTTTTTTTTGATTTTTACTTTTTACCTGTATCAATATGTAATATGAGTAACATAAAGTAAATTTCAAGTTATAAAGCAATAACATTAATTTTAATAAGCGTACAAATACAATAAATAAAATACAAAATACTGGCGTATTAAACTAAATCATTCAAACAATCTTTGTTTTTGCTGCAAATAAATATGTACATACATACATACTACATATGTATATAGTATACACATATTTTCTTTGTTTACATTCCTCAACTACTCTAATTTGCTTGTCTTACATACATATGTATGTATTTGGTACAAGCACAAGTCTTATTGTACTTACATACATTTTTTTTTTTTTTTTTTTAAAGAGAAGTAACACTCAGGCAATTAGTATGCCTACCAACCCGTAGGTGTGTTACCTTCCTTGGGAAAGGGATAGTGAGAGAGGATAGATGGTGAAAGAGAGAAAGCTTAATTTTTACAACTCTGATATTGCGCGCTGTGTTAGTTTTTAGATCAGTGTTGCAGCGCCTCTGATGTCAAGTAGGCGCATTAAATGTGTTTTAAGCTGTTGTAGCCATTTTATTAATTATTTTACTTCGCCGGCGATTTTGCTACAATACCGACGAAGGAGGGCGCTGTGATGTCCACTAGCATACACCAGTATCAATTGCTGCCAGTACTGTTCAGTGACCAGTGTGCTATGCCTTCATCACTTAAACACTCCGACAACAACAAATACAATGTCATACTAATGCACATCTGAAAAATGCTGGAGTTTATGACTTGTCTGAAGCTGGGCTCGAACCCACGTTCTTAGACATATTTCTCATAAGAGAACATTCCGTTGTATTTTTTAAGTGAAGGTAGCATAAGGCAAATTGACAACAAAAAAGAGAGTGGCTTGTAGTGTTTGTAATATGTACTTGTGCTAAACTTTAGGTGTGCAGAGGGCTTTAGCAGCTAAAGCCTACTGCACACTCGAATTCAAAAACAACAAATTCACTTATTACAATACTAAAGAAGTCAGTAAAGATAATTTCCCCAACTCCAACACAACAATGCCTGCACACCACGAATTCACAAACAAATTCTTATGCTAATAACCATCCATTTCAAAACAACAACAATAACCACCACTTGTATAGAAAAAATTTATGATGACGTGCAATTTTGTTATACACACCGGACGATTGCATTTTCTTATAAGAATATTTTAACACACACAACAATTTATCACAATCATTTCATCACTAATTTAATAAATTTGAAATTCTTTTTAAATTTAAACCATTTTGTTTAATTTTTAATCACTTTTACTATTTTAATTATTAATTTTAAACTTCGATACACGTTTCTTACCGAACATCTTCAAAAAATTCCTGAACTAAACTAATTGCATGCCGTGTATTGCACAACAACAACATACAGCAGCCCACCTAAATTGCAATATGACTGCAATAGGAATAGTTGAATTAACCACTCTGCAGCATTAACACATGCACACAAACTGCATACGTACATACATATGTACATACGTAAAATACATTGTAACAAATTAATATACATACTTACCATGTGGAGTACTTGATAGTTAAGAAAAATTAAATTAGTGGCATTTAGTACCTGCATATGTACATACTTATGTATGTACATAAGTATGTGCTTATGTACATACATACATATGTATGTGTTTTCTTCTTGGCCCTCATATTATTCCGACGGCTGATACTTTGGTCTGATCAGACAAATAGTGGAAGCATTTTGAGAATTTCGTGCACAAAGTGCAACAAGTCTACTCGGTTTTTTTAAATTTTTGTGTGAAAAAGTATAATAGCAAAATTTTATTTTTATTAGTAAAAGCCAAACAAAAAATATGTTCATAATTTAAGTCATAGAGCAAACTTAAGATCAATTAAATGTGTTGAAGTGAAAGTCTAAAATACTATAATATAATACAAAATTCTAATGAATGCACGAACATAGATATTTATGTATGTACGTATGTACATAGGTAAATACCAACCACAGTGCACAATATTCCATAAAAAATATACAATAACAAAGAACATACAATCAAACACATAACACATATCTAAACGTACATACTTACGTACTAAAGACGTGCAAGAGTGTAACTGAAAGTATTGCAAAAACAAATATACCAAATATGTATTTGTTACTCTTGGTATAAATAAGAGAATGAGTATAACTGATATTGTGTGCAGTTCTGCCAGTAATATTTTCACAAAAATCTTCACATTTCGTAAATAAAATCGTCAAAATCGTCAGTATTAAAAAAGTCTCCACTCAAAATTCTTCTGTTTTATACAACAAACTTTCATTTAAAAATTAACAATTCAACAGATTTATTAAAAACAATAAAAACTTGAAACATTTTATTCAATTCAAAGCAATATTTGAAGAGATTTTGTTTCGAAACAGGTTATATACTTTCCAAAATAAACGTTAATTTTTTATATATGTTTTACATTTCAATTCAAATAAAAACTCATAGAATATACTATTACACAGTTTTTTATAAACTTGCAACTCATGTGTAGAGTCGAATTAATTTGTTTTGATTTGTTCGATTTTATACGCGTACAATCATAAGTATGTACATATATATGTATAAAGTACGAAAGGAATTGTTATATTCATTTAAATTGGGTAGTTACAAAATAAAATTTGATTTGGAGGCGTTTTTTTTTATACAATCATCTACCGAAAAATTTATTAAAATATTTTAAAAAAGTTTCGTCATTTCATACTGCGTGTTGTGAATTTGAATTCCTTAAATTTGTGTAGATTATTCATCCAATTAAGCACATATTTGAAATATTTTTTTCATTTCTTTTGAAAACATATGTTTAAGTTTATATAAGTCTGTGTTTAGACACGCCATGTCTTATTGACATGATTTTTACTTTTTCTTTGAACTTTCATTGTTGTTCACACAAGCCATCTCATGTTGACGACATTTGCTTGCAAATGCCTTCAGGCTTAAAATTACGACTGAGAAAACAAAACGTAATGACAGTAAATGCATGTGTGTACTCGTTTCTTCTCCTCTCATCGCTCTCGCCTATAAAGTATCAATCATGTCTATAAGACATGACGTGTCTAAACACAGACTAAGATTTGGCGTCACTTGCCAAACTCATAAAAAATATTTCTTATATGGTATTTCACAAGCACAGAAGTAGCAAAGGACGAGCACAAAGTCAGTAGCTGTTAGCTTCGACAAACGAGTAGTTTATTAATCATTGATTACTCATTAAAGTTTATTCATTAAAGTTAAATCGCGCTTTTAAGCCGCTTTTTTTAAATAACTTAATTTTAATAATCGTTTATGAATAAGGTCGTAAGCCTTTTAATGAGTTTCAAGTTAATTTTGGTTACATTCGTAAATGGAGTAAATATCTTTAAATAAAGTTTAGCGTTCGAAAAGCACAAACTTATTACTTTAACAAAACTGCAACTACGTCATTTTCCATTGAAATAGTTTGCAGAAAAGTTGCAGGAGTTTACTGCATTAATGAGCCTAGCCTTTATACTTTCAAGAACGAAGAAATACTTTTTATAACGCAACTGAGTTGATATTGATTTTATATAAAAATATAAAATCGGCAATTATTGATGCATGTATGTTCGACAATAGCAATAAATTGCTTCGAAAAAAAATGTTAAATATAGAAGTTAAATAACAATAAAATTAAAACTCAATAATAGATATGATTGATTTTCCCACCAGGATACCAAAATAATTTCAAAGTTTGAAAAATTTTGAACGGTTATAAAAATGTAGATCGGATAATATTAAAGAAAACATTGCCGCCATTTTTTAAATTAGTTAAATTCAACAGCAAGATTTACTTTAACTCTAAACTGCCAACATTCGATCGGATTTTAATTACATGTTTTTGTGTCAAATAAGTTCCATTTATTAAGAGTATAAAGGTATTATGTAATTAAAGCATCTGATTATTCTTTGAGCATTGCAATTAAATGACAAAAAATATTTTATCTAAAACCCGAAATATTAAGCCTCTTCCAGAAAAACTTTATTAAGTTCAGAGCATAGGCGATGTAAAGGTAAGCCCATAACACAGTAATAATCACCATCAATGCGAGAAATTAAAGCACCACCAGGGCCACTAATGCCATATGATCCAGCTTTATCTCTGAAAAACAAAACAGTTACAAGAGATGTAACAAATATTCTTCAAACTTACAGTGGATCACCAGAATCTACATAATCTTGTATTTGCTGAGGGTTAAGGTGGCCAAAGTACACATCTGCGGTTTCAGTGAAGGAACGTATACCTTTGGAATGTTTTAATACCACACCGGTAAAAACACGATTACATTTATTCGACAGACTAAGTGCGTGTATATGTCAGCATATAAGTAAAATTTATTAACAATTCCTTACTTATTCAGCATGCGAACTGCATCGTCCGCGTCCTTTGGTTTCCCATATATTTCTGTGTCCACTGTGACCATTGTATCCGCGGCTATAACAAGAAGTTCCTCCGGACTATCGCCAATCTTTAATCGATTATAAACCTCTTCAGCTTTTCCCAAGGCGGTAGCTTCTATGAATTCTGAGAAATCTTTAAAATCGCTAGGGGACAAATTCTCATTAAACGTTGATGGTATAAATTCAGCGTTAAGGCCCTGCCAATGAAAACGTTTAGAATTAAAAGCATTTTTTATAGTTAAAACTTACTATGCATTGGACTAATTCTTGCCGCCTTGGTGAACCGCTAGCCAAAATTATGCGTTTTGTATGTAATAAGTGCTTAATAGGAGCCAACATTTTTTTTAATTTTTATAAACTTAATTTAATCCACATTAGAGTTGTTGAAGTATTGAGTATTTGGGTACTGAGTACCCAATATGTCTAGTTTTTTAAGTACTCCATACTAAAGAGTAGCTAATCCATGCAGGGCTGCCAGAGACAAACAAATAAAATGTGCTAGATTGCCAAAAACAAAGTGCTAAAATGTTCTACGGTTCAAAATATAGTGATAGTTTTTGTAACATTGCTTTTTAATAATATAGTTAAAGAAAAATTTACTTTTCAGGCATCTGTACATTTTTAACAAATTTTTATCATTTGTATAAGATATTAAATTTTTTTAATTTTATTTGATATTTTAGTTATGGAAATATATTTACATTCAAAATTATTTTTATTTAATATAAAAACTTTTAAAGGTACGAGTATACAAACATATGAGATAAAATTTTTGTAGTCAAAAAGCTATAATATATTTTAATTCAAGTTAAGAATATTTAAAATATCAACCATATTATTTGCAAATTCCTCACAGACTAAGGCCCAATAATTGACTTCGTATTTAAATGTCATTTAGGTAATTGCCACTTAAATTTAAGTTGCATTTAAATACAGTTTGAGTTTTTCAGTGTGAAATATTTGTTCGTATTTAATTACGATAAAAATAAGGCAGCCTCACGAAATTCTCTCAATATTCTTATAGAAACAGCTGTTGAACAAAATTAAAGAAAAATTTCTAATGTGGATTCTTTTTCAGGCTGAAAATAACAACAATGATAGGTTGCTGCAATGTTTTAAAAGTTGAAAACAATTTTAAAAATCATAAAAAAGAATAATATTAATGAAAGAACTACAAATTTCACTCCAAAAGATGTTGATTTTTCAATGGCCGCAAATTTTTTGTTTACTTTGTTGCGCGAAACACCAACACGCAAGCAAAAACATATATTTGTGTATGTATGTGTGCAAAATTTAAATGGAATATAAAAGCAGAAGAATGGTCATTTAAGTTTCATTTAAATGTCACATAATTTTGTACTGAAAAAATGAAATTGGTGCTTAAGTGGCATTTAAAGATAAATGACACTTAAATGAGTAGTCAATTATTGGGCCTAACTCTTTTTGGTATATACCAGATGAACCGATTTTTTCCAATACCCTCCTGATACATCTAAGCCAGGGACATAAGTTTTATGCCCAATATTTATATATAAAAATCTTCAAAGAATTATTATTCAAGGCTTTTTAAAATGAAAATATCTTAACAGTTAAAAATAACACTTATAAAAGACATTTATTTTTCAGCCTTCTCATAACCATTACAGAAGATTTTTATTTTTCTAAGTCTTCTCGCGACCTGAATTTTTATTAGTCATCTATATCAACACACTGTGTGCAAGCTCTAAAAAGCCCTAATTAAATAATGGCTATGCAATAACCGAAAAAAGTAAATAAAAAATTGGTAAGAGAAGACCAACATAAATAAAAATCTTTCATAACAATTATGAGAGGACTAAAGATTTTTAGCTTTTTCTTATTGTTATTTCAGGACCATCTATTTCTTCTTTGACCAATTGAATATTTAAATAAAAAATAACAGCACTTATTTTGGGTCCCTGGTCTAAAGTATATCAGCATACGTTGTCTAATTTTACACCTTCTCTTATTCGTATAACCGGAAATAACAATTCTTTGTTTTATTTTTCATACATTGCAAAAATGTAAAAAGGGTACGACAAAGTTGTAGAAATGGTAGCATATATTTTTGTACGTTTTTATACGTGAGAGAATTTATATTTAACTTGATATTATGTATATGATTTTTTTTAATAATTCTGCGATCTAAAAAAGTGCTAAAAATGCAAAACAATTATAAAAATATGCTAAACTAGCATTTAGCATTTTTTCTTAAACTCTTAGTGCTAACTCAGAAAAAATAATGCTAGATCTAGCACTGAAAGTGCTAAAATGGCAAGCCTGAATCCATGGTAGAATAATACAAACCAACAACTGCAAAAACAACACTGCTTTTAATTGTTGTTTAGGTTCGAAGCTGTCAGAAAGTGCAAAAGAAAAATGACAAAAAAATTATTCACATGTGTGCTTAGTTGTTTCATCCTTTTCTTTTTTACATTTGTAAACAATGCAGTAGCCATTCTACAAGAGTAAAAAAATTTTTGTAAAAATACCTGAGCAGCTGTCAAAAATTGTACATAATCGGGTGGCACTGTTAGCAGAACTGAAAGTCTAACAAAAGTCAAACATCATACAAAGCTGTGGTTTAGAAAAACCATTTGCACTAGTTAATAACCTTGACCGTTTAGTGAAATATTTTGAATGCATTATTCAATTTCCAATCCATGATTTGATATACTTTACGTGGTACAACAAAATAGCATTTTAACCTATTAAATACTTTTATACTTAAAAGTATTGAGTAATATTAGTACTCAGCTCGTAAAGTATGTAGTGGTACTGAGTAGTCAAACGAACAGGTTTTCACAACACTAAAAATATTGGAAGAACAATGCGGCTATGGTTCAATCAAACCAGATCAACAAGGTAGTAGCGATAACACAGCTTATTTACCTGACTAAATGCCAATTGTGTTAAATTAAAGTTGTGTTGGTAATATACTCGTAAGATGGCTGATGCCAAGCACCATAGCTTTGTATGATTTTTGACATTTGTTAGAGGTTCAGCTGTGCTAACAGTGCCACCCAATTATATACTAATTTTGACGGTTGCTCACGTATTTTCACAATAATTTTGTATTATTGTAGAATCGATACTACCTTGTAGATTTACCTAGGTAGGGAGTGTATTATTTATTTTTTTTTATTTACAACCCAACAAACCAAAACTATAGTGGACGTACTAATTTCTTATAGGTCCACCGAAAGAAAACTAAAATTATATTCGAAAAATATTGTATTATTTCCAATGCTTTTAGCAACATTCAATGAGTTTTATGTTACAAAACTTTTAAGACAATTAGGGAATAATTATTAAAAAAGCATTTTTTTATTTCCTTAATGAAATCAGTCAATTTAATGATAAGGAAAGAGATATTATTTTTAATGAAAAACATGCATATGTATAGATTAATTATTGGCCCAGATTGTGTGTGGAGATGACGTGTTCGCCTACTTCCTTCTGTTAGTGGATTAAAGTAATACACAACCTGGAATCTTTAATTTATTTAAAAAGAAAACTAACTTTTTATAACAAACTCATTTCGCTTAAGGACTGGTTTGTTGGGTAACTTAACTTTTTTCACTCACAAATCCAAATTGCAATTTCTGATATCAATGTTCTAGTTACTAGAATCTAGTACGACTACCTGATTAATCTGCCTTAAACCATTTTTAACTCTACTATTTGCAAATAAAGTGCTATTTGCAATAAAATAATTATGGATAATCAAATATTGTTGAAAAAAAATCAATAAAACAATATTTTTTCAATTAGGAAATGAAATTGTTTTCTCATATCATTTGTAAGCATACACAAGTTTTACGTAGCTGTGATAGTGGTACCACTAAAAATATGAGGCGATTCCTGCATGCAATTTATCGTGTAAGCGGTGCAATATTTATTTGCAAATAGTATTTTTTGGATTTGTATGCAAGCCACATATGCACAAGTATTTTGACATTTCTTGATATAAACATAAATAGCATAAATAACCAACTATCGCGGCGATGCCATCTGTCCAAATATGAATTCATATGAAGCATCGGAAATGGCAACCAGGTGGTGCTACACATCAGGTTCAGCGTTACCACCACAGAAAGTTAAAATTGTACAGAAGCTTGGCAATAATAGAACTAAACCAAATGAAATAGTGCAAAAAAATTTTGACAAAAATTATTTTTTATTTGACATTTTCTTATCTCACCATTTTCTACACCCCTATATATTTTTTTATTTTTTTTGAGCTGTGTCACTAAACTAGACTTGTTTCATTTAACGTTTAGATAGGTTAGTTTTTAACATTTTCTAGTTAATGTCTAATTTATTATCGGTGGAGATTTTTAGATTTGTTTTAACCATTAGCGCAGTCACAGGAAAGCATATAATATTATTAGCACGTTGATCTTACCAGAGTGTTATCAGGAAATATAGATTAATTGTTGATTGATTAAAAACAGTGAAATGAAAAATAATAATTTGTTATAAAACTTTCCCATTTAGGGCCGCTGTGAGGCAGTCCAACTAGCTCATCAAAATAGGACGCGGATTCTCAACCCTACTTCACAACTCTGTTCTATACAGCAAAAAAATTAATAACAAAACAAAAAAATCTTTTGTCAAACAAACAAAATAAAAAATAAAAAAACCGATAACAAATAAACTAATTCCCCCCATTACTCTAAACAATATTTAACCATTATTATTACAGGAAGAAGATTTTGATTTCCTGCACCGCCGCCCTATCCCAACCCATCCACAACTTTTATTGATGATCCCGATAATTCTTTTGTTTTCCACACCAACAGTTACCCCTCCTTCGGCCTTACATTTGTGTCATCCAAAATCAATGTACCTGAAATCCTTTTAAAACAGTTTACCAATTCATTTTGTATCACTTACAATTAAGACATTTATTCATTAAAAAAATATATTATACTAAACAAAAATAGAAATGAATACTACATTTAATTATGCTTGATTAAAATTATATTCTTATTTTCATCTTAATAAAAACTAGATTGTATCGAATTTTTTTTTTTTTTAGTTATTGGCTAACTCAATAGTTGAATCCCTTACAATATCAACTAACGTTTTTTTTTTCTTTTTACTAACACTAATTACACATACCAACAAATAATACTAAGCCTAATTAAACCTAACAAATCAATAACTTATTTATATTGAGTTAGATAAATATATGCAATATTTTCCTTTTTTACTTTATTTTATTTTTTTAAATGAAGATTATATTTTCAGGAGTGTACTTTTGCCCCAGGAAATGATTTTTCTTTTCTTGGGAATTTTTTGAAAACTACCTGGCTTGTGTCTTTACTCTTCCCTAGTTATTTCAGCCAATTTAGCTGGTTCTTGGCTTGGAAGAGTAAATTTCTACAAAATTGCCGCAACAGTTGCCAACATAAAATTGAATAAATGATTTGTTACCTTGGTGTATTTATATTTGAAAACCTCAGATAGGCAGACACACTCAAAGCTTCCTTCAGTTCCAATAATTGGGATGACACACAGTTTTAATATTATCTGATGTGTGGAACGGTAACAACAATATTTATGGCCTGCTTTTGGGACTACTTGTCGTCTGTTCAAGGTACTTCCCGGTTACTATATTCTTTAATAAATGAAAGTCCTTTATATCACAAAATTCCACTGACACAATTGTTTTACTTACTCAAATTCTTTCTACACTTATTATTTAATTAATATTTTATATTCGCACTTCTATGTAACAATTACTTTTTTACTTGTTCACAGTTTCTTTGCTATTCTTACTCAAGTACTTAACGGACAATATCTACTAACAAAAATTATACATAAAAACAAACCACTGAAATACAAAAATAACAACCTCTACATATATGTTAAAATTACAAGTCGATGAACGTTTCCTTTGGCCTTGAGAACAATTGTAACTTTAATGCCTACATTGTTCCCTAAGAGAAATAGCTATTGCTCTTTAGCCCGTTACAACTACCTATTTAATAGTGGCAACATCAGTGGGTATACATAAATAGAAATAAAATCTTGCAACTCTCTTTTTTCCTATTGGCATCACATTTAGATTTTGACATTTGATCACTTTCAAAAACAATTAGATTATTTGATAGCTATAAGTTATCTTACCATTGCTTAACCTTTACTTATTCCCTACCATAATTTGAGGCATACGACCTGGTGCAAGGTCATTAACAACAAAAGACACCAATAAACGAACAGACATGTAGTGGACAACAAAAATCTTAGGTAAGTTCACTGTTTATTTCCGTCTACCATTTCTTCATCTCCCCCCACAGTATTTTGTTTTTCTTTCCCTTAGTACTCTTCTCAACCTTGTTACTGCCAGATGATATTCCACCACTCCTCATCAAGGCCACCATCAACAAAACTCTGTTGTTACCATATTTATAGCAGTAACAATAGTGTGATTGGGGCCTAACTGATTATAACCATCTCGCCAGGTATAAATGCTTGTCTATACTTATTGAGTTAAATTGGTATTACACTTTATTATCATCATAAAAATTTTCTATTTTAATTAATTTTCTGGAAGGCGCTCAACGCAGGCTACACCCACGTAAAAGAAGTTAGCCGGGCATTTACATGACATTCCCCTATCTGTGGGTTTACTTCCTCCCCATTACTAGACAATCAGGGAAGTTCTTGTTTGCTTACAGCAAATTAGGCTTTGATACTTTGTGTAACTTCGATTTACTTTCAGGTACGTGTGAAGATTTAAACTAATACAAGGATATCACTACATTTTTGGGTGTAAAGGGCCCTAATAATTACACATACAGGGACGATTTACGACAGAAGAACTTAACCTACTATTGCACTGAGGTATGGTTTGTACCGCTAGGAAAAACGATTTGTTTTTCTTTCCCCCGGTAAGAACTACTATTGTTTAATATCTTTTGAGTGAAACACGCCTAACGGGGAACCAGATAAGGTCTCTAATTCATACATGTTATTTCCTAACACACGTAACACTCTGCACTTAGTAAACTTTTTGCAAAATTTTGCATTGATATTATTTTTGAAATTGCTTAATATGAAATTTCTCTTATATACTTCCTGTCCGGGCACAAATCTAATTATCCTAGCTTTTCTATTATACTTTAAAGAACTTTTCTCATATGCTTTATGTAGGTTTTCCTTTATCTTTCTCTAATTAACCTGATTCTGTCCTTATCCTCTAATGTTGTAAATTCACTATCATCAAGTGCTTTTAGTTCCCTGGCTAATTTATGGTCTCGACCAGACGTAAACATATTATGACCAAATAAAGCCATAAAAGGGGTCACCCCAATAGCTGAGTGTACCGAATTCCTCAAGGCGAGTTCAATCGATGGTAGGTTTATATCCCGTTCACGGTGATCTTGTTCTAAATATGTTCTAATAGCAGTCAAGACGCTCTGGTTCACTCTTTCGGCCGCATTTGATTGTGGCGAGTGTACGGCTGTTCTCATGTGCATAATTTTAAAGTCCTGAATCATTCTCGAAAATTCTTTCGAGGCAAATTGCTGGCCGTTGTCGGAGTGTATTATCTCAGGCACTCCAAAATTATGAAAAACATCTTCCACCAAAAACTTAATTACGTTAGAGGCAGTTGCCTCTTTCATGGCCTTCAGGAATATGAATTTTGTGAAATGATCCAGACCGATGAAAATATAAGCATTACCACTTTTGGAACGAGGATATTTACCCAAAAAATCTACGTATAACTTTTGAAATGGCCGATCAGTGACTACTTCTGCCTCAATCTCGGGCATTAATATTTTGTTTGTTGACTTACAATCTTTGCATTTAAGGCACTGGTTAACAAAATTTTTAAGGTGTATTACCATATTAGGCCAATAATATTTGAGTCGAAGCCAATGCAATGTTTTCTTAATACCACCATGAGCTTTATCTACCGGTTCATGATCCTCTTGTATAAGTTGGTATGTAAGGGTGTCAGGTATCCATAATTTCCATTTAAATTCTTCTAGTTCCTCCACATCAGATGACGTAGTGGTTCTTTTGAACACTAAGTTTCCAACAACTTTTATATCTGGCAATTTTTCTGAGTTATTTGTTATTGACTCTCGTAGTAGTCGGTATTGATCTGATTCAAATTCAGTTGTTTCGAAGCCCAGGATTTCTTCCGATGATTTATCTAAAGCCTCGACCGACCTAGATAGCGTGTCGGCCACTATATTCTCGGATCCTTTTCGATGTTCTACTTCGAAGTCATAACTCTGCAGTTGTATTGCTCACCTTGCTAATCGGCCACTTAAATCTTTAAAGGTCATCAACCATTTTAGACTCATATGGTCAGTAATGACCGTAAAGGGCATCATTCAATATACGGCCTAAATCGTTTAATAGCTAAAATAGCAGCGAGACATTCCTTCTCTGTCACTGTAATTCTTTTGTGCAGTATTTAATTTTATAGAGAAGAACGCTATGAGTCTTTCGTTATTTTCACTGTCTTTTTGAAACAGCACTGCCCCTATTCCGTAGTTAGATGCATCACATTGTACATAAAATCTTTTATTAAAATTTGGGTGAGCTAAAACAGGCGCTGAAGTAAAGGCTTGTTTTAATTCATTAAAACTTTTAATGGCTTCTTTTGTCATGGACGAAAAATTTCTTATAAATCGGCGGTACCAACCGGCCGTTCCCAAAAAGCTACGAATTTCCCTCACTGTTTTCGGAATTGGTATTTGTTGAATAGCTGCGATTTTTAGTGGGTCAGTTCGCATTATGCCCCCACCCACAATGAATCCTAAGTACCTTAATTCTTGAAAACAAAATCGAGATTTTAGCAGACCTATGGTCAGGTTAGCCTTTGCCAAGCACTCTGCCACTTTTTCTAACAGTTTCATGTGACTACAAAAATCAGCAGAAATAACTAATAAATCGTCTAAATATACGAAGACGTTCGATTTTAATTCCATCAGTCTATACAGTCTTTGTGCCGCATTACATAATCCGAATGGCATGACGGCATATTGGTATAATGGCCTTCCGGGAATTGTAAAGGCAGTGTATACCCGTGAATTTTGTTCCAGAGGAATTTGCCAAAAGGCATATTTCAGATTCACGCTGCTAATAAAGTGTTTCATCCAATCGACTGATAATCCCTTCGATGTTTTGTATAGGATAAGCGTCTTTCACTGTTCTTTCGTTTAATTTTCTGGCGTCAAGGCATAACCTATTTTTTCTGGGTTTCCTCACAAGAGTGCATCTACTGCTCCAAGGACTTACACTCTCTTCTATCACCCCTAATTCAAGCATGTTATCAACCTCAGCGTAAATTAATTCCTGGACCGCTGGTGAGACGGGATAATATCTATCCTTGATGGGTACTGCTCCCTCAGTTAATGTAATTTGGTGGTTTTCCAATGTGGTTTTGCCTAGACCATGTTGCTCAAAAATTAAAAAAAATTGTTTTACACGATTTAATTCTTTCTCTTGCTCCTCTGTTAAAACGTGCTGCTTTACATTATCAGTATGCACAGGATCATTCTCGGTAAATTTATTTATGTCAATTTCGTTAATGCTAAATAATTCAGGCGCTAATTCAAATTCCATGAAAAAATCTACACCGAGGTACGCAAATTGCATAAGATCTGGACACAGATAAAATTTAAAATTACGGCTATGGTTTTTGTAACCCACAACAACATTGATACATCCTACAATATTGTACTCTTTTCCCCCCGCTGTTTTTATTGACGTAAGAACTGGTGTTACTTTTACACCTAATTCTGTAACCATATCCTCACAATTTCTTCTTAACAAGCTTATTGAAGCTCCTGAGTCTAATAACCCCCTTATTGTTAATGGACCTATATTTATTTCGGCGAATGCTCTTGGGTCCTTTCCCCTATCATTCTGTGCCTCTATGGCGCTACATCTGCAGACTGACTTTTTCACTTGGTTGATTTCATTTCTTTTCTGTTTAAATCTCTGCCTAGTATCTAAAATTTTGTTGAATTTAGTTTTGTTGGGCTTGCTATTAAAAATACTATCCCTCACTTTTCTATAATTATTTAATCTTTCCGCATAGGAACCAACATTTTTTTCTTTATATTTATTACCAATATCAATTTTTCTATTGTAATTATTACCGTACGAGTTTCTATTAAGTAAACGAATTGGTGGGCAATGGAAAGTTTGATTTTCTTTATAGGCTGATTTGTATTCGGTTTGGGTGCCTATGTCTTTTAAGATTCGTCGGCAGTTTGTGTAGAGCGTGATTCTCCCGTCCTTGTCACACTCTTCATTGTGTTTTCCGAACAAACTAGACATTTTGGTGTTATAACCCCGACTGCGCCACAACGGTAGCAGAATAAATTTATTTGGGCAGACGGAAATCCACGAAGGAATGTCCAGGGACCCTGCAATTCCAACAGACTAGCGAGCGATTATTATCTTGGGCTGGACGAGATCTAACCATTTTCTTAGTATGTCTAATTTCGTCCATTGTTTCCTCGTTACCAAACTCAAACTGGTCATCGATAATTTCGTCGACATGACGCCTGGGTGGTACTAAGCGGTTTTGCGCTGTATGGGAAATATATTCTTTTTTACAAAAAAAAACTTGTTTGTTGAGGGTTTTTAGATAGTCTATATACATGCATTTCATTGGTGCTTAAGCCAAATCATCAGTAGACCTTAAACCTAATTTTTAAATGTTTCAAACCTCTTTACTTATACAAAAACTTTTAAAAACTCAATGAGAGTTATAAAAATTACAATAGTATAAGCATAGTATGCCTTGAAACTTATTCAAAAATCCCAACAAACAAATTATTATATTCAAGGCATACTATGCTTATACTATTGTAATTTTTATAACTCTCATTGAGTTTTTAAGACAAAAAACCCTCAACAAACAAAAGTTTTTTTAAATCTTTGAAAAAAGATATCGAGGCAATCTCGATTAATATAAATTTCATTATTCTTTTTTACAATAATTTCTTTCCACTTCCTTACTTTCATCCCTTAGTTGTTCCACTGTATAAATTCTCATAGGGTATAAAATTTGGGATATGCTAGGTTTGAGATTTCTTTTGATTATCCTTATTACCTCTTGTTCCGGCAGACTAGACTTTAGTCTTGACCTAAGTTTTCGCATGGCTTGGAAAAATGAATCAATTGTTTCTCCCGGACGCTGACGACGTTCCTCGAAATCTCTCATAAATTCGTATTCACTTCTATTCGATCGGTATTGTTACAATAAAGCCTCTTTTAAATCTGGCCATTGCCTAATTTCCTTTTCTTTTATTACAGACCAGTACCAGTCTTTGGCTTCACCTTTTAACAACCGATGAAAATCCCCCATAACATCTGTCCACGGGCAAGAATGATGTTTTTGTAAATACTCCACTCGAAAGATAAAATCCTCGATATGAAGGTTATCTGTGTCACCATCAAACATCACGTCCCATTTATCAATTCTCAAATTATTTCCAGACCCTGGCCTATTCTCTCGCCCGAACATTTCTTCGTGTAAATGCTCGACGGACGTATTACTGTTGGAATTGATATATTGAAAATCTAATCTGCGTGGCAATATATGTTGTAAATTATTCGTATTATTTGGTAGATCATTTAAGTTATCCCCCCTTTCTGCTCCATTAACGGATCCAGCAACATCGCCTGGTCGATCTTTAACTGTGAGCCTCTGAATCTCTCCCAAAATTTCTGAAAACCCTGTTTTTAAACTCTCTTGTATTTTTATCTCAATATTTTTTTCTAAACTTGATCGGTACTCAGAATTATTTTCCCTAATCAATTCCTTTAATATTTTAGCATATTCACCTGATGTTTTTTCTACCGGATGGCTATAATCTTTTTGAGGGGGTGGTGGCGGAGGGAAGGAATATCTATGGGCCTCCTTGCGCTGAACTGTCTTAGGAATTGTTCCCGTAACACTGATGTGAGGGTCATGAGTATTACTATCAGAACTACCAGCCACGTAAGTTTGTGGAGTGTTTATGGATTTAGACATATCAACTATAAAACTTTCACTATTTTTTTCCGCAGCCTTTTCAGGCTTTTTATTGGAATGAGTAACAAACATTTTGCTAAATCTAAGGGATACCGGAAAAATAAAATATCTCAGGAAAACTTTTGGAAACTTTAAACTAATTACCTACAATAACAGACCAAATGACTTATAATTGGTAATATATAAGAAAAATAAAAACAATATCCTTGAAACTTGATGTTAATCAAAGTTTTATGGTAATGTTTTCTATGGATAAATAAAATAAATAAAGGATTCACAATTGACAATCACAATTCCAACGATATGACAACACAATTAATCATGATATGGATTTCAGGCTTATTTGATTTCGTTCTTAGACACAAAAGTAAATCAGTTGGTTTAATGTTGGTGTACCAATTACCGTGGCATCCTTTAGGTTAAATACTGTTAATAATCCCCTGCCTCGACAATTGGACATACTAATAACTTTTGTTTACGTTAGGTTCCAAGTCGAACTATTAAACATGTTTTCAGTTTGGCCACTATTCAGACTTACTTTTAATTATTAATTTATTTTCTTAATTCCGAATCATTTGCGAAGAATACGTATAGATATTCTGACAACGATTGATTTAGTAATTGGAATTAAATGACTACTTATTTCCTTTTTTTTCAACTTTTATTGATGATCCCGATAATTCTTTTGTTTTCCACACCAACACTTACCCCTCCTTCGGCCTTACATTTGTGTCATCCAAAATCAATGTACCTGAAATCCTTTTAAAACAGTTTACCAATTCATTTTGTATCACTTACAATTAAGACATTTATTCATTAAAAAAATATATTATACTAAACAAAAATAGAAATGAATACTACATTTAATTATGCTTGATTAAAATTATATTCTTATTTTCATCTTAATAAAAACTGTAAAATTAAAAAAAACAAACTATTAAAAATTTCTAGATATTATCCTAACTTACTATCTCACCTACCTAAGCTAATATTAATAAATAGAAATACACTTAACACCAAACGCTAACTAAGACTCAACTATGAATGTTACCTAATAATTATAATTTTCTGTTATCTATGTATGTATACCTTTTTATTTCTCAAATTTTTTTCTTTTAATTTAAACTACCCTAAAAGAGCTCTCTGAAGGCGTGTATAAAATTTTAAGTAGATTGTATCGAATTTTTTTTTTTTTTAGTTATTGGCTAACTCAATAGTTGAATCCCTTACAATATCAACTAACGTTTTTTTTTTCTTTTTACTAACACTAATTACACATACCAACAAATAATACTAAGCCTAATTAAACCTAACAAATCAATAACTTATTTATATTGAGTTAGATAAATATATGCAATATTTTCCTTTTTTACTTTATTTTATTTTTTTAAATGAAGATTATATTTTCAGGAGTGTACTTTTGCCCCGGGAAATGATTTTTCTTTTCTTGGGAATTTTTTGAAAACTACCTGGCTTGTGTCTTTACTCTTCCCTAGTTATTTCAACCAATTTAGCTGGTTCTTGGCTTGGAAGAGTAAATTTCTACAAGATTGCCGCAACAGTTGCCAACATAAAATTGAATAAATGATTTGTTACCTTGGTGTATTTATATTTGAAAACCTCAGATAGGCAGACACACTCAAAGCTTCCTTCAGTTCCAATAATTGGGATGACACACAGTTTTAATATTATCTGATGTGTGGAACGGTAACAACAATATTTATGGCCTGCTTTTGGGACTACTTGTCGTCTGTTCAAGGTACTTCCCGGTTACTATATTCTTTAATAAATGAAAGTCCTTTATATCACAAAATTCCACTGACACAATTGTTTTACTTACTCAAATTCTTTCTACACTTATTATTTAATTAATATTTTATATTCGCACTTCTATGTAACAATTACTTTTTTACTTGTTCACAGCTTCTTTGCTATTCTTACTCAAATACTTAACGGACAATATCTACTAACAAAAATTATACATAAAAACAAACCACTGAAATACAAAAATAACAACCTCTACATATATGTTAAAATTACAAGTCGATGAACGTTTCCTTTGGCCTTGAGAACAATTGTAACTTTAATGCCTACATTGTTCCCTAAGAGAAATAGCTATTGCTCTTTAGCCCGTTACAACTACCTATTTAATAGTGGCAACATCAGTGGGTATACATAAATAGAAATAAAATCTTGCAACTCTCTTTTTTCCTATTGGCATCACATTTAGATTTTGACATTTGATCACTTTCAAAAACAATTAGATTATTTGATAGCTATAAGTTATCTTACCATTGCTTAACCTTTACTTATTCCCTACCATAATTTGAGGCATACGACCTGGTGCAAGGTCATTAACAACAAAAGACACCAATAAACGAACAGACATGTAGTGGACAACAAAAATCTTAGGTAAGTTCACTGTTTATTTCCGTCTACCATTTCTTCATCTCCCCCCACAGTATTTTGTTTTTCTTTCCCTTAGTACTCTTCTCAACCTTGTTACTGCCAGATGATATTCCACCACTCCTCATCAAGGCCACCATCAACAAATTTTACACAATGCAATGCTTCATGGATGAGAATAATATAAAAAGTGCAATCTAAATTTAAGTACAAAATTCTTAAATGTACATATATTGCAGAAATCTTGAATATTGATAAGTAAGATTGACGTCCCTGTACATTATAACTATACTGTGCATAAAACACTCTTTTTTTAATATCAAAAAGTTTTGTTTGTTATGAGGGAGGGTTTTTAGCCTGTCTATATGAGTATACATGCATTTCATTGGTGCTTATGACAAATCATTTGTAAACCTTAAACCATATTCTTGAAAAGTTTCAAACCTCTTATTTATACAGTGATGGATATTCGCTTGACCGCACTTTTTTATTTTTAAGTTGTTTTTTTAAACTCTTTATTATAACTGTTACATCGTCTTTTTATTTACAATAACAGTTATTAGTGCAACGGTTATTTGTAAGTTGCATCAATGTTTTTGGTAATGTCTACATAAACATGTTTCCAAACATATATTTATATATTGAGTTTACCAACAATATTTGTGCAACTTACAACTATACCAATAATTGTTCAGTCTATGATTTTGTATAGTAACAAAAATAATCATGCCACGAAATAATAACTCCCAATGAAATAACAGCCGAATGAAGTAATTTCCAACAAAAATTAAAAAGCAATAAAAATAAAAAGTGAAAAAAGATCCCAATAAAAAAAACCCCCAAAAGAAATACCTCTGGCTGGAGTCAAGAGGTTACTTCTAAATTTTTTTTAATAATTTGTCTACCTGAGTAGCTAATTATTGGGTTTCACCATTAATCTTTCATTGAATTGCTAAAGTTATTGACTTTTAATACGTGGGAGTTTTTAGGATGTTATTTTATTACATTTCATTACTTTTAAATTTCTATTGATTTTATTATTTAGCTAAATTGAATTTGAAATGCTCATAGTTTTATTTAATACTTCTAATATGAATAAATAAAAAAATAAATAAAAGAAATACATGATATTAAATAAGTCCCAACCAACAACGAAATAATTGTAAATATCCTTGGAAATTGATTGTTATAACACTTTTTTGTTGCGTGTTATTGCATTTGGGAGTTATTTCGCAGTACCGCTTTATTTATTTATTTTACCTTCAATTTAAGTTCACTAAGTGTATCGGTATTTTATTAGGATTTAGTGAGTAGAGTAGTTTTCCGATTTATAGAACACCTAAACATATATTTCTACTAAGAAATAAATAAAAATTTTATTTTGAACAAATGTAAAACAGAACGATGAAGAGAACGAAAGTAATAAAGAGCTTGATGAAACTGAGAGCCCAAAATAAAACACGAATTGATTGATTGATTGAATTGATTTATTTAGCATTTCTTGTGCTATTATACATGTACAATTTTTTAAAATTAAATAAAATAAAATAAAATAATTTTACATAAGAATCATATTTAAATTTCAAAATTTGATTTAATATAGTAAATAATTTTACGCTTAAACAAATAAAAATTATTTTCGTTTTTTATATCTAAAGACATTTCATTGTTGCTGCATAAGACAGTCTGTAGTCATTGGCGTTTCTTAGGTTGTATGGTTGGATTTCAGCTACATTGACCAAGTATCTACTCATATAAGATGGCAGGGTCTCTGTTTTTACTTTAAATATGAATAATAGGGCATTCATCACCAGGCGTTGATTTACAGAAAGCCACTGCAGTTTATACAGCATATCCCTGATGCTTGCCAGCCTGTTGTATCTGAGAATACACCGCATGCCTTTATTTTGCATTTTTTGTAATCTATCCTTCATTTGTTGATTACCCTGGAATAGTACAGTGGAACAGTATTCAAAGTGAGGCTTTATGATTGTGTTATATATGTTAATCGCGGTAATTGTTGAAATTTTATATCTGATTCTTCTCAAAAAAGCAATTTTCTTTGATATCTTTTTACAAACGTATTCAAAATGTGGTATGAAATTCAAAATATCGTCTATTATTATACCCAAATATTTTATTTCTTTAATCTTCTCAATGATTTCATTTTCTATGCAAATATTATGGATCGAAATTCCATTTATTAACATAGCTTTTGTTTTATTAACATTTAGTTTTATTTTATTCATTTTGAGATAGGTTTCGATTTCACCTAAATCTTCATTTAATTTTCGGACACATTCATCTGTATTTTGACCACATGTATATACCAGCGTATCATCAGCAAACATGCACACTTTACATTGTTTAACTATTCTCTCCATATCATTTATATAAATTAAAAACAGCAGTGTTCCCAGCACTGCACCCTGGGGTACTCCAGTATCTACAGTTTTTGAGGATGAAACGTATTTGCCACATTTTGTTTTTTGTGTTCGGTTACTCAAGTAACTTCTAAACCAATCCAGTTCTATTCCTTTGACCCAATTTTTGTAACAATATTTCTCTGTTGACTATTTCAAAGGCTCTTCTTAAATCGAGAAAAGCTGCTGCCACGCATCTTTTTTTACCCACTTCAATTTTCCATTCTGACACTACTAGATTCAGTAGCGATTCACAATTATGATTTTTTCTAAATCCAGATTGAATTTCGTAAATTAAATTGTTTTCCTCAAAATATTTGCTTAACTGATTATAAACTATTTTTTCTATAATCTTGCTTATTGTAGGCAACATGCTAACAGGACGTATTTCGGAAGGATTTTTTGTGTTTGTAACTTTTTTTTATTGGTATAACTGTAGCTTCCTTAAGGTTATCGGGGAATACACCGCCTAGAAGGGATTCATTCACTATGTGTAGCAAATATGGTCCAGCTATATCGAAATTTTCCAACAGCATTTTAATTGAGAGAAAATTTTTATCCTTTTTGTTGTTCATAGTTTTCATAGTTAACTTAATTTGCATTATGTTGATAATTTCGAAATTAAAATCTTTGTGTTGGTATTGGTTTATGTTGTCTTCATATATTTTATTAGGTATACTTGTTGTTATTTCATTTACACTTTTTATAAAATACATATTAAGCTTTTGAGCTATGTCCATCTCCTCTGCGATAACTTTTCCATTTACTTCAATCTCCTTAACTTGTGATTTCTCTTGCTTCATTACTAATTCTTTTAGGTTTCTCCACATATCTTTCTGGTTAGAGCACTCAATTATTTTGTTTCTTCCATAATTAGCCTCACATTTTCTTAATTCGGATTGGTACTTATTTCTCGTTGATCTGAATTTTCTCCAATAATTTTCATTATTGTGCCACACTGCTAACCTATAGGTTTGTATTTTAGTTTGCTTTAATGTTCTTAATTAACCATTGAACCAATTGTTCGCACCATAGTTATTTCTCACCCTCTTTTCACTTATCATTGTTTTTAATGCGTTATTTATGCCCGTTATGAATATATTAGCAAAATCTTTTATTGGCGTGTTAAATTGACATCTACTAACTTCACCATGTATTAAAGAGTTTCGAAAAACCAAATTATTAAAGCGGAAATATTGGACAGTTTTTGTTTTATTGTAGCTGCTGCAATTACGTAACGGTATTTTTATCTCCAATGTTTCGTGGTCACTAATCTTCATTATATCTGCTGTCTTTGCCTCAGTATTTTCTATGTTTGTTACTACATAATCAATCAAGGATGCCTCGTTTAGTGTTACTCGAGTAGGTTCTGTAACGATTTGATTGAAATAATTGTCTCTTATAATTTCCTCCAGTTTTCTCTTATACGAGCTCGTTCCAAACCAATCAATGTTGAAGTCACCTGCAATAATATGATTTTCTTTGTCGCCTATACTTTCCATTTCAGATACGAAGAAGTCAATAATGTGTTGTTCAGGAGAATTCTGTCTATGGGGTGATCTATAAATTCCTACCAAGTTGTATGTTAAATTCCCGAATGCAATTTCTACTTTTAGACACCATATTTTCTTTTCGATTGATTTGCTGTCTACTTTTTTAATACTCCATCGCTCATTTAAATAGAGACATACTCCTCCCGTATGCCTGCTTATGCTATCACAACGTATGGTATTGTATCCTTCCAATAAGATTTCGCTATTGTTTATGTCTTCTGTTAAATGCGTTTCTGAGATACATATGAAATCGAAAATTTCATCTGAACATATTATTTCTAATTCTTTGAAGTTTTTCGTTAAACCACAAATGTTATTATTATTATTATATATCTTTATTAGTATTTTTTTAATACTTTAACTTTTCACATTATAAATTTTACTATATTTATCAAAAAATCACAGAATTACATTTCTTTTTACTAAATTTATACATTCATTTCTAAATACATACTCATTTCGTTCATTTTTAATATTATTTGATAATGAATTAAATAATTTATTTATTTATTTCAATCCGATACATAGGAAGCCTATAAGGCCAATTATACATGTATCTATAGAATACTTTAATAGTCACTTAGGCTTAAGGCCTTTATAGAAAAGAGATAGTTGCATTGCTGTTGTGGTAACTCGTTGCAGTCTAAAATCTTTTTCTTTGTTCGCAAAGGTACTCAGGTGCATTTCCTTGTTTAATTTTTCGGATAAATAGTAGGGTATTTAATTCCAATCTTTGTTTTATATTTAACCATTTAAGTGTGTTAAGCATGACTTGTATAGGCGTGTGTCGGTAATACCGCCGCTCAAACATCTGGCAATAACTCTTAGTTTTCCAGCGCATACATAAAAAGTAATTTGTTAAAGAAAAAATTTTATTCCGCCATCTTTAATATCTATGTAAAATTATAATGTTCAACCGGCAAATATTTTAGTATAGTTTGTCGTCATTTTAGTAAAGTCGTCCAACAACAAGTATGTAGTTTTTTTTTAATATTTGTACTTACCATATTTAAACACTTATATATATAATTTAATTTCTTGTAGAGAATAAATTATCCTAAGTTATTCTGTACATTATTTTGGCAATAAATTTGATTAATGTAAAGAAGCGACCGGATTATTTATTTCTTTCAAAAGACGACAGCGTGTATTTGTTACATTTTGCTCGCATTGCCTTGTTTTGCAGTTTTTGCAGTCGCTCAAGTTGCGTTGATTTACAACATATATAAATAATTGTGGACCCAAACTCAAAATGTGGTTTTATCGTCGTGTTGTTTGTATATGTTAATTGCTGTTATTGTAGAGACTTTATTTCGGATTCTTTTTAAAAATCCTATTTTTTTACCAATTTTTTTACAGACGTATTCTATGTGTTCTTTAAATTTAAGTTCTTTGTCTATTATGAAACCTAGGTATTTAATTTGTTCTACTTTTTCTATTATTTTATCATTTATTTTAAAGTCTGTGTCACTAGTCATATTTTTTTCTATTATTTTTATTTTGCTTTCATTTAATTTTAATTTATTCATTTTTAACCAAATATTGATATTATTTATATCGTTCATCATGTCGTTTTTACATTGTTCTGCCGTGTCTCCTTCCGTGTATATTAAAGTGTGATGATATATTCCTCTTATGAATTTTAGTTGCTATTATGCAACTCTTTCTGATTCCATCTTATTTTTCCTTATTAATGTTGGCCAATTTGCATCCCTACTATCATGATTAGTGTTTATGTCACTTAACCTTAAGCTTTATTTAGCCTTTTCACAATTAATGCATTTATTTATATTATTTCGACAGTCTTTGTAAGAGTGACACTTTTCGCTACATTTCGCGCATATTTGTTCTCCGCTTTTATAATACTTAGATACATGGTTGAATCCCCAACAGTTGAAACATCTAACTACACTGCAGCTTTCATAAATTCGGCACCTATCCCACTCGATATTTATAATTTTATTTCTCATAATTTGGCTAAACCCGTCTCCGTTTGTTTCAATTAATGCATTGTACATATTAGAATTATTGTAGGATTTATAAACTTTTACGCATTTTAAGTGCTCACATTGAATGTCATTTTGTTTTATTAAAGATCTTATCATTCTCATTTTGGCAACTGATAGCAACAACTCCTTCATTTCTCTTAGATATTCTCTGCACCTTAACATAAGAGATGACGGTTTAATTTTTTCTTTTATTTCTTTTTCAGTTGTTTCGCTACTTTGTTTATTTTTCGGTTTCAATATAACGGGCATATTATTTGTTGATTTAAGTTTACTAGCATAAGATTCCTGTACCGCGGTTGTTTGTTTACTTGTTTTTTTAATTCGTTGACAATCTCTATTTTTGCATCATTTACTCGTTGCTCCGCTAATTTGTTCGTTTTATTAATTTCTTCAGCCATTTTGCATTCATTTTCTTTTATTAAATTTATTAAGCTTTTATAATTATCGTTTGTTAACTTTATGAAGTTAGTGCAACCATCACATATGTATATATTTTATATTTGGATATTTAAAAAGTGCATCATATTCATAATTTGAAAGACCAACACATTTCATATGAAATTTTTTTTTTGCAATAGCCGCCACAGTGTATTTCAATGTCTCTGCAAGTTTTATTACATTTTCCTCAGATCGTATCCATGATCCCACGGAATCTAATGGTTCAATAATTTCTTTTATTATTTTGAGTTTTATACGCTATACACAGCAATTTTTGGCGATAATTTCCTTATGTAAAATTAGATTTTTAGATAACTATAGATTCACGTCTGAATTTATTGAATTCAGTATTCATATTTCAAGGGCACTTTGAAATTTGCATTAAATGCGCTGAGCAATACAATGTTCAAGATTTATTGCTTTTGTAAGAGCTTCAAGAAGATGCCATTAAAAAAGATATCTATTCCAATAAGCAGACTGTGTTTAACAAATTTTTTTAATAAATTGTTTTTATGACTTTTTCCTTTCCTGATACATATTTTAAAATAAATATTTATTTAAATTACTATAATTTTAATAAAATATTAAGGAAAAAACACTACATATTTATAGTTATGAATAAAATAGGCGACGCAATTAATTTTTAATTTATTACTGGATATAACCAACAATTCGCTTTCACGAACGGCCTGACAACAATTACGTTTGTTAAATCGGAAATTTAGCCACAAAGTCTAAACTTTATTTAAAACTCGCAGCTTTACAATGAAACAAAGTATTACAAAAAATAATACTAACCTACATAGGTACTTCTAATTCGAAAAAAACAATCAACTGCGAAATTGAGGTAGTGGCAGACAGACGCTCAGCTCACTAAACACGCTAAAAGCAAAGGGACCCATCTGGAAATAAAGCAACAATTTTCCAAACCGGTTCATAAATGGAGGAGTTTTGATGGATAATTATAAAAATACAAATCATGTAAAATTGAGTTAGAATTTACTTAAATAAAGAAAGCAAAACACCAAAACAACCAAAAAATCAATACAAAGAAAAATTCAACAAACACAATAACTTAAAAGTCACTGATGATAATTTTCCCAATTCATTTTACTAGCGCTGCAGAATAAATAATTTAAAATTGCAACAACTCCAACAACAGAAGTAAAAATAATTTTTAAAGATCTTTTGGGGTGCGCCTCGTATAAACGACGAGTATACTGGCGTTGAACAGGCTGTTTATTTTACTCTGCAAGATAAGTAAAAATTAATTCTTAACGTTTGGGGTGCGCCTCGTATAAGCGACGAGTATATACACATTGAGCAGGGGCTTTATATTATTCTGGGAAAGAAGTAAAACAATTTTTAAAGAACTTTTGGGGGTGTCTCGTGTAAGCTACGAATGTTCAAAAGTTGAGAAGGTGTTTTTTATTCTCGAAGAGAAGTAAACAAATTTTAACGACTTTGGGGGTGCGCCTCGGTGAAGCGACAGGTTATAAAAATGTGTATTATATTTAATTATATAATTAGTCTTAAAATATATATGTAAATGTAGTAAAGAAATTCCTGTGTGTAAAGAAATTACGTAGAATGTATGTAAGTGTAAAATTTTATTTGTAGATTTGTAGTATAAATTATTTATATCCATATATACGCATAATTATAAGGGGTTTTATAATTTTTCATGAGAAGAAAAAATCTTAAAAATTTTCCGGGTAAATTTATTTTACAGCTCTGAACATTTCTGACCTACATACATACTTTGTTTTCTTCATATACTTGCTGACCTACTTTTGATTTCTTCAACCATATACTTTGTTGTCACACAACACACAAGTTCGATGGCAAGTAAGTTTGATGTCAACCCTTATTTATGAATTTATTCTTTGGTCGATGACTAATTTTCATTTTCAAAATATTTAAATAATGATTAATTACAACATTTTCCCATTTTTTATTTTCGTTTGAATAATATTTTCATCAGTTTTTTTTAGATTTTTTTCTGCTGAATTTTTTTTTTGATTTTTACTTTTTACCTGTATCAATATGTAATATGAGTAACATAAAGTAAATTTCAAGTTATAAAGCAATAACATTAATTTTAATAAGCGTACAAATACAATAAATAAAATACAAAATACTGGCGTATTAAACTAAATCATTCAAACAATCTTTGTTTTTGCTACAAATATACACACATATTTTCTTTGTTTACATTCGTCAACCACTCTAATTTGCTTGTCTTACATACATACATATGTATTTGGTACAAACACAAGTCTTATTGTACTTACATATTTCTCATAAGAGAACATTCCATTGTATTTTTTAAGTGAAGGTAGCATAAGAAAACACATAGTTAATGCCAAAAATTTAATTTCTCTTAACTATCTACTTATTTCTCCACTTGGTAAGAGTATTAATTTGTTACAATGTGTTTTACGTAGTTTGTGTGCATTTGTTAATGCTGCAAAGTGGTTTATTCAACTATTACTATTGCAGTTACATAAATTGCAATTTAGGTGGGCTGCTGTATGTTGTTGTTGTCCAATACACGAGTATGGAGTGGGGAGTTATTAAGGGATGTCCATCACGCCTTACATGCAATTAGTTTAGTTCGGGAATTTTATTGAAGATGTTCGGTAAGAAACGCGTGTCGGAGTTTAAAATTAATAATTAAAATAGTGAAAGTGAATAAAAATTAACCAAAATGGTTTAAATTTAAAAAGAATTTCAAATATATGAAAATTGTGAAGAAATCAATGTGATAAATTGTGTGTGTGCTAAAATATTCTTATAAGAAAATGCAATCGTCCGGTGTGTATAACAAAATGACACGTCATCATAAATTTTTTCTATACAAGTGGTGGTTATTGTTGTTGTTAGGAAATGGATGGTTAAGAATTTGTTTGGGGATTCGCGTGTGCAGGCGTTTTTGTGTGTTATTGCAGTTGTTGCAATTTTAGTTTATTTGTTCTGCAGCGCTAGCGAAATGAATTGGGAAAATTCTCATTAGTGACTTTTAAGTTATTGTGATTGTTGAATTTTTTTGCATTGATTTTTTGTTTTTAGTTTGTTTTGGTGTTTTGCTTTCTTTATTTAAGTAAATTCTAACACAATTTTACATAATTTATATTTTTTATAATTATCCCTCAAAACTCCTCCATTTATGAACCGGTTTGGAAAATTGTTGCTTTATTTCCAGATGGGTCCCGTTGCTTTTAGTGGATGTAGTGAGCGTCCGTCTGTCTGCCACTCCCTCAATTTCGCAGTTGATTGTTATGTATTAAAGATGGTAAATACCACAAAACATGGCCTTTTTTAAAATGAAACAGTGCAAAAGTTTTTAATGTACATATATACATATACATATATATTGATCAAGTTATTTTGCCAATTAAAGAAAGTGATAAGTTTATTTTAAATATAAAGAATTTAAAATATGAATTACGTGGATAGTTATGAAGGTGAGTCGTTTTATTCATAAATGCATAATTTGATAAAAGCTTTTAAGATTTTTATAATACAGTAGTTTCCAGATTTAAAACTAGTGTTACGTACGTACAAAAATTTATATTTTATCACCAACGATACGGAAATTTTACGTGCAGTCTCTTAGTGCGCAGCCGATGACAGCCTATAAAACACTTAATATGTTGTAACTTAACACTTGTAAGCATAGCAACACACTTGATGAAAGCTACAATGAATTATCGTAATAATGTCAAACACTTGTTTTATTTTTTACATTTACAGAAAAAAATGCACGTAAAATTTGCGTACTTTATGGTTCTAGGGTTATATTTATTGTTTGTGAATTTATGACAAATATATATGGCATATAGTGCACTTAGAAGCGTGATTTGAAAATTCAGTATATAAAAAAATATTCAGTTTTTATTTTATGGTTGAAAAAAGTAACCAAAATATAAAAAATACGCATGTACACATTCAGGATTGTCACAAAAACCAATATAGCCGGAATTGGATTTGAAAAGACTACAAAAAATACTTTTCTATGATGAATTTCAATGTTATCAGTTTTATGTTCAAAACAGATTGTAATTTCAGATTGAACATGAAATCAATAACATTGAAATTCATCATAGAAAAGTATTTTTTGTCGTCTTTTCAAATCCAAATCCGACTATATTGGTTTTTGTTGACAACCCTGGTTGAAAAAATAAAAATAATCAATTTTGGTTAAAAAGTAGCCAAAACGGCAAGGCTGTTCACCACTTACCAAATTGTAATTTGTTGTTCTAGAAGAAAAGCTGCAGCTATCTTCATTTTCGGCAAAAGGGATCGGAGACTTTTCATCATCGCCGGTTGCTGCCCTTACTGTATTCACACTGGTTGGTTTGTGTCTGTAACTTCGTACTGATGAAATCTTATCGCTGCCACAACCCTTTGAAGTCTCCATACTAATATGTGGTGCACAATTAGTGAGAGAATCGTTATTTTTATATCTTTGTCCTAAATATTTGTTTAATTTGAAGCTAGTAAATATTGCTTGGGGTTTTTGGTTTGTCTGAAAGAGGAAAAATAGCATGAATTGAATGACGGTCTTCTAAGACTGTTGCCAGATTTGTACATTTATATTAATTTTGCAATAATATGTTGTTTTTGGAAAACCGAAACTGTCGCGCCATCTAAACATTGAATCATTGTCGTCGTATTCATGTGATTCTGGGTACGAGTCGTGTTTTCATATGAATGTTACACACAACATTATCAATTAAATATTCCAATACAGCTAATTCTGTTTTTACACGGTTCCGAAAAAAATCGTGTAAAAACAAACCGTGTAAAAAACACATTGATCGTATGAAAAAATACGTGATTGATTCCTTGTCTCTAAAACCAATTAAAGAGAGTGGAAAACCAAGATTTTTTAAGAACAACAATTATTCATGTTTATTTTATTAAAGCACATATAGGTATAATGTGTATTTTCAGAGGCATAGCTATTAAATAAAAAAAGTTTGCACTCTAATATTAAAAGTATGTAAAATTTCAATAGGTCTGACTGCTTGTATGTACAAAAAGGGAATTCCCCTAAATTTGTGCTACCTATTCACAATTGCTCTGATTAGTAAATTTGCTTGTATGTATATATCATGGTATTATAATACAGGTAGTGTTGAAGCGTTGATTGACTTTTTTTTCGGTTCGGGTCTGTCAAAATTTTATTTTGTATTACTAACATACACCCACACTACTAAAAAACAAACTTTAACATTTGTTTCAAATGCAAATAAGAAAAGGAAAAGAAACATTTTGCCATTTTTCTTTTGAGCGTTTTAACAGCTTCGAACCTAAAAGCAGTGTTGTTGTAGCTTTACACTACCTGTATTATTCTACCATGATCTGTGTTTTTTATTTATTTGTGTTGTGTTATTTTGAATCGTGCTAAATGGAATAAAAACGTGTAAAAAATTTAAAATTTTCATTTTCAAACCATGTTAAATCAAAACCGTGTAAAAACAGAATTATGTGTACATTGTTTATATGGATTTTATTTTTATAGCAGCTCTTGTAATCGGCAATCAAGTGATTAAAATTTATAGCACGCTCGCAATTATACACCAAAATACAAAACGTTAAACAAAAAAATATAAGGCACAGGTACAGGTTTACTGCGCTCCTCATTCGTCTCTAACGTTGGTAAATAGTTTTATTCATTCATTGAATTCATTGAATTGTATTGCTATAGTTGTGTTATTGCCTCTTCATATTTGTCTTTTTGACGTGTCATGTCACTCTTACATTAACAATTGTCGTAGTTAAATATTAATGTCGAATTGTTCAATATGTTTTTTAAGGTTTTTATTGCCTTAAAAGCTTTTACACTTTTCAGTAATTTACATTGGCACAATTGCTACTCAATTGAGTAGCTGAGCGGGCCAAGCTTCTGTACCTGTGCTGGCTGTTTCTTATTTTAAAATGTGACTGACAATTCAAACAATAAGCAAGAATAAAATTATTTAGCTTCAGTGTACATTTTTTTAAACAAAAACAAGTTAATCAAATATTTCGAAGTATTTTTCATTAATTTTCAGACATCCGAACATGTTTACACATTTTGTTTCTTTTGCGATAAAATTTATTAGTAGATAATGCATGAATCTAGATAGTTGTGCGCATTTTCTTCGAAGAAAATACATCTAATTATTTATTGGCCAGCTATGTATGTAACATTTCCAGCAAACAAAATATTAGGCATCTGGAAACAGTAAAATATTTGCACGCATTTTTTGAAGCACTTCAGAGGATGCACACAAAAGGAAAGCAGAGATTTCACAATTTATATTAAAGGGAAAAACTCAAATTATTGCACACGCTTTAATTTTCTGTTGCTTAAAGGTTTTATATTAGCAAGATCGGATTTGACAATGACATACTTAGAGAACGCAATGAGACGGAGAGACATGATTTTAAGGGCATTTTTGATGAATTCAACGAAGCGCAGTTTTATCTCAAACAAGAGAGCTCTCAAATTATGCCTCCTCGAAGCTTATTTAGAAACACAAGTTACAACAATAGCAAACAACAATTCTCGCTTACAAGCTTGCTTCGGATGAAGCAGTGCGGCATATACTTACACTTTTGTAAACTTCCACAAAACGATTTTTTGGAGGTCGTCCACGCTTTCGATTAAAAAATCCATCAATGGATGTTATTTGCATTGACGAACTTGGCAACATCTGATCGGCTTTTTGCACCGCATATACATCCTCAGCTAAAGCCACATCATAATGCCTCCATGACAAAGGAAAATTTCGAGTTTCCTCATCACATTCTGATTCAGCTTCTTTATATGATAATTGCTTGATACGTTTTCTCAAATCATGCGCCATTATTATTGTATTTTGCGTGGTTTTATTTGTGCTTCCTTATTGTGCAATTAATTTTCTATTTTCACGTCACCGTGTGCTTTTCGCTTTCTTCCTTTTCAAGCTGTTGAGATTCAAAAGTTTCATTCATAAGCTACAATAAAATAAAACAATGAAAATAAATACAGCGAACGTCCAATAGTACGAGTTATATAATGTCAGGCCTTTGTTTCCTCATTTTATATAAAATAAAATAAATAATTTTTAAAATAATTTTTTTTAGTAAAAAAAAATGTTAAATCTTTAAATTTAAATTCAGGTCAAATCAATAAATGTTAAATCATGCATTTGTACATATAAATGTAATTAAATCAGTCATTAAGCGTTGACATTTACATTGACATTTTCCAATAAATTGCAGACTCATCTTAAAAACTGCTTCGTGTGTAAGGCCGTGCTCCTCAATTACAGCAGCTAATTTATTGATGAATCGACGAATGAATGAAGACAATAACTTCTCGCCAGATTCTTTAAGTAGTCCTATACTAAAGCGTTTATTGAATTTGGTGAGCCAGACATCACTGGCAAAAAAGTCGCCTTTATAAAATTGTTCATGAAATTCCAGACCCTTAGATTTTAACTGCTTACTGCCTACTGGAATATGAAGTATTATTTGGCATATAGCGCATCTTTACGTTTTTAAAGTTCTCCGGTTGCTATTCTGTAGCGGGATTTTAGTGCACCTGTTGCAGCTAAAAGCTGCGCATTCTGTGCAAATAGTGCAAATGGTTGACTTAGATATCTCATACTTGTTTCAAATTTCATACAAAGATTTTCACTATCTATAATTTTTAAATTGTTTTCTAAAGATATTTGCTTCTTTTTGACTTCTTTTACTTTAAACATTTTGTATGTACAAATGTAGAACACGCGATATAAGACACTTTTTATCACTATTAAATTTCATAGCAACAAAATACAAATTCGGCAGTTGGCCACAGAAAAAACAACAAGAAAAAACTAAAAAAAATTTAAATCAAGCATATTCTTTAAAAAAATACCATTATTCGTATTATTGAGTAATAAGAAAATTTTATATTCGAACTACAGAAAATGCCAATGCAAAAAAATTGCATTTCGTACTATTCGAAATTCCTGGAAACGAAAGTGCGTAATATTGAACGTCCACTGTAAATTAATTTTTTTATAAATAATATTTTATTTTTTTATAAATAAAAGAAAGTCTTTCAACTTGCGAAGTGAAGTTATTTAATAATATTTATTTATTTTTTCATGTTTGCAATAGTGTCACTGAACCTTCTTACCCCTTTATCGCCGTATGTTACAGATGTGTCACACACCATTAAGTCTTAATAAAAGTTAATTAGTATAGACAATTGCATTTTTTATTTTAATTCAATAACTCTACTACAATATCTAGTTTCGAATTGTGCACTCACAGTTTAACAAAGAACTTTATCTGAAACGTCACAAAAGATTTGAATAAAGCTTACCTTCTTATCAAGACGATGTTAACGTATTTTTTTCCAACGTTTAAATTCAATAAATTTTTGATTGCTTCTATCACTAAAATGAATATTTAGCTTTTATTCTTAAAATATTTAACATTCTTCCCATCTGCTTCTTCACAAATTTTCCCCTCAATAAATTAAATTTTTAAAAACTTCTAGAAATAAAGTCTACTTTATTTTACTTTACTTCCAGAATCTAGAAACAATGTTTTTGCAAGTTGTTGGGCCATAGAGGGTTAAAGTCGTTTAAATAATTATCAAAATGTTGGTAATTTAATGTCAATAATTTTTTTATTTATTGTGTTAACATAATTTTTTACTTAGTAGCTTGACGCCAATAATATGATATTTAGCCATTAGCCAAAAAAAGTATTAATTTGTTGGAAGCAGTTAAGAACCGAATTCACAGTCTTTAGTTAAACCATGACGTTTATATGAAAAGTCATTAGTTAAACCACCGTCCTTAGTTAACTCAAGCCGATCGGCCATATTCATAAGCGATTAAAGGCCTCATTAGTGTTACTTTTCGTTGCCGTTCTTTTCTGTAGAAAATATTTTATGATTACTTGTTCTGTGAAAGGAATCAGTTGTTTTTAAAAGCAAAAGAAAATCATTGAAATTGTGAACAAATAGTTTTCGTTAAAATTATTTTGTTTGAATAAACAAATGAATACATAATTAAAAACTGAATATTTTGTATGATTCTGTCCCTGAACTTTCGGATGTGTAGGAATAATTGTAGGAATGAATATTATAATTGTGTGCAAAATGTACCAAAAACAGTGAAGTGTCAGAAGAAACGTCGTCAGCGGTACGCCAGACCTGCTAATAAGCTTTTCATCGTCGATTGTTTTTTATTTGACAAAAATATATAAATCTTTAAAAAAAGATCTTGAATTATAACAAAATTTTCTGACTTAACAGCACAATAAACTAATACATACGCACTCTTGGCTGTCACTTAACATTGCATTATATTTTCTACAGATTTGTTCGCAACAGAACAGAACGAAAAAGGAACAACAAACCACACATACAGATTTTCAATTGAACAGAAACAAAACAGCTGATGCATAATAGAACAGAACATAGAAACAATAAACCTACTATAAGCTTATTATAAATTTATTAATCGTTTATGAATGAGCCCAAGTCAAGCAATTGATTCGTATGATTAAGTTTAAACAATTTTGAAATCACAAAATATATAATATTATGTTAGACATTGGAGTTGCCACATGGAATTTACAATTTATATTGAAAAATTTTTAATAAATTCCACCCAAAATAACTTCTTTTTATAATTTATTTCTCTTCATATGTACATCATGCATTTGGCTAGAAAGAACTTTAGTGGTTCTACCTCAGCTTTTCCGTTTTTCTTGTAAAAACCATGCTAAATATGTGGGCGCAACTGTAAGCAAACTCATTTAGGTTTGCTTAAGTATCTTTTTTTCTTTTTGTAAATAACTTAATTTTATCATGGTAATATTCACAAATTACTTATTTGCTTAATATAATTTCAAGTACATAATTTTTTTTTAATTTTTTAACCTAAAATGCGTTGGTTGATCTTTTAAAGAAATTAAAAATTCCATAAATATTCGAATTGTTTTTGTTTACCAAAAGTAATACTTTTATTTATTAATAATACCGAATATGGAGAAAAACGTATTGTTGAGCGATACTTGTTTGCTTGTCATGAATATATTTGTTTAATTATTTTTTTATACTTTTTTTTGTAAGCAAATGAATATGAAAAGAAACTAAAAAAACTTAGGAAAAAGAAAATGATGGTTGATTCCTTTAGCGCACTGTGGTCTGGTGGCCAACAAATGCTGTTTAATTTTAACCAAATATTATACACGCGTTTCATTTCGGTAGACTATTCGAACCCGCATGAAATAAAATCGTTTTTATTTTTCTTTACAAGCTTTAACGATAATGAAATGAATACAGGAGGACTTAGAGATATGCACCGCTCATGTAATTAGCGTGAATCATACGTCATTATATTTATTGTTTCAATCACGAAAGCATTCATGAATGTGAGTAAACAATAATTAAGCGTGCATGAGTAGATTTTTAAAGTGATTGTTTGGTGTTTTTTTTTTGCTTTATTGTATTTTTTTCATTCAAAAGTTGACAACAAATGTTTTATTAATATTCATAAAACGGAAATAACTTTTTATATATGTACAGTGGCTCACATATAAAGTGAACAAAAGTTCAACAGCTTTAAAACAAATAATACTTAAAATATTTAATCGGTTACGATTTTTAAAATTCAGGAAAAAGCGTTGAAATTAAGCAATTTTTTAAATTGGAAGACATAACAACATATTCTTTAGCGAATAAAGTTAAACAGGTACAAAAAGGGAATTTAGAGCTGATACTGATAGTGTAGCACAAAATTATAGGCAATTGATATGCAAGGCTTTATTTCTTCCAATATGTGGCTGTCTCTATGGACAGCTTCTTCAGGGATATAAATTAATAATTTCAATAATTAAAAATTATTTAAAAAAATTTTACTTCTGTGATTGTTGTACCCTTTCGCGTGTTAATTTATCTTTCTTCACATTTGATTTTTCATATGGTTGGCCTAAAACTATTTCGATTACTGATTATTGGCCGAAGTGAAATTTGTAGCTGATTCCGGAGCCGTTCAATCAGTCGGACACTAGTGTTTGCTCGTTAAAATTTTATTTGACGATTTGTCTTGGACAATCGCTCATTCAGCCTTTTTGGGTAATTATCCATCAAAGATTTGGATATTTTGACAGTATTAATAATGAACCAAATAAATGGTGTCCCAAAATTAACGCAAGATTTTAATTTTCCGCCGTTTGAGCAGTAAAATGTTAGTAAGCATTGGTCTTATAAAAATGAAGCATTACATGGCAGAACGACGTGATTTCATTTCATTTCATATCACAAATACAATGAAAAAACTGTTTTTTAATTAATTCAAATCTGGCGTTCATTTTGGGACACCCTTTAAATGGAGATTGTTCGATTTATTGTTTGGCTAATTCGCCACAAAATTTGTTGTTGACTATAACTATTTTTTAGTATTTGTTTACTGCGAATAGGAACCAAAAAAAAATCCTTGAAAAGGAATACATGCTTAAATATTTTTAAATAAAAGTTTACATAAATATGTAAATAATAATAAAAGTCTTCCTTAGTACTTCATGTCAGGATTCTTTTTTTTATTTGTCATACATTTACGCTTTGTAGACCTATCCTGTTTTGAAATATTCAGGAACTGTATAAATGTTTTTATGTGTATTATAATTTTTTACCTTTCACGCCACTTTGCATTTCTGCTGTTGTTTGGAAAAACAAAAATAATGCTGAATTGTTTAAAAAAATTTCAGTGTGAACCCATAGACGACAACAATAAAACAATATTTTTGTTCATTTTAGAAAAACGTTTCTTTTTTCACTAGTATTTTTGAACGGAAATTGATTTGCCAAATTAATAATGCCCAAAAGCAATTTTATATAATTTTTTTTTTACTTTGTTACCTGTTAGATACTGGTAGGGCAACCATGAAAAGATTACTATTTTAAAGTTTATTTCGTTATCATTGCACAACTATTTAATATAACAATTTATAAATACAGTGATATTTCACTTTCCGTGTAATAAATTAGTAATACATATATGAAATTGTATCATATAAAAATTCGAAGAACCGAACAAAAACTATTTACGTTTTTTTTCTAATGCAACTGCATTATTATATTATTATACACTGGTACACTTAGAAAAAAATCTGTGATCTAAAACCAAACTGTCTCGTACTTGATTTCTAAAAGTAAGATTTTCATTATTTGCGAAATTTTTTTTCTTTTTTCGCTAAAATTTTCGAACGGGAACCGATTTGCCAAATTAAGCATGCCCAAAAATAATTTTATATACATACCAATTTTTCATTTTGTAAAAGTGATCGGCAAACTTTGTTGCCGCTCAGACACTTGCACCACTACGAAAAGATTAACACTTATTGCCTGGCCCACGATGTGGAACGAATTCTTTCTTGCGTATTTTAGAAATTGTGTTTGTTTTTAATTTGCGAAAGAAAGAATTCGTTCTACATCGTGGGCCGAGCAGTAAAAAATTATATTTTGTTATCATTTCACAACTATGTAATATAATAATATATGCATATTACTTTCCGGGTAATAAATTAATGGATGCAATTGTAGCATATCCTTCATTCGAAATTCTAATGCAACTGCTTTATTATTTTATTATACACTGGTTCACTAGTTCACTCACAAAAAATAGCTACGATTTAAAATCCAACTGTCTCGAACTTGATCTTAGAATGGTCTAATTTTATTTACAGTCTAAGTAGAACGAGGTAACATCACAAAGGAGGCCAGTGATGACATGAGACTGCATGCTATTGCAGTTGTAGTTTTTATTATTCTAGCTCTATCGCACGATAATCTTATATTACATTACACATGATGTTGCTCTCTTTTCTTTTATAAACTAACGGAAAAAGCTAATTTAAGGTACAACACAACCTCATTGTTTCACCTCTGGTCTACCTAACCTCTGGCAACACGCACAAATTATCGTTATAAAATTAAGATTACTATCTCGATTTCAGCATTTTCACGTTTAACTTTGATCACGTTATGGGTTTATTGCAAGGCCGTTTACCTTTAATACAAATTGTTTTTACTTTTTTTTATTTTTTATAACTTTTTTGGTTTTTTACCGTTTATTATTAGAAATTAAGATTTTTAACAGAAGTTTTTAAAGATGCATTCTAGCACCCGCCCGCGTTAATAAAAAAATATACAAAAAATTACAACAACGAAATGAAACTCATTAAATCATCTAAAAACAACAACGGTATTTTAAAATTGACAATGTTTGTCTTTTGCTTGCTAATTATTAATTGATCATATTTAATAATAATTTCCTTTTTCTAAACAAAATACTTTTACATATTTTAAACTTCCTCCCCTCCGCTTTCGAGTTAAAAAAATATTCACACAAACGAAATAAAACCATGACGAATCGTCGAACAAAACACAACAACGAACCCAGTAGCGTTCGAACTTAAAACATGATGTTTAAACATAAATGACAAGTATGTAGAAAATTTCTATAATCACTAGAGATGGGCATAGCTCACGTCATTAGCATGAAGCGAGATCGTTGTTAGTCACGTGAGCGTGCATGAGCGTGAGCACACACAAATTGAGCGTGAGTGAGCCTGCATGAGTAGATTTTTTACTTAATATTTTTAGTGATTTACAATACAACTCTCATGTATGAACCGGTGCTTCAAAGTCTATTTTGAAGATACTCGACCGGGTACAGGGCGAAGAAGCTCATCGGTGACAGTAGGGTAGCCAACTCTATTGTCTCACTGGAGCATCGACGCAATGTGGGATGTATTTCACTGTTATATCGTTACTACAATGGAATGTGCTCTAATGAAATCAGGGAACTTGTTCCCGAAAGCCGCTCATTTGTACGAACAACACGTTCTTCGTTAAGAGCGCATCCATTTGTGGTTGATATGCCAGTGGATCGCACTACGCATTACAGAGAAAATTCGTTCTTTAGCCGAACAGTTCCCATGTGGAATAAACTTCTTGCAGAGGTCTTTCCTGTTACTTTCAGTGTGGGAAAATTCAAATCGAACATCCACAAACACTACTCCCTTTATCCTCCTTCCCATAACCAATTTTCCTAGTTCCGGCACAATGCATTGCATATGTACGGGTCATGCCCTGAGTGCTGGTCCAAGTTAAAAAAAAAAATATTGTCATATAATTTTCTAACTGATGTTTGTACGTAATTACTTGAACTGTTTTTAATTTATATTAAAATGACTTTTAATTTATATTAAAATCTGACTTTACCAATTTAATTTATAAGTTTTTAATTAAGAAATTTGTTTGAAAATTATTTTTTTAATAAAGTATTATTGGAACAATTTATTTATTAGACTAGCATATAACGGAACAATAATAACAATAATTCTATTAATTATTTGAAAGTTTTTTTTCGTGAGCGTGATATTTCAGGATTTTGAGTAACTTTTTTTCAACTCATTTCAGCGTGCATGAACGTGGAGCCAAAAACATATAAAGTCGTGCAAAAGAAATTTGTTTTTCGTGAGCGTGAGTGAAAAGTCACTCGCGATCCCATTTCTAATAGGCGCCCTCCTCTTACATACATACATATAAACATGTATTTACAACAATTACAATATTAATTATTAAAATCCATCATCAGCGGTATTTGTTGTCAGTGTTGCCAGAAGCTGGCAAATTCAAACACAGATTTTTTACTTATTTTTCGTAATATCCAAAAAAACATGTAAAGTATGTTTTTTTTAAGAATTTATATATATACATACATGTTAATAGCATCCATATAGTTATTAAAAACATTTCCACCTACAATAATAGTTATGTTAAAAGATTCCATAATATACAGTCGTACTCATATAACTAAGTTACTTATAAAGTTAAGCACTTATTCTTCTTTAATTGATAATTAGTTCTTAGAATTTTAGCTACCGATACAATTACAATCTGTTAACATATTTCACACATCAAAAAAATCATTTTATTTGTTATTTAGTAGCTCCACAAAATCGTTTCTGTTTCTTGCTTCAGATGTCAGCACATTCTCTGACACCAGTCCATACTTTAATATTATCAAGCCATGTGGTATATTTTCTCCCTCTAACAGCCTTTCCTTCAGCTTGTAACAGCTTATACATATATTGAGTTTTTCATAAAATATTCCAGATATGATGTCTTTCTTTTCTTTGTGACGGTAAATAGCTCTCTTTCTTTTGAGTATTCGTCTGTAAAAAATTTCAAAGCCCTTTAAGCTTTTTATGTCAGATGATAGCCCATGTTTCCATCGCATATAGTAAAACTAACCATACACATGTTTTAATACATCTTGATGTTGTTTCAAGTTGAATATCCTGACTTGTAAGTAATTTTTTTTATTTAAAAAAGTCATCTCGGGCCATTTCTATACGGCATCTTATTTCTTTTGAACAATTCCATTTGTCGTTTACTGTAGCGCAAAGATCTTTCGATGTATGCATTTTGCATTTTTCATAATCATATATTTTGTTTTTCGAATATTGACATTTAAACCATATGCTGTACTGCTTGTATCATCAGAATATCTTATGTTATTGAGAAAACTATATATATATATATATATATATATATATATATATATGGTATACCATATATAAATATATATGGTATATATATATATATATATATGGTATACCCTTCCGAAATAGAGTCATGTTCCTGTGCGAATAGAACTGTGCACAGCAGATAGCTTGCCCCGAAATTTTGTTTAAAAATCATTTTTTGCACTAAGAACAATAATGTTTTTGTTAATGACATTCGATTAGGAATATATCAAAGCAGATTACTGTCAGGGCGATTCGTTATACTGAAAAAGGTGCCTTAAATCCGGTATTCTTTTTCCTTTACTTTTATCAATAAAAAGCAAAAAAAAAACTAAACACAAAGAGATCAATTCATAACAATGAAGTATTATAAGCGTACATTTACAAATCATTTAATATAATTTGTGATACTTGTTTGCTTGTGCGAAACTTTTAATGAGCATTGAACGGCTTCTTCCTGAAGCTCTCTAAGCACAATTTTTTTTGACACATCAATATCATTCTGTTCGTCCCATTTAGTACACTGTTCAAAATGCTTTATAGCATCCGTTTGTACAATTTTTGTTTCAGTCTCCAAAGGAATATCGTTTTCTTCGTTTCCATCGTTTTAACATTTTCGATTTCTTCAAAATCAGCATCAGCAACATTATTAGCCCATTGTCTGTCGTTAAACCTTCCTGCAATTGTTAAAAACAAATTTATTATACTTTTGGTTGAAAGAAACAAAGCTTTTAATAAATTTACATACATTTGGAAAAATTTTATTGAGTAATAATAAACCATTTCCAATTGACACTACATAATCGTCAGTCCGTAATAATCTTGAAGTGTAATAAAAATCCTATTACAACATTTTTCCAGGCTACTTTCTTTCACAGATATAAAAGATTGTGCAATCATCGTTGCGGCATCATATAAATTAAGTTTTTTTTAAGCTACCAGTATGTTTTCTTGATTAGAAGATACAATTTTCGAGAAAAGGCTGTTTTTTTTATTTGGTGGGATACATATATAAAGCCCAACAGTGTTTGGCCGTATTTTTCCTTGGTGAAAAGTATTAAGAAAATAATTCTGAATTAATATACCTATATTTTCCCTCGTAAAAAGTCAAACTGGCAACCTTACCTGCCATAATTCATCGAAAAGTCTAACTGGCAACGTTACCTATCATAATTCATCAACAGTACCAACATACACACTCATACAGTCAAACATGGTTTCATACGTGCTCGATCGGCTAAGGCCAATTTTAATGTTTACATGTTCTAAGCAAACTTTGATGCACAATGAATGGTCTCGAAATTTATAAATGGCTTGCTAGTAAAATATTTGATTAAATAATTATTTCTGTAACAAATGTTGCAAGTACAATTGCAAATTATATTCTAACTTAATTTATTGCGCTTAGTAGCAAATATTCAAAAATCTTCTCCCAAAAATGCCAGTTGTAATTTTTACAAAAATAGGAAGATACCGTAAAAAGTTATATAAATTCATTGTAAATTCAGCTGTGAAGAATCTGTTACACCCTTCACTTGTGCTGCTTCGAAGCAGCAATAAATATTTTCTTAACATAAAGATTTTTCTTGTAATTAATTTTTCATGGATTTTTTGTTTTCAGACATTTAATTGATTTTTGAATACGAGTACCTATCGCTGGTTAATCAAACAACGTCATAACTCAAAAGGGTCGTATTTAATTAACTTTCATTTCAATGAACAAGGCTCCGCGCTTTCTCCCACACTTTTTCTTATTTTCCTAAATGACCTTCTACGTCAAACTTTTAATTCTATATACTTTTCTGCAGATGACAGCGGCATGTGTCATTCGCACTCAGACCAAGCTTGCCGGAGATCGCGGCAACATCCTCGGACAGCAGATGAAACCTGTTGCTTGTGTTCGGCCCTTCATTTATCTGGATAATCTTATACTTGGGACAATTGCCCCAAAACTTCCTCATTTTCTGACCATTCATAGTCAAAAAATAATATTAACTTATTTTATTTATTTAAAGAAAAAATATATTTATTATCCGCGAGCAAAAATACACGTTGTTAACAACTGAAGGCCGTGTTGCCGGATGAATAGCGAAAATGTCCATCTGTTCGTACTATTGGAATATTTAATGCAAAAAATTTTCCATTCACACAATTGGATATTCGTGATAAGAAGTGTTCGTTCTACTGAATGCCCACTGTATTTAAAAGAAAAAATACAAACTTACGCATGAATGAAATATAAACTTAAAAAAAATAAATCGATTTTAAAAATAAATAGTCTCAAATAACGAAAATGTTGTAAACATTATTTACTAGAATCTTTGAAAATATTATAGATTTGTTTATGCGAAAAATGACTCTTCTCGTATTTTTATGTTTGTGAAAAATTCAAAATAAAATAATTATTATAAACGTTTCTTGTAAAGGGTGTCCCAATATTAACGCAATTTGTGTAATAAAGTGTTAGCAAGTCTAAAAAAAAAACAATTTGTCAGCGGACACTTTAGGGCTGGTAAAAATGAAGCGTTACAAGGCAGAACAACGTGCTTTCATGTCATTGGAAAATCTCAAAAATAACGAAAAAACTAAATTCTGTGTTTCCTATTTAATTCAAATCTTAAAAAATCTTAAAACAAATTTTTCGAGTTTTATGTTCTGTAAGTGCCGCTTTCGAGAAACGAAGTTTACTTTGAAAAACTCTTTTCAACTTTCGGTTAAACTTTCTTTCACTTCTGTAAACGCAAAATTTACTTTGACAATTTTGTGTGCTTTTGTTGGGCGAACATGAAAACGAAACACAAACATGCAATCAAATAAATACAAGTATGTATAAACGACAAACGAAGAAGAAAGCAACTTTGCGAGTACATCAAAGTATCTACTCACCCCCATTCTTCTTTCCCTTTTCATCAACAAAAGCAAAATTTTCGTGTGGAAAAGGAGTCCTATGTGGAAATCGCCAACAACTAATGTTGTTGTGAATGTGCTTGTAAATTGGACAAATATTAGGTGCGTTGGTGTACATAAAAGTTTTTACCAATAGTTTTTTGAGACTCAAACGGTTGCGCTTTATTTTTGTGCCAACAATTTTAGGAGGGGCTCTGACAGAAATGCAAAAAATAACGTTTGAGCCTTTTGGTCAATATAATCATCATATTGTAAGATTAATTTATGCAATCTATTTACAAGTATTTAACAAGATTATAGCTTGTTATCAGTGGCAATATTCGATTTTTTCGAGCTAAATTTAGCTTTATTTTTTAATGTTTAACTTGAAATATTTAATTTAGGTTTTAGTTTTTTTCAACAATGCATATAGCTTTTTCTAGTTTTTTCGTATTAATAATTTTTATTTCAAAATAAATAAAACAGTTTATCAAAATAAATCGTTTTGAAATCCGAAATTTATGACCCGTTAAAATCAGATTTAGATGATTTCATAATTCCAACACCATATTTTAAAAAATTTTTTTTAACAATATTTGATTTAAAAAAGACAATAGATTCTTTAACAGTTAAAGAAATTAGATACACTTGCCGAAATTTTATTAAACAGTTAATATGTCAAGTACGATATCGTTTGCAAAATAATTTTTTAACTTTACGAAACAAAACTTCTTTTCATTAGAAAATAGTTCAAGCAATACAAAATGCAAATTGTATGAAAATTTTAAAGAAGAAATATTTAATTTTATTGTACATAGATGATCTACATACATAACTCTTTTGGAATTACAATGGTAAAAATTAAATTCCTATAATTGGACAAACCAAAAGTCAACTACAGAATTTTCGATTCATATTTTTAAATACAAAAACGCAATGAATGAAAACACTTTTAGGGAATTGTCAACTTTTATGATGATATTTTTAGTTTTGCCTTTCAATAACGTAGAACTTGGGGTAAAATTAGTAAAAAAAAGATTAATATTCAAAGTATTTTTTTATGCTGGAATATTTCATGAAGTTCAGCTCCTGTGTGGACTAAAAATTAAACTTTTCAAATTACAAAAACTTCAAATCACACAAAACAAATTACTTAAACTTATATACAATCTTCCTTGGTTCTTCTTAACTCTTGGGCTTCAGACAATTTCGGATATGGATCTCATTGTCTCAAACTGACTACAAAGTTTTTATCACAGACGCTCTGGTTCTGAACACCCCGATATTAATGAATTGACATCAGCTTAGGCAGCTTGTAAGCAGGGCTAACTTCCTAAACGTCTGTGTGTAACGTCAAAGCAAAATGTGCTAGTTGCGTTTCTTTGGATTTTAGCTGCGAAACAGATGACTTTAAGAATGCCTTAATTTGTCAAAGTTTGCACTGTTTCGTTGGGAATACGTGACAACTGCAAAACTACCTCTTTCATCAATATTATGTACCAGTTCCACTAAAGCTATAGAGCTGAAATTCAATGTAAAGATAGGCCTTGTTGAACGACTAATGAAATATATCTGAAAACTGGGCAATGAAGAAGACAGTATGACTTAACATTTTAAAGGAAAATTTCAAGAAAAGTGTAGAAAAACTAAGCCTGCCAGCGTCATTCACATTTCAGCAAGACACTGTCCAAAACATTGTGCACAATAAGTAAAAATGTGAATTGCTTATGATACGGCACATGTTTTATCACACCCGCCGTAGTCCCCAGACCAGAATCCCATTGAAGACTTTTGGGAAGAATTGTAATTTCTAAAAAAATACCTTAAAGCGGCCTCAATGGAAGAATACGTCAACATCGGAGGAAATGTTACAAAGAACTTTGTGAACTTTATGTCAAATATACTTAAGGCAGTTATTAAACAAAGAAGATTGATAACTGAGTCCGAGGGAAACAAATTTCATAAATTTTTACGGCTATAAAAAAGCATGTTTGGTATACTTTTGTCCACCAAAAAGAAAAACTGTTGTTTATCGTATCTCGTTTCATTAAATTCTTGAAGATTTTTTTTTAATTTTTTTTTATTGACGTTAGTTAATATATTCATCACACACCTATAATATGTTTATGAAATAAACATTTGCGTTCTGTTTTATTGTGGAAACCCTCGATTTGTCCTGAAATGCAGAATGTGTCTATACTTTAGTCCTGTACTGTACAATAATTATGATTTATTGACAATTTTCATCTAACTCCAACTGATATAATTTGTTTTGATTCAGTTCATATTGTTTGATACTTTTACAAGGTTGTTGTTTAATACAATACGTTGTTAGCATTAAAATAATTCAAAATTTTAAAAATTTTTATAAAAAAATATATTACTTTGCAAGAATGATGGATAAATTTTTAATTATTGATGGAGCTCTACGATCCTTTAGGTTGATCAAAATCAAAGGCGATGGTGCATGCTTATTTAATACTTTGAGTATGGCAATGTATGGTACAGAGAAGTGGTCTCTTTTAATCCGCAGGGACATCGTAGATCATGTTGTTGAACATTATGAGGAGTATGTTCATGGCATTAGTATCCCGGGCCTATTGGAGATTTCTATGCCGAAGCAGTATCGTGACTACATGAATCGTCCTTTTGTGTACGGTGATTTTGTAGAGATCATAGCGGCTTGTGCTATATTCCAGGTCCGTATTATAGCAGTTCGTAATGGATATATAGAATGCAATATCGGCCGAAAGGAATGGTCGGTTATTGTTATCAAATTCACGGGTAACAGAGGTGGAGGCCACTTTGATTTACTCTGGCCTACTGACACTTTGTTCCACTACAATGTTTTGCCATACGAATCTCCCCCGTCCAGGCCAACTCTCAACCAATTGGCAACTAACCTGAATATAAATGTATACCATACAGCTCATTACATGGGTAGAATGAAGGTAGAACGCAAAATAAAGCTAAAAATGAACCCAATATTAGGAGCAAATAGGATGAGAAAAGAAAAAGGCCTGTCCGTGTTGTCAGTTGCCAAGAAAAGAAGTCGCCCGCAGAAAAGAGAGGTAGGCAAACCTAAGGCTTCAGCCAAGACCAGAGTACGGAGGTGAACCGAATTTCGCCAAGGTAGAAGTTTGCCTAAAAATGAAATCAAACACTTGGAGCTATTTTTGATCTCAATACTTTTAATGGCGGGAGTTTTTGTAACTTGACCTTATTTTTCACATTTATGTTTCATTTCATTTTTACAAAATAAATTTATTTTTATTCACATAAATAACAAAAATGGATGTTATATTTCAACAACAACAATAAAAACGGAATATTTAATAATGATATTTTTGAATTTCCTGGCAAATCTATTCATAGAACTAAAAATATTCCTTTGGCAAATAGGAAGCCATTGGAAGCAGATCATTCGTTTCTTCTTCGGTTATTGGGATTGATCGCTGGCAAAGTATAAATTGTTTCTGCGCATTAAAATTTGAAGCTAGCGTGCCTCGGTTATTTTGCACATTAATTATTATTATTATTTATTTTTTTTGATGAGAACATTAAGTTAAACAAAACTTTCTAAAACTATATCAAAGATAAAAGCTTGGGAGTGCTAAAGTGGAATTGTTTGGAAATGGGAAAATAGTAAAAATGATCATATCATGGAAGAAATCATGCTTAAAAAATTAGCAAAAAAATGCAAAAATATTTGCTAAAATTAGAAAAAAGAAAAAACCGAAAACCGAAAAGTTTAACAAATCACTTCTACTACAAAAGATACCAAAATTTAAAAACAAAAATTTACAAATTAAGAAGAAAATATACAATTTGTAACTGATTCGAATATTGGCAAACAATTTTTTAAATCAGATAGAAACCGTTTAACTATATTCCGTTCATTTACATATGTTTCAAATAGCACAAAGCAGTCATATTTTTTCGTGTTATTATTTGAAAATATATTAATTTATTACTACCATTTAAATCCCCCAAATATAAAGCTATCATCAATTTCGCCATTAAAAAAGAAAGTGGTAAAGTTTGGGGTCAACTGAAACCTGCAACAGTTCAACTAATTTCGCAGAAATGTAAATAACAAAATTTAATATTATATTTAATATTCCTTTCTTAATAAAAATAGTTTATGTACCGTGGACATCCACTATTACGAATTACATATTGTCCTACGCATTCATAATAATGGAAAATTCAAATTAATAGATGACAATAATTTTTCTTTCGAAAAATATAGTTTTTCGCGAGATTGTTTTAGCAATCCCTTTCCATAACGTTGTTTCATTTCGTGAGTCTATCACCTATCACTATCAAAAAAGAGATCATCATCGATTGATTTTTTTTGAATTCTTAAGTTTTACATTCCGTATTGGTCAAAAATCCATTTTTTCTGGCCAAAATTATTTATATAAAATACAGAACATTATTTTGTTAGTAAATCAGTTATTATTTATTACTATAACAATTCTTTATGGAATATATAAAGTTCAGGGATTAAATAAAAAAATAATGTTGAAAAGCGATATTTAAGCAATTAAACACATTTCTTTGTATTAAATAAAAATGTATTTTTTTTTATTAACACAATACATAAAAGCGCAAAAGTATTTATTTTGATTTAAAAATTATTAAATATTGATCAATTGATGTTTATGTTCAGCTCGTTTTCTAACGTCAAATTATCTTCTTCATGTTCTTCTTCAAATGCTTCTTCGTCTGCGATATCACCATCCTCTGTATTAAGTGCAGATCATATTTGATAACAAGGATCTCCGCAAGATAATAGTTTAATAACTTCCGATGGTAGTGTTTGGTGTTTTCTTTTCAGGAATACCACTAATTGTGCTCTTTAAAGGCCTATCGGGAGCACCATTTCTATATACTGGGATATTTGTACAAGTCTCCATTTTTCCATAATGGCCAATTATATGTCCGAAAAAAAAATTTATTAAAATTACGTTTTTATGCTATATTTATTATTTGTAGAATTCCCATAATTATAATTATCTTAAGTAATATCTTGGACACCATTTTTCGTTAATTGGTTAGTACGGAAATGGCCCCTGATCTTAGATTTGGCGTCCTAAATAAAATTCATAAATTTTACTATGGCTGTTAAATGTTTAACAGTGCTCTGTTAAGTGTTTAAAAGGGCTCTCTTAACTGGAAAAATAGCACGCTAAAAATTTTGGTTCATGTCCCTGCTAGTTAAATTTAAATTTATCTTCACACACATTAAAACTTTTTAATCTATTACTGTTAAGAACAATTTAAACATACCTATTGATTTCGATTCTTCAATTTGCACAGTAATGGCGGTCAGCTTTTCTATTTCTTTATTCAAATCAGAGCTTTCCTTCAATATTAGTTCAAGTTTTTCTTTTACAAAATCCAGCTTTCTTTTCACAGAGAGAAAATATAAAACTCTTCCAAGAATACAAATAATCGAATAGTGAAAATGCCCATCTGTTCGTAATATACAAACAATTTGCCTTTTACATATTCGTAATAAGAAGTGTTCGTACTTTTGGACGTTCACTGTATTTAAAAGAAAATTTACGCCTGAATGAAATACAAAAAAAAATAAACCGATTTTAAAAATAAAGAAAATGTTGTAAACATTATTTACTAGGATCTTTGAAAATATAATAGATTTGTTTATGCGAAAAATGACTCCTCTCGTATTTTTATGTTTGTGAAAAATTCAAAATAAAATAATTATTATAAACGTTTCTTGTAAAGGGTGTCCCAATATTAACGCAATTTGTGCAGTAAAGTGTTTGTAAGCCTAAAAATACAATTTGCCAGTTGATAGTTTAGGGCTGGTAAAAAACGGCAGAAAAACGTGCTTTCATTTCATTGGAAAATTTCAAAAATAATAAAAAAAACTAAATTCTTCGTTTTCTATTTAATTCAAATCTTGCATTAAGCTTGAGACACCCTTTATTTCCACTTCAGCGTGTAATAATAGCCTAAATAAATAAATAAATAAAACACAATCGTTTCAAATAGAAAATGTTTGCGGCACAAGTTTATTTAGTAGATAATTCTCCAATTCACAACGAATTTCTTGAGTTTTATGTTCTGTAAGTGTTTGTTTTCAGAAGCAAAGTTTACTTTGAGAAACTCTATTCAACTTTCTTTCACTTCTGCAAACGCAAAATTTACTTTGACAAATTTTGTGTGCTTTTGTTGGGCGAACATGAAAACGAAACTACGGGTACACCTCTAATCTTTTACGACTTCTATGATGGATAGATAAACTTTCATATAAACGAAGTTCTTTGGTTTATAATTTGAATATACTGTGGGAAATACATTGAAATTATCTTTAATGTATGCTAAGGTTGTTTTTGCCAGTGAATTCTTAAATAAAGCCTTTGCATTACTTAATTTATTTATTTATTTATTTTAGAATATTTTGATTGATTAAATTATATACAATATATCTACAAAGAGTTCAAGATTTTATCTTTTTCTTCTTAATAAGGGACTTTCCGAAAATTTTATGGATATGGATATGTACAAAGCTGGATGGAAAAATTAAAAAAAACCTATTTGAAAATTTTTAATTTTAGATAAAACTTATACTACAAACTAACCTACTACGCTGGTAGTAAACCATTAATATGAGTGTAATCAGAGTTCATACAACGAAGATAGAAGTTTGCTTAATTTACTTTCTATATTTGCGAGTGCATGCAGTCTATGGGTAGAAAAACACAAAGGAAGGTTATAAATCATCTTAAGTAATTTGTTTTGAGAAATTTGAAGTTTTTTGATGTGGCATTTTGCGCTTTTAGCCCATACGGGAGCTGCATAAAAAATTACTGCATGAAAAATGGTTTTCAGTATAATTTGTTTGTTACTTATACTTAATCTCGAATTTCGATTGATAAAGGGATACAACATACGAATTATAATATTTATCTTGTTTAAGATATATGGTATGTGATCTTTAAATTTCATTATATACACCTAAATATTTAACTTTTTGTTCCCACGAGATCAACTGATTGTTTATGTTAATACATAGTTGGGGGATATAACACGCTTTTAGTTTTCTCGTGAAATATATTGCCTTGGTTTTATCGCTGTTCAACATAATTTTCTATTTGTTAAAATATGTCGACAATTCAGCTAAAGCTCTTTGTAAATTGGTGATGATATCAACACAAAAGACATCCGAGCATAGGATTGCCGTATCATCTGCAAAAATTGGCAATGTGCAGTATTCAAGTTGAGGAAGGTCGTGAGTGTATAAATTATATAATATTATATAATATTGTTTGCAACCTACTGGAACAATAAAACTTGCGGAACAAGCAGAACCGACCGATATGTACTTTAAAACTACGACTCGAAAGAAAAGATTGAATAATTTTAACCAGCTTTAGTGGAAAGTTCAATTAGATAATTTTGTATAATAACCCATTGTGCCACACTGAATCAAAAGCGGCTTTAACATCCAGCAGCACCATCCCCGTTGATTTTTGGTTAGCAAAATTACAATGGACTAAATTCCTTATTCTCACCAGTGGCTGAATAGTATTGTGTTGACGCCGAAAACCAAATTGATAATGAGGTATTATATTGTTAGTTTCAACAAAGCATGACAGTTTATTTTTAATAACTTTTTCGAGAATTTCACTGATGGATGATATTAGACTAATAGGTCGGTATGATGAAGGACAATCGGGTGGTTTGTTCGGTTTTTTGATAGGAATAACCTTAGACTCTTTAAAATCACGTGGGAAGTAACATAATTTCAAACGCGCATCTATTATGATCGTTAAATACTTAATTCATTTTCTAGGAAGAGCTTTTAAACATCTGTTGTTGATACCATCAACACCAGGAGCTTTATTTGATTTTAGCTGTTGTAATATAATATAAATTACTGAGCTAGTTGTTGGGCTATCGTCTAAGCCGTTAAACGAAGATAATTGGAGAGATTGAATGGTATTATGAACTTGAGATATTGTCTCTACATCCCCGAGGTTGCTTGAGATAGTATTTTTAGAAGCGAAGGTTTGGGAAAGTATTTCACATTTTTCCAAATTTGTAGTATAAAGGGAGTTGTTTTGTTTCAAAATTGGAATGATTTTGCCCTTCTTCCTTAAAACTTTTGTGAGGTTCCAAAATGGCGGAGAACCAATATCCAACGTAGAAAGTAGTTTATCCCAGACTTGTTTCTAAATGTTTCTATTTCTACTCTAGTCATTTCGTTAAAAGTCTTTACTTCATAAAAATCTTCTAGAACTCTAAAACGTTGCCAGCTCCGCCGCATACTATTTCTGTGTTGAATCAGATTTTTCAAATAAGGAGGTAACGAATTTCTTAAATTTTTGCGTAACGTTTTAGGTACACTAGCTGTAATACCGTTATTTACAACATTTTTTAAATTTATTATCATCGAGTCAATATGCTCTTCTCGAACAATATCTCTTGCATTGGGACAAGTTATATGTCTGTTGATATATCTCGAAAAAGCTTTACAATTTTCTTTGCTAAAATCGAACTTTAATAAACATAAAATATTAACTTGAGTATTGACAATTATTTAATGATCTGAACTTAAATCCTTTATTACGTTAGGTGGCGATATTGTTTCGAGTGCGTTAGTGCGTTTGTCTATTAGAACTAGCAGATATGTAGGTGTGATCGCCCGGGTATATAATGTCTACTTCATATGAATCTAACTTTTCCTGTAATATGTTTCCCCACAATTTGCTCTAGTACAACCCCAAATCTGATGTCTACTGTTAAAAAAGTATGTATTTTTGTCCACTACTCATTGTAAGTTTTCGGATATCAGACGCAAAGAAAATGTTCCTGTTATCAGGACCTGCAGACCCACCTGGAAAATAACAAGAGTAAATATTGTAACTACCATTTTTAGTAAAAAGTTTTATACCAATATTTTCTATAAGATTATTATTTTCAATAGAAAGTAATGTGTGCGAAACCTCACACCTATGGCGTGGTCTCTGTCGTTTCTATATACATAAAATCCTTTATGCTTTATAGATAAGTTATGTTTGAGACCGGTCTCCGTTAGCAGGCATACATGTACGTTACGGCTTATTAAGAATTGAAATAATTCTTTAGATTTGTTGCGAATGTTTCTAGCATTCCAAGTAATTATGCTTAGGCCATTAGTCGTTATGAGAGGAATTTACAGGCGAGGTTTGTTATAACATCAAGTTTGTCAGCTTTGCTTCTACAGTTGTAAAGATTTGTTATAAGTTCCAGCGTTAAACTTTTTATTTCTTGGAATGTGAACAAGTCGTTATTATTAATTTTGATGTTGTTGTTGTTGCTTATATAGGGTGTTTTTTTAAGCTAGATAGAACTTTAAATTGTAAAAAGTAACACAAAAAATTAAATTTTGATGAAACATTTTTTTTTATTTGTTTCAGTATACTCTGACAAATCATCATGAATAGACTCACGCTTGAACAACGCTACGAAATTATCCAAATTTACTTTGAAAATCAGTCGTCGATTCGCGCAACTTATTTGCGCAAAATTGTGTTCAGCGATGAGGCGCATTTTTGGCTTAACGGGTTTGTTAATAAGCAAAATTGCCGCATATGGAGTGAGACCAATCCACAAGAGACCCTACAGACTCCATTACATGCAGAAAAATGCACCGTTTGGTGCGGTTTTCACGCTGGTGGCATCATCGGACCTTATTTCTTCAAAAATGAGGCCGGAGCTCGCGTTACGGTCAATGGAGATCGTTACCGCACCATGATCAATGATTTTTTGTTTGAAAATATGGATGACATTGATCCGGAGGAGATGTGGTTTCAACAGGATGGCGCTACGTGCCATACGGCGAACGCAACCATCGACTTATTGAAATCAAAATTTGGCGATAAGTTGATTTCGAGAAATGGACCTGTCAATTGGCCTCCAAGGTCGTGCGATTTGACACCTCTCGATTATTTCCTGTGGGGCTACGTGAAGTCACTGGTTTATGCTGATAAACCAGCAACAATTGACGCCTTGGAGGCCAGCATTGTTCGTGTTATTCGTGACATACGGCCAGCAGTGCTCGAAAAAGTGGCCCAAAATTGGACGTCCAGAATGCGCTTCGTCAAGAACAGCCGCTGTGCCCATATGCCCGAAATCATTTTCAAATGTTAATGTCACGTATTGATCTTTCGAATAAAAAAAAAATTTGATTACAATTTAATTTTTTGTGTTATTTTTTACAATTTCAAGTTCTATCGGGCTTAAAAAAACACCCTATATTAATATTTTTTTCTGTTTGCCATACTCCAGACGTGCTAGATACATTTTGGCGTAGGATGTTTGGGAAACTTCTATTATAATTTTCGGTATTGAAGGAACCATTATTACGAACAATTTGGCGAGGTTGTACTCGTTGTCTTATTTGTAAATATGTTGCTTTGTTAGGGCAATCGTCTGAATAAGACTTGTGAGCCCTGTTGCAATTTGCACATTTGATGACGGTTTCTTTACAGTTATACGTTTTATTTTGCCCAGCACAATTTGCACATAATGTCTTTACTTTACATCTGCTAGATCCATGGCCAAACATTTGGCAGTTGTAGCATTGCGTAATTCTATTTTTGTTTAGACGTTGGAACTTTCATCTCACCGATTATTGAATAGTTTTGTCTCGGTTCTCTAATTGTTATTGTCTGACGTTGAAGATACACAACATATATAACAAGATCAGCATTGTAGGTACTCTTTTTTTGTAACGATTTTAACATCCAAGCACTTCAATCCCATGTCGATTAGTTTTTTCTTGATAATCACATGGTCGAACCTACCAAAGCCAAATATTAGAACTTTGTATGGTTTTTCATTTTTTGTTGCATAAGTGAAAAATTCGTAGTTGTTTATAAGCACTTCGCAAACTTTATCAAAATCACCTTTATTGTTGCAAAATAATTTTAAGCGTATTGAAATTTTTATAATGGCATAAATTACAATTTTATTGCTTTTTTTGCAAATTTCATGAATTTCTTAGATTTTGCTCTTTAAAATTGTTATAGGTGGTACTATAACTTTTGTAGTTTTTTCGATAATTATTTCATTATCAATAGTCTGTAACGGAGAATAATAATTTGAGGAATTTGCATTCACTGCATTGTTATTGGATTTAGTTTTTTTTTATTAGGCATTGTGTTACGTACAATGCATTAACATCATCACCAGTTCTTGTACGTTTAATCTAATGCGACTGGAGCTGTTGTTGTTTTAATGCGTACATATCGACTTGTCATCATCATCAGAAAGCTCATTTAAAACGCTGCTTATTTCTATAAAATTGTCGCGAAGTGGAATCGGAATAAAATTCTAATAGCAGTAAAGAAAAATATAAAAGAAGTACCAGGGCCGCCGAATCAGGTATATGCCAGTCAACAGCTGATCATTGAAGCACAAAGCATACAGAAGTGACAGAAAGGGAGAACTATATATGTTTTATTTGTGACTCACTCTATACGCACAAGCAACTAAAGAGAAATTATAAATTTTTTTGCATTCTCTTTGGTAATATTTTGTATTAAATAAAATAAAGGATCAGCACATGATTGCACTATATATTTATCAATGACCTCCTAGTTCAGTACAAATTAAAAATTATCGACTTTCTTGCATCCCTGTATTCGTAGCATTTTGTATGTTATAGTTGTCTTTCTTCAGTGACCGCGGAGGCTTAGATTATTCAGAATATATTCTTTCAACTGTAAAATTCTTCATGTCTGTGATTTAAGCTTCATCGTAACCGTGTCAAACAGAAAGATAAAAAATTTAACAACGACTTTTATTCTCCCATGAGAACTTCCACACGAAAAATAAAACTGGCCTTTTTGTGTTCCCTGCTTTCTTCTCTATCACGATCGCTAAAATGAAAAAGACAACTAAAAAATCTTTGTAAAACTTACATGTAAATACTAATAATCTAGCTAAGCTCTCGAGTTTGTGCTTGATGAACTGGTTCTACATATTATTGCGAAGCTAACAATATTCAAACAAACATTCATTTGTATATGCATGTGTATGTACATTGAATTTTTTCGCTTCTAAAAAAAACACCCGGTATTTATTGGCTCAAGTTGACTTGAAGCCTGGTGACAACTTACAGCGAAGAGACCTGGTTTGCAGTTTCTGTTTGTTAAAAAACATACACAGACACGCACATTCAATGTTTTAGAAAAAAATGTCATTGTTTAAATGTTAATTTATTAAAACAAAGCAAAACTATTTAAACTTTTTTCAAAGATATTAATAAGCATAAATAGTAGTATTACACATGAGTTCCAAAAAAATTGCAAATAAAAAAATGATATATGTATTTGTTTCTGGCAGCTAATTGGTTAATAATATATTCCAAAACAACTTAAATTGGTTAATCGATTTTGGGTCAAATACAAGGTATGCATTATTGGCAAATAATTGATTAACATGGCCTTTTAAAATTGTTTTTGTTTATTATACTTATTTTACATTATATTAAATATTTTTATCAATTAAAATATCAATGTCAACAATATTTCAGTTAATTAATTTTCAATAACGTTACTTAAGGATTTTTTTATTGTTGTAAATGTCTGCACATGCATCTATATATGTACACATATATGTACATATGTATGACGGACAAGCTAGCTAAAATAATATACGTACAATAGGGCAATTCAATGCAATTTTGTTTATTCAGGTGAACAAGCAAAATATAAATGTACATATATATATATATATATATATATATATATATATATATATATATATATATATACATAGATATGGCTGACGCAATCAGCCATATTCTAGCTCTCTCTTATTACAGAGTACATATAGAAAAAACTCTTTCTAATTTATATGCAAAAGCAAATTAGACAAACACACCTGCACACTTTGTTTATTTTTCAACTTGAAAAGCTGATACATGCCTGTGCAATAAGTGTGCATGGATTGGTAGCAACTTTAAACGCTTATAGATCTCAAAATACTGAACAGGTTTTAACTAAATATAGAACGTGCGTATATGTGAAGAAATATTTTCAAAATTATATAAGTTTTGTCAAAATCGGCTGTATAATATAAACTTAAAAGGGGTCTAAAAAACGTGTTTGCCTATTAACACAGTACAATACATGATTTTGGGACTCAATTCTGAGAATCGCACGAGAAATTAGCCGCATTTGTTTTGTCGAGTTGGCTGCATTAATTATTTAATGATCATACGATTTTTTTTGTTCAAGGTGAATTTTTATCACGTTTTCTATATTTTGACACGGTTATATCACAGTATACTTGTTATTTTCCATATTGAAATATTCAATGTTCGTTTTTTTTTGGTTTTAAAATGTAATTATTAATTATTAATGCAGCCAACTTGACCAGACGAATGATGCAGAAGTTGTTATTTTTGGGCTACTTTTACGTGCAGTTCTCAGAAATAAGTCCCAAATCAATGATCTGAAAAATGTTGCATGCAATTATATATATAAATCAGTAATAAAGAAAATCTACGATTTACTTTTTTGGGTTCAGTGAAAAAATTCCGTCATCTTGAAAACAAGTGTCCGATTAAATAATTTTGAATTTATAAGTGAGCGCTTTATTACTGAACCACATGCACAAACACTTAGTTGACTGAGGGCTAGAAATGGAAAGCAAGAAAAAGAAATAAATATATATTTTTGGATATTGTAATAGGTACTTCATTCGCCTAAAAATATTTAAACTCCTTATGAAGCAATAAAGTCATACGCTCAGAAATAAAGCTGGAACGCAATCCCAGTTTAGTTACTGAAACAAATTGGAGACATTACTTCAACTAGTCGAAGAGCACTTGCTGCAGTCATATTTCCATTAAACAAACACTGTGACTTTTTTTGCACGTTTAGCTGGCCAGAAGACAAAACAAATAAATTCTCCGATCTTATTGGTTTTTAATAGGTAATAGACAGGAGTACAGGTGATACAAAAACATGCTCATAAGAAGAAGAAAAGGAATAATAATGAATATAACGGTTATCAAATATTCAGTATCAAGAGAAGTAAAAAAAGACTTTTTAGTGATTTTCTTATTGTTGCAAAAGTTTTTGTATGCATATTATCAATAATATTAATATTTTTTTCATAAAATTGATTTTAAAGTATAAGTTGATTTTAAATAGTATTGGTGGATTTATGAATGTTATAACAAATAATTTAGCCAAAAGCTCATTGAAGTAAAAATCCACTTAAAGGAAGGAAGCAAAAAATGTGTATACAATTTTTAATGGAGTAAGACTAAATTGTTACACCGAGTCCAGTTTTCATACAACTACCAAAATATTAATTAGAGTCTCTAGTTTCGAAATAGAAAAATTATTGCAATAAAGTGCATTTTTTTGCATAAATTGTGGAGACATGAGTATTATTAGAGAAATCCAAGAGTTGTTATTTTTACTAAATAAAAACTTGATGATTATTTTAAAAACCGCAATAAAGTTATAAAAAATATATCAGGAAAGAAAATTGAGCCTACAATCCCATGTGTCAATAACGATACTTTAAGCAGGTAAACTAGGCAGAGTTATCAACTTAAAAATTTTAAAACGCACCAAAATGTAGCAAAAAACGCCCCATTAAAAAACGTACCAAGTTTATAATTTATATTTTATTCGAAATGTTTATTGAATTATTTATTACATTAAAATTATAATATTTTTGTATTAAAAATATAACAATACACCAGTCTTCGACAGTTAAGAGCTTTAAAAATAAATAAAACAATAACAATATCCTCCTTGTAAAATCACAAATGTCCCCAAAGAACCCAAAAACTTTATCACCGGACCAAGCGCTTGCACTCTTTATTGAGTCGATAAACTCATCAATACAATTTCCTAAGACTGCGAATGTAAATCCATCATATAATCAGAAACCCTCGCAGAAATTGAGCTACAGTCACTAGTTGATCACACCTTAACGCCTTAAGATGTTGAAATCTAAAACGAATTAAATGAAATGAATGCAAATCAATTTTTAAATGGAGCTAATCAAGTCAATTACAAATAAAAGTTTTTTATATCGATGGCACTATTGCAAGTTAATGCAAATATCCAGTCTAAGGCAGTAATATCGCCGGATGGTCTTGTAAGGGTACGTCCCATAGAATTATTCTTTCGCATATAAAGAAGAGAGACTCCAGAAATCTTTTAGAGTTTTGCGGTCATCTCCATCATGTCCATTAAGCCAGAAATTTATTGATCCAAGTCAAGTTCATGTGGATGTTTTTTCTAACCAGTCTATTTACACTTAATGCATTGTGTAGGGTGTCTATCAATAGAGCGTACATGTGCAAAGCATTTAACATAATTATTTATTATGGCCAACATGTTTCTTCCAGGTCTAACGTGTTGTGGAATTTATGTCAGACAGAAAGACAGCGAGGCACACACATACAAATATATCTGAGTACTTCCGAGCATTTGCTTGCATGTGTAGGTGTTTAATAATGTTCTTAAAATGTATATTTGATAAAAAAATTGTTTCGAAAAAATACGTTTATTGACAAAAAAAACAACAACATCATGCACTTACCGAAATAGTTTCCATCAGCCCCTCCTTAGCATGCTGAGTCTGTCTGCCTGCAGTGGGTTAAAGAAACAACAAACGAACAAACAAGCGAGGCTACAACTGCAGAGCTGCTTCACCGCCTGGAATGACTTGTATACACATACGAGTGAGTACATATGTGTGGTGTATGTATTGCTGTGCACATGTATGTGTTGTTAAAGTTGATGATGGGTATGCAGCGCTTAAAACTTTCTTACTTGCCTACAAACATACGAACTTGTTGAATTTTTTTTTCAAATCATTAGAGTTCGCTGAGACCTGGTGGACATCGAAGATAGTAGACATAATTTAATCGTACATTGGGGCGCAGTAAACTAACGGACGCTGCACGAGTTAAAAGAGTAATAATAAAAAAAAGACAATTTCAATTTCATTTTATAACTGTCAAAATAACGCCAAGTGTTACATATTTTTGTGTGTTTTCAATTACAAAACGCGTGTTAAAATAAATAATAACAAGAGGAGTAATTAATTTAAACAAAAGTTTAAAGAAAGAAAGAAAAATTACAAAATATTATGTTATTTACATACATACATATATTAAACTAAAAGTGCTTAAAACAATTTAGAAATTAAGGTTTTAAGTGTTGTTGTAGACATTTTGTTCTCTTCAAAGGAAATAAATTGTGCACTTTTTGACCTTTGCAGTCCAGAGCATATGGCAATATATTGGCGGTATTCAGTGATTGGTGCAAATGCTCTTGCGAAAGTGCAAATGAAAAATATCGTAGCTTTTTTGTGAAGTCCAACAACAAAATACACAGAGTTGCCGTTAAATTGCACAAAAAAGTTACGTTATTTTATATTTCCTCTTTCGCAAGACCATTTGCACCAAACACTGAATACCGCCATTGCTTTTCCACAAAGTTGCAACAATAAGCAAAATATTTATAATAATAAAACAAAAACAAAAACAAATTTTAATTTTATTTCTTTAAAATAAACTTAAAGTGCAACATTTTTTAGGCGCAACGTTTCCAAATAAAAAAATTATCCCTAATTTTGGGGCTTATTAAGTTTTGTATAAATTTATTTATATTTTTGAAAATATTTAAATATACATAATCAGTATTTTTTAAACGTTTAATTTTTACTCAAAATCATTAACAAAAAAAATAATTGAAATAATAATTCCGCAACGAATTTTCTAAAGCAAAAAGGCAATTTCGTATAAAGAAATTTAAGTTTTTCTTAAAATTTCTTTCTTCTGCTTTTCAAATTAAGTTGTCGTAATAATTAAAATCCGAATAGTACGAAATAAGTTATAGAAGACAGAAAAATATTGTAACAAAAAAAAACAACATTTCAAAGGAATAATTAAAAGTTACAGTGCACTCGCGATAATACGAACAAGCTGTTATTTGAAAATACCAAAATATGAACACTTGCTCTACAAAATTAACTTTGTGGGAACGCCTTGAAACATGAACAACATCTGCTGAAAAATATCTACGAACTTCAACCCGAGCTATTTGCATTTACTACATATTTAAAATGTCTTTAGGCTGCCCAATTGAGGTGAAAGAGGAAATGATTTTTTTACCAACTTTTAATATTATTCGCGAATATGAACTATCCTGCAAATATAAAAACGATTGATTCACAATATCGCGAGTTCACTGTATTTCTAAAAATGTTTCATATTTTCAAGGGAATGGCTTGCAATTAATGTTCTGGTAACAGAAAGCAACGTCTTCTTTATAAACGATTTTCGTGTATTTTGAATCAAATTATTTTTAAAAAATTTTCATTTTGTCTACTATATTAAATTTTCCTACGCTTAACGATGAACAAGCGCCTAACAACTACCTTAGTAACAAAAAATAAAATTTATTATATTGTACTGTTTAGAAATCGGGTGAAAAATTCATTATTTTAACACTAGCGGCTTATTTATTAGAGGTCATGCGTTCGCATTTAAATAAACTGCTCGTCATTCAAATGAGTACGTATGACCAATTGAAACGTGATGATTATATTACGTTTTTTCATGTAAATATAAATAAAAAATTTTCTTCCTCGGCTAGTATACGAGCCCGCTCTCTACAATCGAGCTAAAACTTGTTTTATTGCACTAACTCCTGGAAAATATGCCTATGTGCTGCTTCCTTTTTTCTGCATGCCTTTTTCCCCTGGTTACTTAATGCAATATTTATTAAAGCCCTGCACATGCACAATTAAACATATTTTTAAAACGCTCTAATACGCACCAAACCATGTTCATCTTTTGACTCCGGTGAAGATAAATATGAAAGCATCAATAACTGTTGATCCATTTTCCATAAAATTCAAACTTTTATTTCAAATAACGAAAATTCTAGGTCCTACTTATATTATTTGTATTATTCTTTTGTTACAAGTTTATTAAAATTAATGTTTATAAGTAAATTCATTATTATTTTTTATTAAGAGAGTACTATATATAGAACAATTTTTATTATTCATCATACTAGCAGAACGGATCAGTACTGATTTCGAGGTCGCTACACCATCTCATCAGCGTTCTTTGTTCAATTTTACCACTTTTGACGGTGGATACTAGTGATCAGGAATATCAACTATTTAACCGTATTATTTAACAAATTAGGATACGAAAAGTACAAACTTATTCATTTTCACATGTCAAATCAATTTCGGTTAGTACGAAATCCCATCTATGATGAATAACTACTCTATATATTTCAGTCTCTCTTGCTTATTCAGCGCCATTGGCTGCAGAGAAATAAGCGGTACTTAATCATGTTGTTAGGTTTCTGTCATTTGTAGTTGAATTTCTTTTTTAGTATTCAACCAACTATGACCAAGTAAACATGTAGATTTTGACGCGTGCCATCGTTATTTATAATTAATGTTTATAAGTAATTAGTCGAACTTTTTATTAATATTTTTATATATTGAAGCGATTAATTTTGGCTCAAGTTCAAACCCGAATTCAATATATAAAAATATTAATAAAAAGTTCGACTAATTACTTATAAACATTAATTATAAATAACGATGGCACGCGTCAAAATCTACATGTTTACTTGGTCATAGTTGGTTGAATACTAAAAAAGAAATTCAACTACAAATGACAGAAACCTAACAACATGATTAAGTACCGCTTATTTCTCTGCAGCCAATGGCGCTGAATAAGCAAGAGAGACTGAAATATATAGAGTAGTTATTCATCATAGATGGGATTTCGTACTAACCGAAATTGATTTGACATGTGAAAATGAATAAGTTTGTACTTTTCGTATCCTAATTTGTTAAATAATACGGTTAAATAGTTGATATTCCTGATCACTAGTATCCACCGTCAAAAGTGGTAAAATTGAACAAAGAACGCTGATGAGATGGTGTAGCGACCTCGAAATCAGTACTGATCCGTTCTGCTAGTATGATGAATAATAAAAATTGTTCTATATATAGTACTCTCTTAATAAAAAATAATAATGAATTTATCCAAAAAATTTTCTAATTAAAAAATAAAAAAAATTAGAATAAATAAATGGGTAAATTCGGGTTTGAACTTGAGCCAAAATTAATCGCTTCAATATATAAAAATATTAATAAAAAGTTCGACTAATTACTTATAAACATTAATTATAAATAACGATGGCACGCGTCAAAATCTACATGTTTACTTGGTCATAGTTGGTTGAATACTAAAAAAGAAATTCAACTACAAATGACAGAAACCTAACAACATGATTAAGTACCGCTTATTTCTCTGCAGCCAATGGCGCTGAATAAGCAAGAGAGACTGAAATATATAGAGTAGTTATTCATCATAGATGGGATTTCGTACTAACCGAAATTGATTTGACATGTGAAAATGAATAAGTTTGTACTTTTCGTATCCTAATTTGTTAAATAATACGGTTAAATAGTTGATATTCCTGATCACTAGTATCCACCGTCAAAAGTGGTAAAATTGAACAAAGAACGCTGATGAGATGGTGTAGCGACCTCGAAATCAGTACTGATCCGTTCTGCTAGTATGATGAATAATAAAAATTGTTCTATATATAGTACTCTCTTAATAAAAAATAATAATGAATTTATCCAAAAAATTTTCTAATTAAAAAATAAAAAAAAATTAGAATAAATAAATGGGTAAATTCGGGTTTGAACTTGAGCCAAAATTAATCGCTTCAATATATAAAAATATTAATAAAAAGTTCGACTAATTACTTATAAACATTAATTATAAATAACGATGGCACGCGTCAAAATCTACATGTTTACTTGGTCATAGTTGGTTGAATACTAAAAAAGAAATTCAACTACAAATGACAGAAACCTAACAACATGATTAAGTACCGCTTATTTCTCTGCAGCCAATGGCGCTGAATAAGCAAGAGAGACTGAAATATATAGAGTAGTTATTCATCATAGATGGGATTTCGTACTAACCGAAATTGATTTGACATGTGAAAATGAATAAGTTTGTACTTTTCGTATCCTAATTTGTTAAATAATACGGTTAAATAGTTGATATTCCTGATCACTAGTATCCACCGTCAAAAGTGGTAAAATTGAACAAAGAACGCTGATGAGATGGTGTAGCGACCTCGAAATCAGTACTGATCCGTTCTGCTAGTATGATGAATAATAAAAATTGTTCTATATATAGTACTCTCTTAATAAAAAATAATAATGAATTTATCCAAAAAATTTTCTAATTAAAAAATAAAAAAAATTAGAATAAATAAATGGGTAAATTCGGGTTTGAACTTGAGCCAAAATTAATCGCTTCAATATATAAAAGTTTATTAAAATCTTTTACAATAAGTATGAAAACTCTATTCGATAGCGATCGAATGCCATCATGAGGCAACTCGATTGGTATCGAGTTTTATTTTTCCACGATAGTTAATTCGATATCGAAGGCGGTAATTATACCATAGCACTTTTTGATTTTGTCAATATTGCATCGCCATTCTTAGTCCGATCGCAACATATAGCGTTGTTAATAGTTTGACAGCTTAACTTTTCTTTCTGACGATTTATTTGGTCTGACATCAAATTCTATATGACACGCACGTTTAAAACTACACCTTGTCTCATAACACTACTTTCTTTACTAGAATTTATTGCATCAATACTTGTTTTCCATATTTGTCAAACTTAAAGTTCAATCGGTTTAACTGTTCACAACCTAATTGCAAAAGTTATATATTTTCAACATGTTTTGGTTTACTATCCTCATCAACATGTTTCTAAGCCAAGAAGTTCAAAGAAGAGTTGAAACAAAAGACTTTGGAAACGAACTTGTTCACACGTATAATAAATTTGAGCAGAAGAATAATTTTTCATTTTTAAGCTAGGTACTCTGTTCATCATTTCGTGCGAACTGCTGTCAAAAGTCCATATAAAAAAAATTCATGCGAAATAATTGCAAAATAAGATGGCCGAAGTTGTACTCTCTTCATCTTGTGGAAACATACGAAATGTTTCTGGCAGCATGATTTTTTCAAACACAACATGTTTCTGGCAACATATTTTCCAACTGCGAAATTATGTAAGCACCACTTATTTCGTGCGAAATTGCAAACAACAGCTGAAGATATTTCTTGGCGTTGTGGTTTTAATTTTAAGTTTGCTGCACAGAAATAATTAAAATAATGGAAAATAATGTAAATATAATATAAAATGAAGGTGAGTGCTTTTTGCAGAACGTGTGTATTCAATGAGCTCCTCCGCAGCAGCTGCGAGATGTATTAATTGATACATTGCATTAAAAACTCCTAAAATTACTTTGTTGTCCATTTGTTTTAATTTTTTTTTAATAAACACATTTCTTTTGTTTTTATAAAAAAACAATGTTGTTCATTTCAAGGCAATAAAACCGATAAATTTGTTATAAATCGTGGTATTGTCACCACTGATCAGTTGTCAAAATTTTCAAACGAAATAATCAATGTTGCTCAACATTTTTCGCAAATTCAAACAGAGTACTAAGCTTTAAGCTACGACCACATTTTATTCGAAAACATTGCACGTTCTTAAGCTGCTATAAAAAAATCAAGTGTATGTCGTGCTCTTAAGTTGGAGCTATAAGAACAATAAATTCGTTTTTTTGGCTTTTTGGGTTAATTTAAAGTTAATTAGTGATGGTAAAATTTGAAGATTGGTGAAGTTGATTGATCTCTACCCCGAACGCACATCGGCCAAGGAGTGCACCTCACCAAGATGTATTATGCATACATTGCATGTTGTGTGACTGCCAGCAATTGGATGGTCGGTACACCTGCCTCCGCCAGCTCTACAACTTACCCAAAAACTGATAAGCTCATCAACAACATTTGATCAAAATGTACTTGAACTTCACAAAATAAAAAAGTTACCTTATCATTTCGACGCGTATCTTATACATCAAAAAAGTTGTTGCCGTTTGTTTATAAATTTCCAATTTTGTTTTGTGATCACATTAAAATTATTGGTTTAGGAACATGTGACCCTGACCCATTTAAAGATTTTTCGCTTTGGTAATACGGCCTATTTTTGTTTGTTGTTTTTTTGTGGTTTATTTCTCAAAAAATATTGTTATTGATTTATATATGTGTGTGTTTGTGACTGTGCGTAAGCTTTTCAATATACACTAGTGTTAAAAACTGTTGTTGTTGTTGCGTTTGAAAGTTGATAACAATAAAACTCTTGAAATACACTCTATTTGTACATGCAAGCAATTACTTGCAAGTAGAGTATACGTTGAATGCTCATACGAGTTTCATGACTGTTTACATAGTCAAGTGAAAGTTTCTCTGCAAGTTGAAGAAATGTGTGTTGTCAAGAATTAAAAAAAATTACTGTCTGCTGAAATCTCTTGCAAGTAAAGAAAATGTGAGTGTAATGCAAGCGATACACGTTGCGATTGTTGGTACAACTCGGTTACAAATTGAGTAGCGCGTTTTGTACAATTTTGTGTACAATCTCATTTATGAAACATTTCTTATATTTAAGAATTTTTTCTTAGGTTCCAAGTATTTACTTAGGAATGTAGTCATAATATTGTTCATAAAAAGTTTTCATAAATATAGTTAACAATTACTTAAATACTGTGAACAATTTCTTAAATGTCTTTTTCTATGTGGTCAACGCGAAAATAAGCACAAAATATCATACGGTTGTGCAACATGCCCATTAACGTTGCGATCGAGTTGTATAACATGCCGATAAATAGAAATTTTTTATTTTTCGTAGAACCAAGATACAACTTCATTCAATCAGCCCACAGTCGTTGCAAGCTTGGGCATAACCTTCTCAAGTTGTTAGACCTTGTTTTTTATTCAACTAAAAACTTATCTTGCATTCCCAAAGAAGAGCTTCTAAAAGCCACTTCCTTCTAAGATCCAGCACACATTCCAACTTCTCATCTATTTTATTGGCAACAGCATAATAATACAAACGCCGTTTTAAAAACAAGAAGAAATTATAAAAATATAATAAAAAAAACTCAAGAACTCATTTAGTTGGGACTGAAGCTTCAATTCGATCGGTTGAGTTTTTTTTAACAAGTAAAATGTTCAAAATGAAAAATCATGTAGTTGTTGCCAAAAATCAGAAGACTTTTTTGCCACCTTTATATTGGAGCCCTTTTAGCAAATCTTCATGCAAACTACTTTTATTAGACTTTCAGTACAAAATTTTCCTCCTGTCATGACCTCAATTGAAACCTTTAATATTAAACCTTCTGAAGGACTTTCTTCCTCAAGCCTTTTAGATACAAAAGGCCTGCGCCGCAATGAAAAGATAGGAAAAAAAAGATATGAGTATGAAGGGGTACGTGTTGGCCTTGTGTCTGCTTTAATATCGTCATTTAAAAGGCTTTCTTTATCTATCTAGAGTTTTCTAAACATGCACTTTCCCAAGCCAGGCGAAAAGCGAATGACACTAAAATGATGACGGTTGCACATATTTTGGATATTAATGTATGTGCCAAAAATTTTAAAGAAGTTCTATTTATTGTATGTTACTATTTGTTTCTGTTTAATCGTAAATGAAAAAAATTTTCAAGAATTTATAGAAAATTATATCAAAGTTCGGGTTCGGGTTCGGAGTTTATTAATTATTGACTGATCATTTCTGATACACAATTTGATATTTACAGGTGTCGTTGCTATGCCATTTGAAATGAAACTAAAAATTGTTAACATAAATAAAAAATACTTTTGTTAAAAGCCGCTTTTGTGGCTGTCTTGGAATGCCACTAAAAAAGTAAATTTATGTACTGTCTTTAATCGCATGAAGCAACCAAGTAAAAAATTATTTTAATTACCCAGTAATAAAAATCGTATTACACACTCTTATGTGGCTCCTTTGAAATTAATCCAATTTTCAATTCATTGATGCCGATTAGCTGGGGAGTAGTAGTTACATGCATTCGACCTTGACCGAATAAGTTTACATAAATTATATAAATACGCAGGTTTGTTTTTATGTATTTGTGTACATTAGGGTCATTCATCGCCAGACAAAACTTTTTTTCTGCAGATGCACAAGCAATATAACATACTTACATATGGACAAGAATAATCTGCTTTTCAACAAATTAGATCTAAAATAAACTATTAAACTATTAAAGTAAATATTCAAAAAAGAAAATCAAGAAATATGACACTTTGATTAGTTTAAAAATGTGTATGCCCACATGTACATACATACATCCATACATACATACATACATACATATTTGTTTAAAGACTATTTAAATATTTGTAGGGGCGACCCTAATGCACATCCAAATGTAATTATATGCATGTGAAACCTGTTCGTTTATAACATGTGGAAGTAAAAAATAAAACAACATCAACAAAACAAATGACATGTTATGTAATATTTTAAATATTGTTTCCTTAAAATGATTGAACTCTTCTCATCGATGGCGTTTAGTTGTTGTATGTATTTCTTTTCACGCATTCATTCATAAACACAGGGCACACACACCCACACACTAAGGCAATAGTATATCCCAGCAAACCAAAACAATTTAGAAAGAACTTGTAGCAAGCTGTACGAAATAAAACTTGTGTTTTATACTCGTATTCTAATGCTACTCCTACATCAGTGATGATGCTTTATTTAAAAACAATAGTGATGGTAAAATCATGTAGATAATCAACTCTGAAACAAGCTTACCAACTTAAGCCTTAAGTTTCGAAAAGTGTTGTGATTACTATTAAGCACCCCACACACGTTTCAATTCAATTATCAATTGAGTCTTTCAATTGAATTGATTCTTGGCCATACACTTCATAAACTAAATTGAAAGATTTTCATTCAACTGTTAAATTTAAGTTTTTTACAACACAAAATTTAAAAATTAATAACTTTTATTGCAATGTCTGAATGACTTTTGCCTTTTCCTTTTTTTGTAGTGCGGACTTTTTATATTTCAAAGTGCTGGATTTTCTTCGAACAACTGAATGTCATTTTTATATTTTTTTATTTAAAATTTAATTAAAATTTATTAATTTTTTATTTTAAAGCCGATTTTAAAAAGACTTAACTTTTTGTTTGCAAAAGAAAACTACAAACATAAATTTTGACAGCTGATCAAGAGACTCGAGCACACACTGCACAATCGAATTGAAAGACTTACTAGCCAACTAGAAAAATCTAAATCTTTTGATCTTTTTTTTTGTTGGTACTCGACGCAATATTTATTATAACACGAACATTTTAAGAAAATATAAAGTATTTTTATATTTATTAATCGAGATTGCCTCGATATCTTCTTTCTAAGATTTTCAAAAACTTTTGTTTGTTGAGGGTTTTTTAGCTATGATTATTTATACTTTTGTAATTTTTTAAATTCTCATTGGTTTTTTAAAAGTTTTTGTATAAGATAGGAGGTTTGAAACATTTCAAAATGTGGTTTAAGGTCTACTGATGATTTGGCATTGGCTCCAATGAACTGCATGTATATAGACTAGTTAAAAACCCTCAACAAACAAAAGTTTTTGAAAATTTAAGAAAATATAAACAAATTATTTTCTGTAATCTTTTTCATATTTTTACTTTTATTTTATTTTATTTTCCTAGTTTGTGTCCGATTAAACTTATTCAAAGGTATGTGATTATTTGTTTTTGCTATTGATTACCTTAAAAACAAGTGCAGTATTAAGTAACCATATAATTAAAACTTTCACAACTCCAAAGAATTAAAATAACACAAAGAAAAAAAGTTCAAAAGTTATTATGGAGCCCAAAAAGTGAAAATTGAATATATGAGAATGTTCTCCTGTAACATTTCCCTTTCATTACATTCACTGTTTATTTTTTAATATTTTATTATTTAAATTTTTCTCTTTTTTTAAATAATTTTTTCACAAATTGTATATTTTTTGTTCTTTAAAAAATGTCTGCAGTAAAAATTTTTAAATATTCAGCATTGAACTGCGTTCTCATTTACTGTATTTTTTGTAAACAAACGCAATTTAGTAAAATGCAGTAAAGTTCAGTAAAAATTGTTAAAAACTTTTAGGTACTCGAACGCACCTAATATTTCTCCAATTCACAAAAACATCAGTTGTATGTTGTATAAATATTGTCGGCAATTTCCGCATAAGACCCGTTTTCCACACGAAAATTTTAGTTTGTAATGTCTTGAGTTTGAAGGTGAAAAGGGAAAGAAGAATGGGGGTGATGTACTCGCAAAGTTGCTTTCTTTATCGTTTCGTCGTTTACACATACTCGTATTTATTTCGTTTCATGTATAATATGTGTTTCGTTTTCATGTTCGTCCAACAAAAGAAATCAAAATTTGTCAAAGTAAAATTCAAAAGATTTTGTCAAAGTAAACTTTGCCTCTGGAAACGGGCACTTACAGAAACTCAAGATTTTTTTTGTCAATTGGAGAATTATTTATTAACTAAACTTGTGCTGCTAACATTTTCTATTTGAAACTGAAGTTTTAATAAAGGGTGTCTCAAAATTACACAAGATTTGAATTAAGTAGAAACAAAGTGTTTTAGATTTTTTATTATTTTTGAGATTTTTCAATGAAATGAAAGCACGTTGTTCTGCCGTGTAACGCCTCAGCAGTGTTGCTACGTATTTTTTTATTATATTCTCCTGATTGCCAAAAAAAAAACTATTTGGGACCACAGTGCAATTGTTGTATAATGGAAAGGTTTTGTGGGGAATTATTTTTAAGAATAACAAACAGTATTTACTTATCTTGTCCTAAAAAGAAATATTTATAAACTTTAATATATAATTAGACACAAATTACGAGTATATGATGTTTTTATTCGGTTCACCTGCAAATAAACCCAAGGGAAAGTGAAAAAGTTCGCCTGAAAAATAATATTTGCGATAAGGGGATTTATTTTTTCATGCTTACATTTTTCGCGGGAATTATTCACGATTGGAACATCAGGGAAAAGGGAAATACTTCGAGGGAAAAATATGCTCGAGAGGTGTGATTACTTTATTTTTTACAATTTCCAAAAGTACTCAAAAAAGAAGAAAAAATTAAAAATTTTTTATACAAAAAATTATGCATGCTAGAAATATAAAAACAGATATTAAGTTAAATTTCATTCCACTGTGCTTTATTACAATATCATGTAATCACAACATGCCTAAGCGGAGATTTAAGTGATCGTTGCGAAAACGCAACGCAGGGCCTTCATGGATTAATAAATTCAATCGTTCATTTATATTCACGTCGTGCGATATTATCTGTTATATGGTGCACAGACAGGCAGGCAGTATGTCCCTCGCATACTGAAATAAAAGTGAAAACATGTGAGAAAATATTAAAGACTTTCACTTCTTCGCTTTCAAACCGCTCCTACGACGATTAATCCATACACTTAACCATTTCATCTGATATGAGTGTGTGTTCTGACATACTGCACAGTTGTGTATGTATGTGTGCAGTATATTTATTTGCATGTAACCACGTACTTATTTTATTATGTACGGTGTGTCTTAAACGATCAGTTGGGCAAAAATTTTTACATACTATTAACAAAAAAAAATCAAAATAAATAAATATGCAATTGAAAACCCACCCAAAATCTAAAATTATTAACTGAACAATTATTGTGTTTGTTTGTTCAACACTCTGAAACGTAAAGACTTTTTATTTTTGGAAATTAACCGAAATGTGATAATAGATACATTACATACATATTAAATATTATGAGAGTGACCGTTTAACGAACCGCTTGCTGCTGCCCAAATGCTTGTAACCATCACACAGATACTTGATACTCTGTGCATACATTAGGATCGTACATTTCCACACATGCAATCACATTATTTTCCTTCCCAACTCATATTATCAAATAATATTAACTGTGGAACAAAAAAATCTAAAAGTTGAAAGGTCTTGTTGGGCTCAAGTTCAAAGCCGTTTCTAGCAATTACTTTTATATGAAGAATTTAGCTAATTTCAAATATTTTTTATTAATTGTTAAAGTCAGATTTTTTTAGATTTTCAGAATTTTTTCAGAACTTTTTTTAAACTAGATGTGTTTTGCATCGACAACAATAGGTGCGTTCGAGTACTTTTGCAGTAAATGCAGTAAGTGAGTAATTACTGAGTAAACTGAAAAATTTACTCTTAAAAAAAGCTGTCGTCCAAAGAAGTACGCGAACGTAAAAATTTTAAAAATTAATAAGATTCAGGAAATAGATGATTGCAAATAAATATAGTGTTGAAATATATTTACACTTGTGATTACTCAAATCTTTTTCTTCTTGGTATTTGATGCAATATTAGTTATAACACGAATAGTTTTAGAAAATATAAACAAATTATTTTCTATAATCGTTTCAATGTGTTTATTTTTATTTTATTTGATTTTGCTAATTTGTGTCTCGATTAAATTTATTCAAAGAACTAAAATAACACAAAGAAAATGGTTTCTACAACATTAATTTCCTTTTAAAAGGCAAATACTTGCTTAACAAACGAATAGTTTAATAAAAATAATTATTCACCCTTAATTTTTTATTATTTTAATTCAATCTTTCTTTTTTGTAAATAGTTTTTTCACAAATTATATTCTTTTTGTTTCTTACTGTTAAATCGTTGGTTTTTTTTTACTAAATTTTACTAGCAAATTTTTTGTGCAGTAAAAATTTGTAAATACTCATTCATGAACTTTCACTTTACGCTCTCAATTTGCGTTCTCATTTATTGTGTTTTGGGTAAACTAAAGGAATTTATTAAAATGCGGTAAAGTTCAGTAAATTGTGTGTAAAAACTTCTGGGTACTTGAACGCACTTAATGTTGCAACGCGATTTTATTTTCTTTAAACATCGTTTCTTATTACAAGGCCACCACTGTATTTGCATATGTTGCTTTAACGAGCATATTTTCTCTTAAATATGTTTCTAAAAAACGTTATTTTTTAATGTGATGTGTTGTAGACCTTTTATAAAGTTTTATTAAAATTTTATAAATTAAAAAAAAAACAAATTAACAATTTATGAATATAGATCTAATAAAATCAGATATTTTGGTGCTTTATATAAGTTATTTCTTGTTGACATTTGTGTGAAATATCTTCACGAGTACTAACCTTCAATTTATTTGAAATTTTATTTTTAATTAGTGCTAATTGTGAAAAAATACATCCCTTTTGCCTTTACTGCCTTTAAAAGCATATATTTGCATATTTTTCTTCTACGATATTTTCTCTTAAGTGTGTTTTTAAAAACCTTTTTATCATTGTTTATTGCAAATGATGCAAAGCAATCGCTCTTTTTTCTGCTCGCTCTTTCCTCATGCGTCAAACTTTTAATCTAAAAGCAAAAAGTGCCGATCCGAACTCTGCTTGGTTTTCTAAATAAAGAATCATTTTTAGAGCATATTTTTCATATCTTAAAAGCATAATTTTTTTGCGCTTAAACACTTTTTAGAGCGGATTTAAAGCTGCCCTGGTTATGTATGTATATTCGCTATTACTCAAGTTATAAAAGCTTTGGCAAAGTAATCAAAAATTTAAGCTCACTATTAACGAATAAACTGTTGCAACTGTTGCAATTTTAATCCTTAACCCTAGAATACTGACCATGTTTGAATTCCTTTGTAAACAAGATGATGTGTTGTTTTAATTGGCTCTTCTAAGAAGTAAAAATAAATACTGATGTACCAGCAATACTTTTGGATTCTCTAAAATTTAAGATTGAAAGACCAATAACAAAGACCAAAAACTGTAGCATTACTACTTCAGATTTGAGGTCTTTTTTATGTTTAAAAGAAACAAAATTCGTTTCTGTCGTTTAGTTGATCTCAAGGATTTATTTTTTTTTTATCATGGTGTATGTTATTTTTTTAATAATTTGTTCTAGGAGGAAGTTTTCGAGATTGCGGGAAATTTAAAAATTGTTAACGGTTTCAGGAAATGCAAAAATCAATAAAGGGAAAACTCTAATTACGATTTATAAGTTTATTTTCTGCTTGAAAAAACATATAGATAAAAATGCAAACTTGAGTAATTTGAATTGGGACACATAACCAGTCAACCTTCATCAACTGCTAAGTACCAGCATATGTTCATAATGGAAAGGAAATGGGTACACATTTTCTTGATACGTGACCACCATATAAAGCTTTACAATTTATGAAAGTCCGACACGACTCTTATTTATTTAAAGCATACAAAAATAAATTTATTTGGTTTTTCTACGCGAACTAATTGTGAAATAAAAATACATTAATTAAATTTAAAGGTATATAATCGAATTTATTGACAAATTCAACTGAATATTTTTCGTGGGCTCGAGTTCGCATACCTGAAAGTTGAGCACATTGGAGACTGAAAATTATTTTTATCTAATTATTGCAAAACGTCAAACGTTAAAGGGCTCTGACCCAAAAAAATTTAATTTGCCTAAAAACACTTTTTCAAATTTAACATTTATAAAACCGTGTAATTAGTCATACAATTTTTACCTTTGCAAAGATATTTTCTCTTCATCTGTTCAAAATATACCGACATACATTAATTTTTAAACATTTTCTTTTCTTCCAGAAATATTTGAACAACATGTGTTACAACGATTCAGAAGTAGATGAAAAACTTTCAACAATACAAAAGTTTTACTATGGCACAAATATTTTTATCACTGGGGCCACTGGATTTTTAGGAAAAAGTAAGTCTAAAATTATTTATTATTTAAAAATCTTATTATTGTTCTTTTACGAACTACCTGGAAAATATATAGTATGTGCCATTTGATGATTTAATTTCTACTAGCATCGATCATATTCTAGAATTAAGTACTAAACATTACCCTGAATAAATACAAAAAGAAAAAGTATTCTAAATAAAAAACTTAAAACTTATTAGCTTTCTATTGTGTACAAAGTATGTGTAGAAGACGCGCGCTCTCTCTCTCTCTCTCTCTCTCTTATTTCTTTGCGTAAGCATATTGCACACTTGAAGCTGATACATGCCTGTGCAATAAGTGTGCATGCATTAGTGGCAACTTTAAACGCTTATAGCTCACAAAATACTAAACCGATTTTAAAATATAGATTGTGCACATCTATGTAAAAAACCATTTAAAAAATCTAAATACTTCCAAAATCGGTTCAGTATTAAGGGATTTTAAAGGGATCATAAAAAACGTGTTTACCTATTAGTTATGTATATTGATGATAAACATACTAGTATTTTTATTTATATATTATCTGCAATATAAAAGGCGGCTTTAAGGGCCAAAACGTATAGCTGGAATACTTTTTAAATTAACAATTATAAATGTTTCGAAAACACAATACAAAATGTTTCTGGCGACATATTTTCCAATTGCGTAATTTTTTGTTTACTTCTGCAGTAAAATGCAGTAAGTGAGTAATTACTGAGTAAACTGAAAAATTTACTCTTAAAAAAAGGTGTCGCCCAAAGAAGTCGCGACCTAATAATTTTTTAAAATTAGTAAGATTCAAGGAAACAGGTGATTCCAACTCAATATGTGACGCGCAAAATAGAAAGGGACCTAAGGGTAAAAACCGGTTTTGTTCAGGAGAGCCATTTTTTCATAAAACGCGCATATCTCTGGGAGGGAACACTTTTGGGGCATAGGATCGGTCTCATTCGATGCTCAGATGTTGTCCACATCAAAAAAAAGTGAAAATTAAGTGAAAATTGATTTTTTTACCCTTAGGTCCCTTTCTCTATGCGCTGTCACATATAGAGTTGAAATATATTCACACTTTGGAGTACTCAATTCTTTTTTCTTGTTGTTACTTGACGCAATATTTATTATAACACGAGCATTTTAAGAAAATATAAACAAATTATTTTCTGTAATCTTTTCCAAATGTTTATTTTTATTTTATTTGATTTTGCTAATTTGTGTCTGATTCAATTTATTCAGAAGTATGTGATTATTTGTTTTTACTATTGACTACCTTAAAAGCAAGTGCAGTAGTAAGTAACCATATACTTAGCATTTTCACAACTCCAAAGAAATAACAAAATGGTTTCTACATGTATTTCGTTTTAAAAGGCATGTTTGACGAACGCATAGTTTACTATTTCACTTATTCTTTCTTATTTTGTTTTAGTTTTTCTTTTTTTAAATAATTTTTTACAAACTGAATAATTTTGTTTGTTTACCTTTTGAATCATATGTTTTTCTATTTTACTAAATTTTACTGCAAGAAATTTCTGCAGTAAAAATTTGTAAATTTTCAGCCATGAACTGTCACTTTACGCTCTCAATTTGTGTTCGCATCTGTAACTTGAGTAAACGAACGCAGTTTAGTAGAATGCAATAAAGTTCAGTAAAATTTATTAAAAACTTTTGGGTACTCGAACACACTTAATAATTAATTTATATGATCCTATTAAAATTGCTGCAAAATGGAAACAACTTTGGCGAATACTTATCCTGCTCCTAATGTGAAATTAATTCGAAAATCGGCAATAGATCTTTCTGCACACCAAAAATCGTAGTCGCACAGCCAAATACAGCACTCCTGTTTCTTTAGAAGCAGATGTTTTTTACCATCAATCACTTTCATTCAGCACACTCAGTTGTAGTTGCATTAAATCTTAATCTTTATTTTTTTGCTGTTTTTATATTTTAGTACTTCTTAATAAACTATTTACTTCATGTCCCGGTCTTGAGACGGTATATGTGTTAGTTCGAAAGAAGAAAAATAAAGACGTCCTCACAAGAGTTGAAGAGATATTTGACGATCCGGTAAGTAGATGTATTAAATATAACTTTAAAAAATGTTGCATTATTTTTTACTTTTGCATTCACAAGCCAAGAGCACCTTTGATTTTGTAGTGTTGCCAGTTTTTCAAAAAAACAAAACGCGCCCAACCGAGGAGTCAATGATGAAACCGAACAGAAACTTCAGGTACAATCACTGATGGTCCATAATAAAATCCAGGGCAGTAGCTTCCAACATTCTCTTATTGTATGAGTAGTTCGATTTCCTTTTGCTTAATTTTTCGTATGAAGCATGCATGATATTTGATGAAAACTCGGTAACATTGTTGATAAAAAGAATGTCTAGAATGGAGAGTATAAGAAAAAACGCTGTAAAAAATTATTATATATCACGACTGCATTCTCTGCCTAACTGTATGTGAAACTGTATGGAAAACATCGTTCAGTCCCGGTTCTGTTTCATCATTTACTTTAGCGCCATAATACAATAAACAAGGTAAACCTCGTTAAAGCATCTGATCAGATATGATACATATATTTCCAGAATGTCAAACTCAATATGAAAGAAACGTAAACAAAATTTGTTATGTATGGAATCTGTGTGACAGTCAGAAAATATAAATGTTTTTGTTGTACATACGGGTTTACCTTTTTTATTACATCATGTTTAGCGTCCATCGATATTATAAAAGAAGAAAAGGTGCACAAACACAGGGTAGACCAGAGATGAAGCCTTGAGGTTGTGTTTTGGCGCAAATCAGTTTTTTACCACAATTTTTTCGTGGAAGAGAGATAGCAATATCTTGTGAGAATAAGGGAAAATAAACAAAATAAAATCAAAGCATTTTGCAAGTAATTAAATCACAAAGGACAAAAATATAACAAATTATAAAACGTTTTACAATTTAATATATAAAATAATTAATATAAAACAGATGAATTATTAAATTGTTCTCTTATTGAAATGTGTGCAGTGAGAAATATGTCGTGCAAGTTAAATTAATATTAAAAGACGAGATGAAATTAAAGTGTGTGTGGGTGTGTTTTTACATGTACGCGTTTGTTCAACGAAAGTGCTTATTGAAAGTTGCTGTAGAAAAATGCAGAGCCAAGACAAAAATATGTGACATGAACAATTTGAATTTTTCTGTAAATAAAATAATAATTTACCTGTTAATAAAAAAACTTTCTTGCGGCAGTAAATGTATCAAAACAAAACAAGGAAAAATCTTTGTTTAGATTTTTTCGTGTGACAGAGTCAGCAAAACAACAACAATGGCATGCCGTCTCTTGTAGCCTTTGGTCTTCTTTGAGGCACAAGTTGCATAACGGTGTAAAACAAATTGTCGCAACCGTGCATTTGCACCTTAGTAACGTGTCTTCTTTGTGGGAACGTGAAAACTTCAAGTATATTCAAAGTTTCTAAGAGACTTTTTTAATGAAAATATGTTTTTTCTACATTTCAAACATATTGAAACCTAGTATTCAACTACTTTTACTTAAACGTTTTATGTGACTTCTTCGCTACACACACAGAGCTCAATTCGCTTTAAATTAATGATCTTGGGAGTACAGTGTCATCACTTTAGAAAGCTGTTTCTGAAAAAGACTTGCCCCGAATGTGGAATTATCCATGAACGATTTTTGATTTAAACAAAATAATTTTTTTTCCAGATATTTAATGTTATGAAAAAAGTGAATCCGAAATTTCACCATCACATAAAAAGTGTAGCTGGAGATTGCATGTTGCCCGGCCTGGGCCTAAGTAACGAGAATCGGCAGACCTTAATTGATAATGTTAATATTGTCTTTCATATGGCGGCCACCGTACGTTTCGATGAGAAACTGAAGGTAGCGATGCAAATCAATGTCAAAGCTGCCCGTGATATTATGCTACTTTGCAAGGAAATGCATAATTTGAAAAGTATTTTGCATGTATCCACTGCATATACGCAGTGTCCATTAAGACGCATTGAAGAAAAATTATACCCGCCGCCTAGTGATTCAAAAAATTTAATTCTTCTAACCGAATGTACTCCGGACAATTTGTTAGAGAGTATGACCCCCATGTAAGTGAAACGTTAATTTTATTCAAACTTAATTAATTCCTCGATTGGTGTCTTGTTTTTGTTTCAGTTTATTGGGAAATTATCCCAACACTTATACGTTTACTAAGGCCGTAGCAGAAGATGTGGTTAAACATTGCGGCAAAAGTTTACCAGTTGGTATATTTCGACCCGGCATTGGTAAATAAAAACAGTATATTTACCCGGTAGGGTAGTCCAAATACAAGTATATTTTTAGATCATGATACTGATCTATATTTTCTGTTCGAAATCTGTACTATAAGTCAGTATCATTACTCCGCGTACGAAAATGAGCCGCTTTTTGCTTGAGCAACAAACTTATTATCAGACATCGAATTTAGCCGGGAAATTAGCTTTAGAATTTTTTTGGTTGGGGGCCGTTGAAGTCCGCTGCTATGCGAATAATCCAAAAGGGATACACACCCAAACGCTAACATTGTCCAAGCCATTCGTGAGATAGAATCACAAAACATCAACAAAGCCTTGGAAAACAGGATAATCCACTGCGAAACTAGCTGTGGCAGTCACTTCATGGAAGTCGTGTTCCATACATAATGGGAATGAAAATATACAAAAAAAAACTGAAGTTTAGTACACTTTATTTAATTTTAAAAATTATACTTGTATTTGAACTGTCCTGTAGATTATGAACTATTGAAAAAATCCGAGAAACAAGCTTATCGAACTGTACCAAAGTAAATCCATTACCTGGTGGCTTCGTTAATCCAGGTGATCATCAGCAGACTTTGGCAAACTGTCAAACTAAGAATCTGACAAAGCATCTGCCCTCAGTTGTTTTTGGTATAAAAAAAGTTACTTGAACACAAAGTATATTTATTCAAATCAATATATACGAGTATGTACATAAATAATCTAGACAACCGAATCAAGTATTAAACTGAATTTCACAATTCACGTGGTGTGTGCTGCCAATTTTGCGGGCACCATTAAAGGATTTACAGTAAAGCGAATTCGTGCCAGGTGATCCCGACAGCTCAGGTGACTGATTGTGTTTTATCTGCTCTTATTGTCAAAATGTTTCTTTCCATATATGTATGGTTTTAAATTCGCCGTGAACAACTTTTTTTAGTTTGCTTTTTCTAGAAGATATTTGCATTTACCAAGGCGTATTCTCTTGGCACTATCTGTTATGAATTTGTCTTTGATTTTTAGTATTTGTGTTTTTTCCCTACGTATTTGTTATAACATTAATTAAAATCAATTTGAATTTCCTAAGTAATCAGTACTTATCGTGATCCAGTGTGTGGATGGATTGACAATTTTTATGGACCTACGGGAGCAATCGCCGGGGCCGGCACAGGTGTTATCAGGACATTGCGCTGTGATCCCAGAGCTGTGGCTAACATGGTTCCAGTCGATTTATGCGTTAACAGCATCATAGCTGCATCCTGGGAGATCGCCGATAAGCATAAGTAACTATTTATACTCACTTTGTTTTCTATCTATTTTGTCATTCAACAACTCTATTAAACTTTTCTCGCCATGTTCTAGCACTGCAGAAATACATAAAATAATGCCTGTATATAATTTTTGCACTTCCAAAGACAATCAATTAACCTGGGGTGATTTTACAACAAAAACGACCAAATATGGTCTAATGTATCCTACTCTAAAAGCCATGTGGTACTTGTGTTACGCCAATACACCCAATAAATTAATGCATATGTTGTCGATATTTATTCTACATTATATACCTGCAACAATCTTTGATGCCATTTGTATGTTATTAGGCAAAAAACCTAGGTATGTACCATTCATAAACATTTTTGTAAGCCCCGGTTCACACACTTCAAATTTTGCTGCTCAACTCGTAATTCAGCTGTAAGAAAAACACAGATATTTGCATTTCCTTCTATCCGTCTTTCTTACAGCTGAATTACAAGTTGAGCAGCAAAATTTGAAGTGTGTGAACCGGGGCTTACAAAAATGTTTATACTCAGCGCATGAACACGGTCTAAACATGCGTTTAGGAAAGTATTTTTAAATTCCATTTTTATATTTAACTTTCATTGTAGACTTCTGAACACATATAAAAAGATTCACAGATTTATGCATGTCATTGAATATTTTGCCATGCGTCAATGGGAATTTCAAACCGATAATGTCCGTGGACTTTGGCAGCGACTTTCGACAAGGGACAAGGATTTGTTTTACTTCAATATGGAAAAATTGGACTGGGATCTATTTTTGCAGCAATATTTTAGAGGCATAAGACAATACTTGCTACAAGATCCTTTAGAGACAATACCCCAAGCGATAGTAAGATGGAATCGGTACGTGCAATCATATAAATAATACTAAATATTTCAATTATTCGCATACTTAGCTATGATTAGCCGTATACATATGTAAGTATCGTTCATTTGCTGCAACATCCCCATAACTCAAAGAATTCGATTTTTGAGTTAATGATCCAGAAATAATTGTCATATCGAAATTTATATTGTGTAAAAAATTCATATAAATATCTGGAATACTCATCCCTTTATTAGTTTTTCATTAAATTGTGAGTAACTTTAAAACTTTAAACTTGTTTTCTGCAAAACAACATTTTTCAAATTATGATGACGTTGCAGCAAATGAGCATTTTATCGTCATATGATTTCAAGAAAGCCCTGTTACAAAAAATTAAAAGCGACTTCTTGATTGATTACGATGCACCATAACAAAATACATGTCCCAGGTAAATGTTACATTTATTCCTTTTTAAGCTTAAACTGGAAAAATGTTGATTAACTTTTCATATTAGAGTGTTTTTGCTTGTAAAGTTTTTTCACTGTAACTTAAGGCTTTTATGAATTCATATGATGATATTTTCAATGAACAACAAAGCTCTCACCGTTTTTTTCTAAAAAGTAAAGCTTAAAAGTTTAGTATATACTTGTATCTGTTTTTTATTTTTAAAAAATTATCGGTTAAAGTTTTCCTGATGATCTGTAAAACTTTGTAGAATCTTCAACCTACCACTTCCGGGAAGGTTGGGTTCTCACATAGTAAAATATTCCCCCAATTGCGTAACTATTTTTAAGGCGACGCTAAAAAACATAAGCTCTTGCCTACTCGCTATCGGCAACTATTTACTGCTATTAATAAGCTAACTGTCCTAGAAAATAGCAAGACAATGTTAAAATTGTGTGAAATAGAGCTTATTTTTTATTGTTGCTTTGAGGTGTTGTTGAAAATTAGTTACGGAATAGAGAGGATTAATATCTTAAAAGCAGAAAGTTCTAATTCAATAATTCCCTAATAATTCATTGACAAATGTCTATTATAAAACCTTTCAGATTTTATTACTAACGTTTGTTTGTTCAGTGTAATAAATGCGAAAATAAACGGTTGAAGCAAAGTTGTCACCTCTGTAATATTCACCCTGTTCATAGAATCGTAAACGGATGGTGTTCATAAAATCTATTTGTGCGTCAAGTGAAAATATATTATAAAATTTATGCTAGAAAATTCAGTTAACAGTTCCTGAATTGGAATGTTGATGCGTATAACAACCTGTATCCCGCCTGCAATACAACTTTAAAAATCATAAGTGAAATTCTTGCTTTCGAACAAAGCAGTTTTGTTACTTTTTCATGAATGCATTTTCATTGAATTTACGCATTCATTCCGATCGCGCAAGGAATTCTATGAACAGGCTGATTTTAATTAATTTAATCTTATCTAATCACAAATTATGTTTCAAATTTCAGATTATATTGGCTGCACCAATGCATAAAAGTTATTGTAGTTGCAATATTGACCCAAGCATTTTATTTTATATTTTCCAGATGTTATTATTAAAATATATGTATATATACAAATATATTGCATATAAGCAAAGCTATTTTAATGTATAAACTTTTTTTATACATCGATTGTAAAAAATATTTAAGCATTACATAACTAAAAAAAAATTCTCATGTAAAAATGATCATAATTATTCACATAAAATTAAGTAAATTTATGTAAAATAAAAATTATATGTAATATGAAATTTAATTTCAAAAATTTGCCTATCATTTAAAAGATAAAAAGGAAATACATATTAACTGTTTCAATATATTACAAAATCTATATTATTAATAGGCAAACACGTTTTCCCTTTTACAGCCGTAATACTAAACCGATTTCGGAGATTTATATGCTTTTAATGGGGATTTTAGATAGATGTGCACACTCTTAATTTTATTTCAATCGGTTTAGTGTTTGTCCAATTTGCTTTGTGTAGAAATGAGAGAGTTTTTTCTATATGTATTTTGTACTAAGAGGGAGATAAGTAAGAGAGTTTTAAGTTGTTTATTTATGTATATTATATATATAAGTTCGACTAATTACTTACAAATATTAATTATAAAACAAAGATGGCACGCGTCAAAAATATACATGTTTCCGTGGTCATAGTTGGTTGAATACTAAAAAAGAAATTCAACTACAAATGACAAAAACCAGACAACATAATAAAAACAGTTTATTCTCAGCAGCCAATGGCGCTGAATAAACGAGAGACTGGAATATGTGGAGTAGTTATTCATCAGAGATGGGATTTCGTACTAACCGAAATTGCTTTAACATTTAAAAATGAATAAGTTGTACTTTTCGCATTCTAATTTGTTAACGGTTGAATAGTTGGTATTCCTGAAAAACTAGTATCCACCGTCAAAAGTGGCATGTATGCATGTATATATACATACGTAGTTATAAGTTGATTACAAAGCAAAATCTTAATTTATATATAATGAATTTCGAGAAAATTATTTATAAGTATACGAAGTCATTAAAAAAATATCACAATGAAGATTGGAAAATACAAATATTCATCTTGTTGCCCATAAAATATATGAGTATTGATTTAATTAAAACATTCTAAGTCGATCAAGCCAAGTCCGTTTATTGAAATCACTATTACTTCCCAGCGACATAAGATGGGCAGCTGAAATAAAATATAAGGAATTGTTTTAAATTAATGAAAAAAATAAATGTCATAATAGATATATTTTATATTTATATTCTGATATTTGTTTAGTTAATAACCAATCACAATCTCGTGTGCGTTTGTATTTTGTTTTGTCTGGTCATAACTGACATTATTTTCGTACAGCGACAATCGTTTATATCAACATAATTTGATTTGTCAGAACATAATTTCGATGTCTAAAGGCCATTTTTTGGCGCACCCTTCCTTGAAGCGCATTGCCACTATATGTAGTCTTTAGCCAAGACTCCACACTATTCAAATATCTATTTCACATTTCTCAATTATATATCTGAATTTTTTTATAAGAATTTCAAAATCGAATTTAGTGATACCGTGCTAGCAAGATAGCAGGTAGCTAGCTAGCGGAATACCGGGCTAGCTAGCGGAGTAGCAGGCAGCCAGCTAGCAGAATAATGGGCTTTTTAGCAGGATACCGGGGTAGCTAGCAGGATAGCAGGCTTGCCAGCAGAATACCGGGCTAGCTAGCAGAATAATGGGCTTGCTAGCAGAATACCGGGCTAGGTAGCAGGCTTGCCAGCAGAATACCGGGCTAGCAAGCGGAATACCAGGCTAGCTAGCAGGATAGCAGGCTTCCCAGCAGAATACCGGGCTAGCTAGCAGAATAATGGGCTTGCTAGCAGAGTAGCAAGCAGCCAGCTAGCAGAATAATGGGCTTGCTAGCAGAGTAGCAGGCAGGCAGCTAGCAGAATACCGGGCTAGCTAGCAGAATAATGGGCTTGTTAGCAGGATACCGGGCTAGCTAGCAGGATAGCAGGCTTGCCAGCAGAATACCGGGCTAGCTAGCAGAATAATGGGCTTGTTAGCAGGATACCGGGCTAGCTAGCAGGATAGCAGGCTTGCCAGCAGAATACCGGGCTAGCTAGCAGAATAATGGGCTTGTTAGCAGGATACCGGGCTAACTAGCAGGATAGCAGGCTTGCCAGCAGAATACCGGGCTAGCTAGCAGAATAATGGGCTTGTTAGCAGGATACCGGACTAGCTAGTAGGATAGCAGGCTTGCCAGCAGAATACCGGGCTAGCAAGCGGAATACCAGGCTAGCTAGCAGGATAGCAGGCTTCCCAGCAGAATACCGGGCTAGCAAGCGGAATACCAGGCTAGCTAGCAGGATAGCAGGCTTCCCAGCAGAATACCGGGCTAGCTAGCAGAATAATGGGCTTGCTAGCAGAGTAGCAGGCAGCCAGCTAGCAGAATAATGGGCTTTTTAGCAGGATACCGGGGTAGCTAGCAGGATAGCAGGCTTGCCAGCAGAATACCGGGCTAGCTAGCAGAATAATGGGCTTGCTAGCAGAATACCGGGCTAGGTAGCAGGCTTGCCAGCAGAATACCGGGCTAGCAAGCGGAATACCAGGCTAGCTAGCAGGATAGCAGGCTTCCCAGCAGAATACCGGGCTAGCTAGCAGAATAATGGGCTTGCTAGCAGAGTAGCAGGCAGCCAGCTAGCAGAATAATGGGCTTGCTAGCAGAGTAGCAGGCAGGCAGCTAGCAGAATACCGGGCTAGCTAGCAGAATAATGGGCTTGTTAGCAGGATACCGGGCTAGCTAGCAGGATAGCAGGCTTGCCAGCAGAATACCGGGCTAGCTAGCAGAATAATGGGCTTGTTAGCAGGATACCGGGCTAGCTAGCAGGATAGCAGGCTTGCCAGCAGAATACCGGGCTAGCTAGCAGAATAATGGGCTTGTTAGCAGGATACCGGGCTAACTAGCAGGATAGCAGGCTTGCCAGCAGAATACCGGGCTAGCTAGCAGAATAATGGGCTTGTTAGCAGGATACCGGACTAGCTAGTAGGATAGCAGGCTTGCCAGCAGAATACCGGGCTAGCAAGCGGAATACCAGGCTAGCTAGCAGGATAGCAGGCTTCCCAGCAGAATACCGGGCTAGCAAGCGGAATACCAGGCTAGCTAGCAGGATAGCAGGCTTCCCAGCAGAATACCGGGCTAGCTAGCAGAATAATGGGCTTGCTAGCAGAGTAGCAGGCAGCCAGCTAGCAGAATAATGGGCTTTTTAGCAGGATACCGGGGTAGCTAGCAGGATAGCAGGCTTGCCAGCAGAATACCGGGCTAGCTAGCGGAATACCGAGCTAGCTAGCGGGATAGCAGGCTTGCTAGCAGAATACCGGGCTAGCTAGCAGAGTAGCAGGCAGCCAGCTAGCAGAAAAATGGACTTGCTAGCAGAATACCGGGCTAGCTAGCAGGCTTGCCAGCAGAATACCGGGCTAGCTAGCGGGATAGCAGGCTTGCTAGCAGAATACCGGGCTAGCTAGCAGAGTAGCAGGCAGCCAGCTAGCAGAAAAATGGGCTTGCTAGCAGAATACCGGGCTAGCTAGCAGGCTTGCCAGCAGAATACCGGGCTAGCTAGCGGAATACCGGGCTAGCTAGCAGAGTAGTAGGCAGCCAGCTAGCAGAAAAATGGGCTTGCTAGCAGAATACCGGGCTAGCTAGCGGGATACCGGGCTAGCTAGCGGGATACCGGGCTAGCTAGCGGGATACCGGGCTAGCTAGCAGGATAGCAGGCTTGCTAGCAAAATACCGGGCTAGCTAGCAGGCTTACCAGCAGAATACCGTGCTAGCTAGCAGGCTTGCCAGCAGAATACCGGGCTACCTAGCGGGATACCGGGCTAGCTAGCAGGATAGCAGGCTTGCTAGCAAAATACCGGGCTAGCTAGCAGGCTTACCAGCAGAATACGGGGCTAGCTAGCAGGCTTGCCAGCAGAATACCGGGCTACCTAGCGAAATACCGGGCTAGCTAGCAGAGTAGTAGGCAGCCAGCTAGCAGAAAAATGGGCTTGCTAGCAGAATACCGGGCTAGCTAGCGGGATACCGGGCTAGCTAGCAGAGTAGTAGGCAGCCAGCTAGCAGAAAAATGGGCTTGCTAGCAGAATACCGGGCTAGCTAGCAGGCTTGCCAGCAGAATACCGAGCTCCTAGCGTAATACCGGGCTAGCTAGCAGAGTAGCAGGCAGGCAACTAGCAGAAAAATGGGCTTGCCAGCAGAATACCGGGCTACCTAGCGGGATACCGGGCTAGCTAGCAGGATAGCAGGCTTGCTAGCAAAATACCGGGCTAGCTAGCAGGCTTACCAGCAGAATACCGGGCTAGCTAGCAGGCTTGCCAGCAGAATACCGGGCTACCTAGCGGAATACCGGGCTAGCTAGCAGAGTAGTAGGCAGCCAGCTAGCAGAAAAATGGGCTTGCTAGCAGAATACCGGGCTAGCTAGCAGGCTTGCCAGCAGAATACCGAGCTCCTAGCGTAATACCGGGCTAGCTAGCAGAGTAGCAGGCAGGCAGCTAGCAGAAAAATGGGCTTGCCAGCAGAATACCGGGCTAGCTAGCAGGTTTGCCAGCAGAATACCGGGCTAGCTAGCAGGATAGCAGGCTTGCTAGCAGAATACCGGGCTAGCTAGCAGAGTAGCAGGCAGCCAGCTAGCAGAAAAATGGGCTTGCTAGCAGAATACCGGGCTAGCTAGCGGGATACCGGGCTAGCTAGCGGAATACCGGGCTAGCTAGCAGAGTAGTAGGCGGCCAGCTAGCAGAAAAATGGGCTTGCTAGCAGAGTACCGGGCTAGCTAGCGGAATACCGAGCTAGCTAGCGGGATAGCAGGCTTGCTAGCAGAATACCGGGCTAGCTAGCAGAGTAGCAGGCAGCCAGCTAGCAGAAAAATGGGCTTGCTAGCAGAATACCGGGCTAGCTAGCAGAGTAGTAGGCGGCCAGCTAGCAGAAAAATGGGCTTGCTAGCATAATACCGGGCTAGCTAGCGGAATACCGAACTAGCTAGCGGGATAGCAGGCTTGCTAGCAGAATACCGGGCTAGCTAGCAGAGTAGCAGGCAGCCAGCTAGCAGAAAAATGGGCTTGCTAGCAGAATACCGGGCTAGATAGCGGGATACCGGGCTAGCTAGCGGAATACCGGGCTAGCTAGCAGAGTAGTAGGCGGCCAGCTAGCAGAAAAATGGGCTTGCTAGCAGAATACCGGGCTAGCTAGCGGAATACCGAGCTAGCTAGCGGGATAGCAGGCTTGCTAGCAGAATACCGGGCTAGCTAGCAGAGTAGCAGGCAGCCAGCTAGCAGAAAAATGGGCTTGCCAGCAGAATACCGGGCTAGCTAGCGGGATACCCGGCTATCTAGCAGGATAGCAGGCTTGCTAGCAAAATACCGGGCTTGCTAGCAAAATACCGGGCTAGCTAGCTGGCTTGCCAGCAGAATACCGGGCTAGCTAGCAGGTTTGCCAGCAGAATACCGGGCTACCTAGCGGAATACCGGGCTAGCTAGCAGAGTAGCAGGTAGCCAGCTAGCAGAAAAATGGGCTTGCCAGCAGAATACCGGGCTAGCTAGCGGGATACCCGGCTAGCTAGCAGGAAAGCAGGCTTGCTAGCAAAATACCGGGCTAGCTAGCAGGCTTTCCAGCAGAATACCGGGCTAGCTAGCGGGATATCAGGCTTGCTAGCAGAATACCGGGCTAGCTAGCAGAGTAGCAGGCAGCCAGCTAGCAGAAAAATGGGCTTGCTAGCAGAATACCGGGCTAGCTAGCAGGTTTGCCAGCAGAATACCGGGCTAGCTAGCAGGATAGCAGGCTTGCTAGCAGAATACCGGGCTAGCTAGCAGAGTAGCAGGCAGCCAGCTAGCAGAAAAATGGGCTTGCTAGCAGAATACCGGGCTAGATAGCGGGATACCGGGCTAGCTAGCGGAATACCGGGCTAGCTAGCAGAGTAGCAGGTAGCCAGCTAGCAGAAAAATGGGCTTGCCAGCAGAATACCGGGCTAGCTAGCGGGATACCCGGCTAGCTAGCAGGAAAGCAGGCTTGCTAGCAAAATACCGGGCTAGCTAGCAGGCTTTCCAGCAGAATACCGGGCTAGCTAGCGGGATATCAGGCTTGCTAGCAGAATACCGGGCTAGCTAGCAGAGTAGCAGGCAGCCAGCTAGCAGAAAAATGGGCTTGCTAGCAGAATACCGGGCTAGATAGCGGGATACCGGGCTAGCTAGCGGAATACCGGGCTAGCTAGCAGAGTAGCAGGTAGCCAGCTAGCAGAAAAATGGGCTTGCCAGCAGAATACCGGGCTAGCTAGCGGGATACCCGGCTAGCTAGCAGGAAAGCAGGCTTGCTAGCAAAATACCGGGCTAGCTAGCAGGCTTTCCAGCAGAATACCGGGCTAGCTAGCGGGATATCAGGCTTGCTAGCAGAATACCGGGCTAGCTAGCAGAGTAGCAGGCAGCCAGCTAGCAGAAAAATGGGCTTGCTAGCAGAATACCGGGCTAGCTAGCAGGCTTGCTAGCGGGATACCGGGCTAGCTAGCGGACTACCGAGCTAGCTAGCAGGATAGCAGGCTTGCTAGCAAAATACCGGGCTAGCTAGCAGGCTCGCCAGCAGAATACCGGGCTACCTAGCGGAATACCGGGCTAGCTAGCAGAGTAGCAGGCAGCCAGCTAGCAGAAAAATGGGCTTGCTAGCAGAATACCGGGCTAGCTAGCGGGATACCGGGCTAGCTAGCGGAATACCGAGCTAGCTAGCGGGATAGCAGGCTTGCTAGCAGAATACCGGGCTAGCTAGCAGGATAGCAGGCTTGCTAGCGGGATATCAGGCTTGCTAGCAGAGTAGCAGGCAGCCAGCTAGCAGAAAAATGGGCTTGCTAGCAGAATACCGGGCTAGCTAGCAGGTTTGCCAGCAGAATACCGGGCTAGCTAGCAGGATAGCAGGCTTGCTAGCAGAATACCGGGCTAGCTAGCAGAGTAGCAGGCAGCCAGCTAGCAGAAAAATGGGCTTGCTAGTAGAATACCGGGCTAGCTAGCAGGCTTGCCAGCAGAATACCGGGCTAGCTAGCGGGATATCAGGCTTGCTAGCAGAATACCGGGCTAGCTAGCAGGTTTGCCAGCAGAATACCGGGCTAGCTAGCAGGATAGCAGGCTTGCTAGCAGAATACCGGGCTAGCTAGCAGAGTAGCAGGCAGCCAGCTAGCAGAAAAATGGGCTTGCTAGCAGATTACCGGGCTAGCTAGCAGGTTTGCCAGCAGAATACCGGGCTAGCTAGCAGGATAGCAGGCTTGCTAGCGGGATATCAGGCTTGCTAGCAGAGTAGCAGGCAGCCAGCTAGCAGAAAAATGGGCTTGCTAGCAGAATACCGGGCTAGCTAGCAGGTTTGCCAGCAGAATACCGGGCTAGCTAGCAGGATAGCAGGCTTGCTAGCAGAATACCGGGCTAGCTAGCAGAGTAGCAGGCAGCCAGCTAGCAGAAAAATGGGCTTGCTAGCAGAATACCGGGCTAGCTAGCAGGCTTGCCAGCAGAATACCGAGCTAGCTAGCAGGATAGCAGGCTTGCTAGCGGGATACCGGGCTAGCTAGCAGGCTCGCCAGCAGAATACCGGGCTACCTAGCGGAATACTGGGCTAGCTAGCAGAGTAGCAGGCAGCCAGCTAGCAGAAAAATGGGCTTGCTAGCAGAATACCGGGCTAGCTAGCAGGATAGCAGGCTTGCTAGCAAAATACCGGGCTAGCTAGCAGGCTCGCCAGCAGAATACCGGGCTACCTAGCGGAATACTGGGCTAGCTAGCAGAGTAGCAGGCAGCCAGCTAGCAGAAAAATGGGCTTGCTAGCAGAATACCGGGCTAGCTAGCGGGATACCGGGCTAGCTAGCGGAATACCGAGCTAGCTAGCGGGATAGCAGGCTTGCTAGCAGAATACCGGGCTAGCTAGCAGAGTAGCAGGCAGCCAGCTAGCAGAAAAATGGGCTTGCTAGCAGAATACCGGGCTAGCTAGCAGGCTTGCCAGCAGAATACCGGGCTAGCTAGCAGAGTAGCAGGCAGCCAGCTAGCAGAAAAATGGGCTTGCTAGCAGAATACCGGGCTAGCTAGCAGGTTTGCCAGCAGAATACCGGGCTAGCTAGCAGGATAGCAGGCTTGCTAGCAGAATACCGGGCTAGCTAGCAGAGTAGCAGGCAGCCAGCCAGCAGAAAAATGGGCTTGCTAGCAGAATACCGGGCTAGTTAGCAGGCTTGCCAGCAGAATACCGGGCTAGCTAGCGGGATATCAGGCTTGCTAGCAGAATACCGGGCTAGCTAGCAGAGTAGCAGGCAGCCAGCTAGCAGAAAAATGGGCTTGCTAGCAGAATACCGGGCTAGCTAGCAGGATAGCAGGCTTGCTAGCAAAATACCGGGCTAGCTAGCAGGCTCGCCAGCAGAATACCGGGCTACCTAGCGGAATACTGGGCTAGCTAGCAGAGTAGCAGGCAGCCAGCTAGCAGAAAAATGGGCTTGCTAGCAGAATACCGGGCTAGCTAGCGGGATACCGGGCTAGCTAGCGGAATACCGAGCTAGCTAGCGGGATAGCAGGCTTGCTAGCAGAATACCGGGCTAGCTAGCAGAGTAGCAGGCAGCCAGCTAGCAGAAAAATGGGCTTGCTAGCAGAATACCGGGCTAGCTAGCAGGCTTGCCAGCAGAATACCGGGCTAGCTAGCAGAGTAGCAGGCAGCCAGCTAGCAGAAAAATGGGCTTGCTAGCAGAATACCGGGCTAGCTAGCAGGTTTGCCAGCAGAATACCGGGCTAGCTAGCAGGATAGCAGGCTTGCTAGCAGAATACCGGGCTAGCTAGCAGAGTAGCAGGCAGCCAGCCAGCAGAAAAATGGGCTTGCTAGCAGAATACCGGGCTAGTTAGCAGGCTTGCCAGCAGAATACCGGGCTAGCTAGCGGGATATCAGGCTTGCTAGCAGAATACCGGGCTAGCTAGCAGAGTAGCAGGCAGCCAGCTAGCAGAAAAATGGGCTTGCTAGCAGAATACCGGGCTAGCTAGCAGGTTTGCCAGCAGAATACCGGGCTACCTAGCGGAATACCGGGCTAGCTAGCAGAGTAGCAGGCAGCCAGCTAGCAGAAAAATGGGCTTGCTAGCAGAATACCGGGCTAGCTAGCAGGCTTGCCAGCAGAATACCGGGCTAGCTAGCAGAGTAGCAGGCAGCCAGCTAGCAGAAAAATGGGCTTGCTAGCAGAATACCGGGCTAGCTAGCAGAGTAGCAGGCAGCCAGCTAGCAGAAAAATGGGCTTGCTAGCAGAATACCGGGCTAGCTAGCAGGTTTGCCAGCAGAATACCGGGCTACCTAGCGGAATACCGGGCTAGCTAGCAGAGTAGCAGGCAGCCAGCTAGCAGAAAAATGGGCTTGCTAGCAGAATACCGGGCTAGCTAGCAGGCTTGCCAGCAGAATACCGGGCTAGCTAGCGGGATAGCAGGCTTGCTAGCAGAATACCGGGCTAGCTAGCAGGCTTGCCAGCAGAATACCGGGCTAGCTAGCGGGATATCAGGCTTGCTAGCAGAATACCGGGCTAGCTAGCAGAGTAGCAGGCAGCCAGCTAGCAGAAAAATGGGCTTGCTAGCAGAATACCGGGCTAGCTAGCAGGCTTGCCAGCAGAATACCGGGCTAGCTAGCGGGATATCAGGCTTGCTAGCAGAATACCGGGCTAGCTAGCAGAGTAGCAGGCAGCCAGCTAGCAGAAAAATGGGCTTGCTAGCAGAATACCGGGCTAGCTAGCAGGCTTGCCAGCAGAATACCGGGCTAGCTAGCGGGATATCAGGCTTGCTAGCAGAATACCGGGCTAGCTAGCAGAGTAGCAGGCAGCCAGCTGGCAGAAAAATGGGCTTGCTAGCAGAATACCGGGCTAGCTAGCAGGTTTGCCAGCAGAATACCGGGCTACCTAGCGGAATACCGGGCTAGCTAGCAGAGTAGCAGGCAGCCAGCTAGCAGAAAAATGGGCTTGCTAGCAGAATACCGGGCTAGCTAGCAGGCTTGCCAGCAGAATACCGGGCTAGCTAGCGGGATAGCAGGCTTGCTAGCAGAATACCGGGCTAGCTAGCAGGCTTGCCAGCAGAATACCGAGCTCCTAGCGTAATAACGGGCTAGCTAGCAGAGTAGCAGGCAGCCAGCTAGCAGAAAAATGGGCTTGCTAGCAGAATACCGGGCTAGCTAGCGGGATACCCGGCTAGCTAGCAGGATAGCAGGCTTGCTAGCAAAATACCGGGCTTGCTAGCAAAATACCGGGCTAGCTAGCTGGCTTGCCAGCAGAATACCGGGCTAGCTAGCAGGTTTGCCAGCAGAATACCGGGCTAGCTAGCAGGATAGCAGGCTTGCTAGCAGAATACCGGGCTAGCTAGCAGAGTAGCAGGCAGCCAGCTAGCAGAAAAATGGGCTTGCTAGCAGAATACCGGGCTAGCTAGCAGAGTAGCAGGCAGCCAGCTGGCAGAAAAATGGGCTTGCTAGCAGAATACCGGGCTAGCTAGCAGGTTTGCCAGCAGAATACCGGGCTACCTAGCGGAATACCGGGCTAGCTAGCAGAGTAGCAGGCAGCCAGCTAGCAGAAAAATGGGCTTGCTAGCAGAATACCGGGCTAGCTAGCAGGCTTGCCAGCAGAATACCGGGCTAGCTAGCGGGATAGCAGGCTTGCTAGCAGAATACCGGGCTAGCTAGCAGGCTTGCCAGCAGAATACCGAGCTCCTAGCGTAATAACGGGCTAGCTAGCAGAGTAGCAGGCAGCCAGCTAGCAGAAAAATGGGCTTGCTAGCAGAATACCGGGCTAGCTAGCGGGATACCCGGCTAGCTAGCAGGATAGCAGGCTTGCTAGCAAAATACCGGGCTTGCTAGCAAAATACCGGGCTAGCTAGCTGGCTTGCCAGCAGAATACCGGGCTAGCTAGCAGGTTTGCCAGCAGAATACCGGGCTAGCTAGCAGGATAGCAGGCTTGCTAGCAGAATACCGGGCTAGCTAGCAGAGTAGCAGGCAGCCAGCTAGCAGAAAAATGGGCTTGCTAGCAGAATACCGGGCTAGCTAGCAGGCTTGCCAGCAGAATACCGGGCTAGCTAGCGGGATATCAGGCTTGCTAGCGGGATATCAGGCTTGCTAGCAGAGTAGCAGGCAGCCAGCTAGCAGAAAAATGGGCTTGCTATCAAAATACCGGGCTAGCTAGCTGGCTTGCCAGCAGAATACCGGGCTAGCTAGCAGGTTTGCCAGCAGAATACCGGGCTAGCTAGCAGGATAGCAGGCTTGCTAGCAGAATACCGGGCTAGCTAGCAGAGTAGCAGGCAGCCAGCTAGCAGAAAAATGGGCTTGCTAGCAGAATACCGGGCTAGCTAGCAGGCTTGCCAGCAGAATACCGGGCTAGCTAGCGGGATATCAGGCTTGCTAGCAGAATACCGGGCTAGCTAGCAGAGTAGCAGGCAGCCAGCTAGCAGAAAAATGGGCTTGCTAGCAGAATACCGGGCTAGCTAGCAGGTTTGCCAGCAGAATACCGGGCTAGCTAGCAGGATAGCAGGCTTGCTAGCAGAATACCGGGCTAGCTAGCAGGATAGCAGGCTTGCCAGCAGAATACCGGGCTAGCTAGCGGAACAACGGGCTAGCTAGCAGGATAGCAGGCTTGCTAGCAGAAAAATGGGCTTGCTAGCAAAATACCGGGCTAGCTAGCTGGCTTGCCAGCAGAATACCGTGCTAGTTAGCAGGCTTGCCAGCAGAATACAGGGCTACCTAGCGGGATACCGGGCTAGCTAGCAGGATAGCAGGCTTGCTAACAAAATACCGGGCTAGCTAGCAGGCTTACCAGCAGAATACCGGGCTAGCTAGCAGGCTTGCCAGCAGAATACCGGGCTACCTAGCGGGATACCGGGCTAGCTAGCAGGATAGCAGGCTTGCTAACAAAATACCGGGCTAGCTAGCAGGCTTACCAGCAGAATACCGGGCTAGCTAGCAGGCTTACCAGCAGAATACCGGGCTACCTAGCAGGATACCGGGCTAGCTAGCAGGATAGCAGGCTTGCTAGCCAAATACCGGGCTAGCTAGCAGGCTTACCAGCAGAATACCGGGCTAGCTAGCAGGCTTGCCAGCAGAATACCGGGCTACCTAGCGGAATACCGGGCTAGCTAGCAGAGTAGTAGGCACCCAGCTAGCAGAAAAATGGGCATGCTAGCAGAATACCGGGCTAGCTAGCAGGTTTGCCAGCAGAATACCGGGCTACCTAGCGGAATACCGGGCTAGCTAGCAGAGTAGCAGGCAGCCAGCTAGCAGAAAAATGGGCTTGCTAGCAGAATACCGGGCTAGCTAGCAGGCTTGCCAGCAGAATACCGAGCTAGCTAGCAGGATAGCAGGCTTGCTAGCGGGATACCGGGCTAGCTAGCGGACTACCGAGCTAGCTAGCAGGATAGCAGGCTTGCTAGCAAAATACCGGGCTAGCTAGCAGGCTCGCCAGCAGAATACCGGGCTACCTAGCGGAATACTGGGCTAGCTAGCAGAGTAGCAGGCAGCCAGCTAGCAGAAAAATGGGCTTGCTAGCAGAATACCGGGCTAGCTAGCGGGATACCGGGCTAGCTAGCGGAATACCGAGCTAGCTAGCGGGATAGCAGGCTTGCTAGCAGAATACCGGGCTAGCTAGCAGAGTAGCAGGCAGCCAGCTAGCAGAAAAATGGGCTTGCTAGCAGAATACCGGGCTAGCTAGCAGGCTTGCCAGCAGAATACCGGGCTAGCTAGCAGAGTAGCAGGCAGCCAGCTAGCAGAAAAATGGGCTTGCTAGCAGAATACCGGGCTAGCTAGCAGGTTTGCCAGCAGAATACCGGGCTAGCTAGCAGGATAGCAGGCTTGCTAGCAGAATACCGGGCTAGCTAGCAGAGTAGCAGGCAGCCAGCCAGCAGAAAAATGGGCTTGCTAGCAGAATACCGGGCTAGTTAGCAGGCTTGCCAGCAGAATACCGGGCTAGCTAGCGGGATATCAGGCTTGCTAGCAGAATACCGGGCTAGCTAGCAGAGTAGCAGGCAGCCAGCTAGCAGAAAAATGGGCTTGCTAGCAGAATACCGGGCTAGCTAGCAGGTTTGCCAGCAGAATACCGGGCTACCTAGCGGAATACCGGGCTAGCTAGCAGAGTAGCAGGCAGCCAGCTAGCAGAAAAATGGGCTTGCTAGCAGAATACCGGGCTAGCTAGCAGGCTTGCCAGCAGAATACCGGGCTAGCTAGCAGAGTAGCAGGCAGCCAGCTAGCAGAAAAATGGGCTTGCTAGCAGAATACCGGGCTAGCTAGCAGGCTTGCCAGCAGAATACCGGGCTAGCTAGCAGAGTAGCAGGCAGCCAGCTAGCAGAAAAATGGGCTTGCTAGCAGAATACCGGGCTAGCTAGCAGGTTTGCCAGCAGAATACCGGGCTAGCTAGCGGGATATCAGGCTTGCTAGCAGAATACCGGGCTAGCTAGCAGAGTAGCAGGCAGCCAGCTAGCAGAAAAATGGGCTTGCTAGCAGAATACCGGGCTAGCTAGCAGGCTTGCCAGCAGAATACCGGGCTTGCTAGCGGGATATCAGGCTTGCTAGCAGAATACCGGGCTAGCTAGCAGAGTAGCAGGCAGCCAGCTAGCAGAAAAATGGGCTTGCTAGCAGAATACCGGGCTAGCTAGCAGGCTTGCCAGCAGAATACCGGGCTAGCTAGCGGGATATCAGGCTTGCTAGCAGAATACCGGGCTAGCTAGCAGAGTAGCAGGCAGCCAGCTGGCAGAAAAATGGGCTTGCTAGCAGAATACCGGGCTAGCTAGCAGGTTTGCCAGCAGAATACCGGGCTACCTAGCGGAATACCGGGCTAGCTAGCAGAGTAGCAGGCAGCCAGCTAGCAGAAAAATGGGCTTGCTAGCAGAATACCGGGCTAGCTAGCAGGCTTGCCAGCAGAATACCGGGCTAGCTAGCGGGATAGCAGGCTTGCTAGCAGAATACCGGGCTAGCTAGCAGGCTTGCCAGCAGAATACCGAGCTCCTAGCGTAATAACGGGCTAGCTAGCAGAGTAGCAGGCAGCCAGCTAGCAGAAAAATGGGCTTGCTAGCAGAATACCGGGCTAGCTAGCGGGATACCCGGCTAGCTAGCAGGATAGCAGGCTTGCTAGCAAAATACCGGGCTTGCTAGCAAAATACCGGGCTAGCTAGCTGGCTTGCCAGCAGAATACCGGGCTAGCTAGCAGGTTTGCCAGCAGAATACCGGGCTAGCTAGCAGGATAGCAGGCTTGCTAGCAGAATACCGGGCTAGCTAGCAGAGTAGCAGGCAGCCAGCTAGCAGAAAAATGGGCTTGCTAGCAGAATACCGGGCTAGCTAGCAGAGTAGCAGGCAGCCAGCTGGCAGAAAAATGGGCTTGCTAGCAGAATACCGGGCTAGCTAGCAGGTTTGCCAGCAGAATACCGGGCTACCTAGCGGAATACCGGGCTAGCTAGCAGAGTAGCAGGCAGCCAGCTAGCAGAAAAATGGGCTTGCTAGCAGAATACCGGGCTAGCTAGCAGGCTTGCCAGCAGAATACCGGGCTAGCTAGCGGGATAGCAGGCTTGCTAGCAGAATACCGGGCTAGCTAGCAGGCTTGCCAGCAGAATACCGAGCTCCTAGCGTAATAACGGGCTAGCTAGCAGAGTAGCAGGCAGCCAGCTAGCAGAAAAATGGGCTTGCTAGCAGAATACCGGGCTAGCTAGCGGGATACCCGGCTAGCTAGCAGGATAGCAGGCTTGCTAGCAAAATACCGGGCTTGCTAGCAAAATACCGGGCTAGCTAGCTGGCTTGCCAGCAGAATACCGGGCTAGCTAGCAGGTTTGCCAGCAGAATACCGGGCTAGCTAGCAGGATAGCAGGCTTGCTAGCAGAATACCGGGCTAGCTAGCAGAGTAGCAGGCAGCCAGCTAGCAGAAAAATGGGCTTGCTAGCAGAATACCGGGCTAGCTAGCAGGCTTGCCAGCAGAATACCGGGCTAGCTAGCGGGATATCAGGCTTGCTAGCGGGATATCAGGCTTGCTAGCAGAGTAGCAGGCAGCCAGCTAGCAGAAAAATGGGCTTGCTATCAAAATACCGGGCTAGCTAGCTGGCTTGCCAGCAGAATACCGGGCTAGCTAGCAGGTTTGCCAGCAGAATACCGGGCTAGCTAGCAGGATAGCAGGCTTGCTAGCAGAATACCGGGCTAGCTAGCAGAGTAGCAGGCAGCCAGCTAGCAGAAAAATGGGCTTGCTAGCAGAATACCGGGCTAGCTAGCAGGCTTGCCAGCAGAATACCGGGCTAGCTAGCGGGATATCAGGCTTGCTAGCAGAATACCGGGCTAGCTAGCAGAGTAGCAGGCAGCCAGCTAGCAGAAAAATGGGCTTGCTAGCAGAATACCGGGCTAGCTAGCAGGTTTGCCAGCAGAATACCGGGCTAGCTAGCAGGATAGCAGGCTTGCTAGCAGAATACCGGGCTAGCTAGCAGGATAGCAGGCTTGCCAGCAGAATACCGGGCTAGCTAGCGGAACACCGGGCTAGCTAGCAGGATAGCAGGCTTGCTAGCAGAAAAATGGGCTTGCTAGCAAAATACCGGGCTAGCTAGCTGGCTTGCCAGCAGAATACCGTGCTAGCTAGCAGGCTTGCCAGCAGAATACAGGGCTACCTAGCGGGATACCGGGCTAGCTAGCAGGATAGCAGGCTTGCTAACAAAATACCGGGCTAGCTAGCAGGCTTACCAGCAGAATACCGGGCTAGCTAGCAGGCTTGCCAGCAGAATACCGGGCTACCTAGCGGGATACCGGGCTAGCTAGCAGGATAGCAGGCTTGCTAACAAAATACCGGGCTAGCTAGCAGGCTTACCAGCAGAATACCGGGCTAGCTAGCAGGCTTACCAGCAGAATACCGGGCTACCTAGCAGGATACCGGGCTAGCTAGCAGGATAGCAGGCTTGCTAGCCAAATACCGGGCTAGCTAGCAGGCTTACCAGCAGAATACCGGGCTAGCTAGCAGGCTTGCCAGCAGAATACCGGGCTACCTAGCGGAATACCGGGCTAGCTAGCAGAGTAGTAGGCACCCAGCTAGCAGAAAAATGGGCATGCTAGCAGAATACCGGGCTAGCTAGCAGGCTTACCAGCAGAATACCGGGCTACCTAGCAGGATACCGGGCTAGCTAGCAGGATAGCAGGCTTGCTAGCCAAATACCGGGCTAGCTAGCAGGCTTGCCAGCAGAATACCGTGCTAGCTAGCAGGCTTGCCAGCAGAATACCGGGCTAGCTAGCGGGATACCGGGCTAGCTAGCGGGATATCAGGCTTGCTAGCAGAATACCGGGCTAGCTAGCAGAGTAGCAGGCAGCCAGCTAGCAGAAAAATGGGCTTGCCAGCAGAATACCGGGCTAGCTAGCGGGATACCCGGCTAGCTAGCAGGATAGCAGGCTTGCTAGCAAAATACCGGGCTTGCTAGCAAAATACCGGGCTAGCTAGCTGGCTTGCCAGCAGAATACCGGGCTAGCTAGCAGGTTTGCCAGCAGAATACCGGGCTAGCTAGCAGGATAGCAGGATAGCAGGCTTGCTAGCAGAATACCGGGCTAGCTAGCAGAGTAGCAGGCAGCCAGCTAGCAGAAAAATGGGCTTGCTAGCAGAATACCGGGCTAGCTAGCAGGCTTGCCAGCAGAATACCGGGCTAGCTAGCGGGATATCAGGCTTGCTAGCGGGATATCAGGCTTGCTAGCAGAGTAGCAGGCAGCCAGCTAGCAGAAAAATGGGCTTGCTAGCAAAATACCGGGCTAGCTAGCTGGCTTGCCAGCAGAATACCGGGCTAGCTAGCAGGTTTGCCAGCAGAATACCGGGCTAGCTAGCAGGATAGCTGGCTTGCCAGCAGAATACCGGGCTAGCTAGCAGGTTTGCCAGCAGAATACCGGGCTAGCTAGCAGAGTAGCAGGCAGCCAGCTAGCAGAAAAATGGGCTTGCCAGCAGAATACCGGGCTAGCTAGCAGGCTTGCCAGCAGAATACCGGGCTAGCTAGCAGGCTTGCCAGCAGAATACCGGGCTACCTAGCGAAATACCGGGCTAGCTAGCAGAGTAGTAGGCAGCCAGCTAGCAGAAAAATGGGCTTGCTAGCAGAATACCGGGCTAGCTAGCGGGATACCGGGCTAGCTAGCGGGATATCAGGCTTGCTAGCGGGATACCGGGCTAGCTAGCAGGATAGCAGCAAAATAACGAGCTAGCTAACAGGCTTGCCAGCAGAATACCGGGCTAGCTAGCAGAGTAGCAGGCAGCCAGCTAGCAGAAAAATGGGCTTGCTAGCAGAATACCGGGCTAGCTAGCAGGCTTGCCAGCAGAATACCGGGCTAGCTAGCAGGCTTGCCAGCAGAATACCGGGCTACCTAGCGAAATACCGGGCTAGCTAGCAGAGTAGTAGGCAGCCAGCTAGCAGAAAAATGGGCTTGCTAGCAGAATACCGGGCTAGCTAGCGGGATACCGGGCTAGCTAGCAGAGTAGTAGGCACCCAGCTAGCAGAAAAATGGGCATGCTAGCAGAATACCGGGCTAGCTAGCAGGCTTGCCAGCAGAATACCGTGCTAGCTAGCAGGCTTGCCAGCAGAATACCGGGCTAGCTAGCGGGATACCGGGCTAGCTAGCGGGATATCAGGCTTGCTAGCAGAATACCGGGCTAGCTAGCAGAGTAGCAGGCAGCCAGCTAGCAGAAAAATGGGCTTGCCAGCAGAATACCGGGCTAGCTAGCGGGATACCCGGCTAGCTAGCAGGATAGCAGGCTTGCTAGCAAAATACCGGGCTTGCTAGCAAAATACCGGGCTAGCTAGCTGGCTTGCCAGCAGAATACCGGGCTAGCTAGCAGGTTTGCCAGCAGAATACCGGGCTAGCTAGCAGGATAGCAGGATAGCAGGCTTGCTAGCAGAATACCGGGCTAGCTAGCAGAGTAGCAGGCAGCCAGCTAGCAGAAAAATGGGCTTGCTAGCAGAATACCGGGCTAGCTAGCAGGCTTGCCAGCAGAATACCGGGCTAGCTAGCGGGATATCAGGCTTGCTAGCGGGATATCAGGCTTGCTAGCAGAGTAGCAGGCAGCCAGCTAGCAGAAAAATGGGCTTGCTAGCAAAATACCGGGCTAGCTAGCTGGCTTGCCAGCAGAATACCGGGCTAGCTAGCAGGTTTGCCAGCAGAATACCGGGCTAGCTAGCAGGATAGCTGGCTTGCCAGCAGAATACCGGGCTAGCTAGCAGGTTTGCCAGCAGAATACCGGGCTAGCTAGCAGAGTAGCAGGCAGCCAGCTAGCAGAAAAATGGGCTTGCCAGCAGAATACCGGGCTAGCTAGCAGGCTTGCCAGCAGAATACCGGGCTAGCTAGCAGGCTTGCCAGCAGAATACCGGGCTACCTAGCGAAATACCGGGCTAGCTAGCAGAGTAGTAGGCAGCCAGCTAGCAGAAAAATGGGCTTGCTAGCAGAATACCGGGCTAGCTAGCGGGATACCGGGCTAGCTAGCGGGATATCAGGCTTGCTAGCGGGATACCGGGCTAGCTAGCAGGATAGCAGCAAAATAACGAGCTAGCTAACAGGCTTGCCAGCAGAATACCGGGCTAGCTAGCAGAGTAGCAGGCAGCCAGCTAGCAGAAAAATGGGCTTGCTAGCAGAATACCGGGCTAGCTAGCAGGCTTGCCAGCAGAATACCGGGCTAGCTAGCAGGCTTGCCAGCAGAATACCGGGCTACCTAGCGAAATACCGGGCTAGCTAGCAGAGTAGTAGGCAGCCAGCTAGCAGAAAAATGGGCTTGCTAGCAGAATACCGGGCTAGCTAGCGGGATACCGGGCTAGCTAGCGGGATACCGGGCTAGCTAGCGGGATACCGGGCTAGCTAGCGGGATACCGGGATAGCTAGCGGGATACCGGGCTAGCTAGCAGGATAGCAGGCTTGCTAGCAAAATACCGGGCTAGCTAGCATGCTTACCAGCAGAATACCGTGCTAGCTAGCAGGCTTGCCAGCAGAATACCGGGCTACCTAGCGGGATACCGGGCTAGCTAGCAGGATAGCAGGCTTGCTAACAAAATACCGGGCTAGCTAGCAGGCTTACCAGCAGAATACCGGGCTACCTAGCGAAATACCGGGCTAGCTAGCAGAGTAGTAGGCAGCCAGCTAGCAGAAAAATGGGCTTGCTAGCAGAATACCGGGCTAGCTAGCGGGATACCGGGCTTGCTAGCAGAATACCGGGCTAGCTAGCGGGATACCGGGCTACCTAGCGGGATACCGGGCTAGCTAGCAGGATAGCAGGCTTGCTAACAAAATACCGGGCTAGCTAGCAGGCTTACCAGCAGAATACCGGGCTAGCTAGCAGGCTTGCCAGCAGAATACCGGGCTACCTAGCGAAATACCGGGCTAGCTAGCAGAGTAGTAGGCAGCCAGCTAGCAGAAAAATGGGCTTGCTAGCAGAATACCGGGCTAGCTAGCGGGATACCGGGCTAGCTAGCGGGATACCGGGCTAGCTAGCAGGATAGCAGGCTTGCTAGCAAAATACCGGGCTAGCTAGAAGGCTTACCAGCAGAATACCGGGCTAGCTAGCAGGCTTGCCAGCAGAATACCGAGCTCCTAGCGTAATACCGGGCTAGCTAGCAGAGTAGCAGGCAGGCAGCTAGCAGAAAAATGGGCTTGCCAGCATAACACCGGGCTAGCTAGCGGGATACCGGGCTAGCTAGCGGGATACCGGGCTAGCTAGCGGGATAGCAGGCTTGCTAGCAGAATACCGGGCTAGCTAGCAGAGTAGCAGGCAGCCAGCTAGCAGAAAAATGGGCTTGCTAGCAGAATACCGGGCTAGCTAGCAGGCTTGCCAGCAGAATACCGGGCTAGCTAGCGGGATACCCGGCTAGCTAGCAGGATAGCAGGCTTGCTAGCAAAATACCGGGCTAGCTAGCAGGCTTGCCAGCAGAATACCGGGCTAGCTAGCAGGCTTGCCAGCAGAATACCGGGCTAGCTAGCGGAATACCGGGCTACCTAGCAGAGTAGTAGGCAGCCAGCTAGCAGAAAAATGGGCTTGCTAGCAGAATACCGGGCTAGCTAGCAGGCTTGCCAGCAGAATACCGGGCTAGCTAGCGGGATACCGGGCTAGCTAGCGGGATACCGGGCTAGCTAGCGGGATACCGGGCTAGCTAGCAGGATAGCAGTAAAATAACGAGCTAGCTAACAGGCTTGCCAGCAGAATACCGGGCTAGCTAGCGGAATACCGGGCTAGCTAGCAGGCTTGCCAGCAGAATACCGGGCTACCTAGCGGAATACCGGGCTAGCTAGCAGAGTAGTAGGCAGCCAGCTAGCAGAAAAATGGGCTTGCTAGCAGAATACCGGGCTACCTAGCGGGATACCGGGCTAGCTAGCAGGATAGCAGGCTTGCTAGCAAAATACCGGGCTAGCTAGCAGGCTTGCCAGCAGAATACCGGGCTACCTAGCGGAATACCGGGCTAGCTAGCAGAGTAGTAGGCAGCCAGCTAGCAGAAAAATGGGCTTGCTAGCAGAATACCGGGCTAGCTAGCAGGCTTGCCAGCAGAATACCGAGCTCCTAGCGTAATACCGGGCTAGCTAGCAGAGTAGCAGGTAGCCAGCTAGCAGAAAAATGGGCTTGCTAGCAGAATACCGGGCTAGCTAGCAGGCTTGCCAGCAGAATACCGGGCTAGCTAGAGGAATACCGGGCTAGCTAGCAGAGTAGCAGGCAGCCAGCTAGCAGGAAAATGGGCTTGCTAGCAGAATACCGGGCTAGCTAGCAGGCTTGCCAGCAGAATACCGGGCTAGCTAGCAGGCTTGCCAGCAGAATACCGGGCTAGCTAGCGGAATACCGAGCTAGCTAGCGGGATATCAGGCTTGCTAGCAGAATACCGGGCTAGCTAGCAGGCTTGCCAGCAGAATACCGGGCTACCTAGCGGAATACCGGGCTAGCTAGCAGAGTAGTAGGCAGCCAGCTAGCAGAAAAATGGGCTTGCTAGCGGAATACCGGGCTAGCTAGCAGGCTTGCCAGCAGAATACCGGGCTACCTAGCGGAATACCGGGCTAGCTAGCAGAGTAGTAGGCAGCCAGCTAGCAGAAAAATGGGCTTGCTAGCAGAATACCGGGCTAGCTAGCAGGCTTGCTAGCAAAATACCGGGCTACCTAGCGGAATACCGGGCTAGCTAGCAGAGTAGTAGGCAGCCAGCTAGCAGAAAAATGGGCTTGCTAGCAGAATACCGGGCTAGCTAGCAGGCTTGCCAGCAGAATACCGGGCTAGCAAGAGGAATACCGGGCTAGCTAGCAGAGTAGCAGGCAGCCAGCTAGCAGGAAAATGGGCTTGCTAGCAGAATACCGGGCTAGCTAGCAGGCTTGCCAGCAGAATACCGGGCTAGCTAGCAGGCTTGCCAGCAGAATACCGGGCTAGCTAGCGGAATACCGAGCTAGCTAGCGGGATATCAGGCTTGCTAGCAGAATACCGGGCTAGCTAGCAGGCTTGCCAGCAGAATACCGGGCTAGCTAGCGGGATAGCAGGCTTGCTAGCAGAATACCGGGCTAGCTAGCAGAGTAGCAGGCAGCCAGCTAGCACAAAAATGGGCTTGCCAGCAGAATACCGGGCTAGCTAGCGGGATACCGGGCTAGCTAGCGGGATACCCGGCTAGCTAGCAGGATAGCAGGCTTGCTAGCAAAATACCGGGCTAGCTAGCAGGCTTGCCAGCAGAATACCGGGCTACCTAGCGGAATACCGGGCTAGCTAGCAGAGTAGTAGGCAGCCAGCTAGCAGAAAAATGGGCTTGCTAGCAGAATACCGGGCTAGCTAGCAGGCTTGCCAGCAGAATACCGAGCTCCTAGCGTAATACCGGGCTAGCTAGCAGAGTAGCAGGCAGCCAGCTAGCAGAAAAATGGGCTTGCTAGGAAAATACCGGGCTAGCTAGCAGGCTTGCCAGCAGAATACCGGGCTAGATAGCAGGCTTGCCAGCAGAATACCGGGCTAGCTAGCGGAATACCGAGCTAGCTAGCGGGATAGCAGGCTTGCCAGCAGAATACCGGGCTAGCTAGCGGGATACCGGGCTAGCTAGCGGGATACCGGGCTAGCTAGCAGGATAGCAGGCTTGCTAGCAAAATACCGGGCTAGCTAGCAGGCTTGCCAGCAGAATACCGGGCTACCTAGCGGAATACCGGGCTAGCTAGCAGAGTAGTAGGCAGCCAGCTAGCAGAAAAATGGGCTTGCTAGCAGAATACCGGGCTAGCTAGCAGGCTTGCCAGCAGAATACCGGGCTAGATAGCAGGCTTGCCAGCAGAATACCGGGCTAGCTAGCGGAATACCGAGCTAGCTAGCGGGATAGCAGGCTTGCCAGCAGAATACCGGGCTACCTAGCGGAATACCGGGCTAGCTAGCAGAGTAGCAGGCAGCCAGCTAGCAGAAAAATGGGCTTGCCAGCATAACACCGGGCTAGCTAGCGGGATACCGGGCTAGCTAGCGGGATACCGGGCTAGCTAGCGGGATAGCAGGCTTGCTAGCAGGATAGCAGCAAAATAACGAGCTAGCTAACAGGCTTGCCAGCAGAATACCGGGCTAGCTAGCGGAATACCGAGCTAGCTAGCGGGATAGCAGGCTTGCTAGCAGAATACCGGGCTAGCTAGCAGAGTAGCAGGCAGCCAGCTAGCAGAAAAATGGGCTTGCTAGCAGAATACCGGGCTAGCTAGCAGGCTTGCCAGCAGAATACCGGGCTAGCTAGCAGGCTTGCCAGCAGAATACCGGGCTAGCTAGCAGAATACCGGGCTAGCTAGCAGGATAGCAGTAAAATAACGAGCTAGCTAACAGGCTTGCCAGCAGAATACCGGGCTAGCTAGCGGAATACCGGGCTAGCTAGCAGAGTAGTAGGCAGCCAGCTAGCAGAAAAATGGGCTTGCTAGCAAAATACCGGGCTAGCTAGCAGGCTTGCCAGCAGAATACCGGGCTACCTAGCGGAATACCGGGCTAGCTAGCAGAGTAGTAGGCAGCCAGCTAGCAGAAAAATGGGCTTGCTAGCAGAATACCGGGCTAGCTAGCAGGCTTGCCAGCAGAATACCGAGCTCCTAGCGTAATACCGGGCTAGCTAGCAGAGTAGCAGGTAGCCAGCTAGCAGAAAAATGGGCTTGCTAGCAGAATACCGGGCTAGCTAGCAGGCTTGCCAGCAGAATACCGGGCTAGCTAGAGGAATACCGGGCTAGCTAGCAGAGTAGCAGGCAGCCAGCTAGCAGGAAAATGGGCTTGCTAGCAGAATACCGGGCTAGCTAGCAGGCTTGCCAGCAGAATACCGGGCTAGCTAGCAGGCTTGCCAGCAGAATACCGGGCTAGCTAGCGGAATACCGAGCTAGCTAGCGGGATATCAGGCTTGCTAGCAGAATACCGGGCTAGCTAGCAGGCTTGCCAGCAGAATACCGGGCTACCTAGCGGAATACCGGGCTAGCTAGCAGAGTAGTAGGCAGCCAGCTAGCAGAAAAATGGGCTTGCTAGCGGAATACCGGGCTAGCTAGCAGGCTTGCCAGCAGAATACCGGGCTACCTAGCGGAATACCGGGCTAGCTAGCAGAGTAGTAGGCAGCCAGCTAGCAGAAAAATGGGCTTGCTAGCAGAATACCGGGCTAGCTAGCAGGCTTGCTAGCAAAATACCGGGCTACCTAGCGGAATACCGGGCTAGCTAGCAGAGTAGTAGGCAGCCAGCTAGCAGAAAAATGGGCTTGCTAGCAGAATACCGGGCTAGCTAGCAGGCTTGCCAGCAGAATACCGGGCTAGCAAGAGGAATACCGGGCTAGCTAGCAGAGTAGCAGGCAGCCAGCTAGCAGGAAAATGGGCTTGCTAGCAGAATACCGGGCTAGCTAGCAGGCTTGCCAGCAGAATACCGGGCTAGCTAGCAGGCTTGCCAGCAGAATACCGGGCTAGCTAGCGGAATACCGAGCTAGCTAGCGGGATATCAGGCTTGCTAGCAGAATACCGGGCTAGCTAGCAGGCTTGCCAGCAGAATACCGGGCTAGCTAGCGGGATAGCAGGCTTGCTAGCAGAATACCGGGCTAGCTAGCAGAGTAGCAGGCAGCCAGCTAGCACAAAAATGGGCTTGCCAGCAGAATACCGGGCTAGCTAGCGGGATACCGGGCTAGCTAGCGGGATACCCGGCTAGCTAGCAGGATAGCAGGCTTGCTAGCAAAATACCGGGCTAGCTAGCAGGCTTGCCAGCAGAATACCGGGCTACCTAGCGGAATACCGGGCTAGCTAGCAGAGTAGTAGGCAGCCAGCTAGCAGAAAAATGGGCTTGCTAGCAGAATACCGGGCTAGCTAGCAGGCTTGCCAGCAGAATACCGAGCTCCTAGCGTAATACCGGGCTAGCTAGCAGAGTAGCAGGCAGCCAGCTAGCAGAAAAATGGGCTTGCTAGGAAAATACCGGGCTAGCTAGCAGGCTTGCCAGCAGAATACCGGGCTAGATAGCAGGCTTGCCAGCAGAATACCGGGCTAGCTAGCGGAATACCGAGCTAGCTAGCGGGATAGCAGGCTTGCCAGCAGAATACCGGGCTAGCTAGCGGGATACCGGGCTAGCTAGCGGGATACCGGGCTAGCTAGCAGGATAGCAGGCTTGCTAGCAAAATACCGGGCTAGCTAGCAGGCTTGCCAGCAGAATACCGGGCTACCTAGCGGAATACCGGGCTAGCTAGCAGAGTAGTAGGCAGCCAGCTAGCAGAAAAATGGGCTTGCTAGCAGAATACCGGGCTAGCTAGCAGGCTTGCCAGCAGAATACCGGGCTAGATAGCAGGCTTGCCAGCAGAATACCGGGCTAGCTAGCGGAATACCGAGCTAGCTAGCGGGATAGCAGGCTTGCCAGCAGAATACCGGGCTACCTAGCGGAATACCGGGCTAGCTAGCAGAGTAGCAGGCAGCCAGCTAGCAGAAAAATGGGCTTGCCAGCATAACACCGGGCTAGCTAGCGGGATACCGGGCTAGCTAGCGGGATACCGGGCTAGCTAGCGGGATAGCAGGCTTGCTAGCAGGATAGCAGCAAAATAACGAGCTAGCTAACAGGCTTGCCAGCAGAATACCGGGCTAGCTAGCGGAATACCGAGCTAGCTAGCGGGATAGCAGGCTTGCTAGCAGAATACCGGGCTAGCTAGCAGAGTAGCAGGCAGCCAGCTAGCAGAAAAATGGGCTTGCTAGCAGAATACCGGGCTAGCTAGCAGGCTTGCCAGCAGAATACCGGGCTAGCTAGCAGGCTTGCCAGCAGAATACCGGGCTAGCTAGCAGAATACCGGGCTAGCTAGCAGGATAGCAGTAAAATAACGAGCTAGCTAACAGGCTTGCCAGCAGAATACCGGGCTAGCTAGCGGAATACCGGGCTAGCTAGCAGGATAGCAGTAAAATAACGAGCTAGCTAACAGGCTTGCCAGCAGAATACCGGGCTAGCTAGCGGAATACCGGGCTAGCTAGCAGGCTTGCCAGCAGAATACCGGGCTAGCTAGCGGGATACCGGGCTAGCTAGCAGGATAGCAGTAAAATAACGAGCTAGCTAACAGGCTTGCCAGCAGAATACCGGGCTAGCTAGCGGAATACCGGGCTAGCTAGCAGGCTTGCCAGCAGAATACCGGGCTAGCTAGCGGGATACCGGGCTAGCTAGCAGGATAGCAGTAAAATAACGAGCTAGCTAACAGGCTTGCCAGCAGAATACCGGGCTAGCTAGCGGAATACCGGGCTAGCTAGCAGGCTTGCCAGCAGAATACCGGGCTACCTAGCGGAATACCGGGCTAGCTAGCAGAGTAGTAGGCAGCCAGCTAGCAGAAAAATGGGCTTGCTAGCAGAATACCGAGCTAGCTAGCAGGCTTGCCAGCAGAATACCGAGCTCCTAGCGTAATACCGGGCTAGCTAGCAGAGTAGCAGGCAGCCAGCTAGCAGAAAAATGGGCTTGCTAGGAAAATACCGGGCTAGCTAGCAGGCTTGCCAGCAGAATACCCGGCTAGCTAGCAGGATAGCAGGCTTGCTAGCAAAATACCGGGCTACCTAGCGGAATACCGGGCTAGCTAGCAGAGTAGTAGGCAGCCAGCTAGCAGAAAAATGGGCTTGCTAGGAAAATACCGGGCTAGCTAGCAGGCTTGCCAGCAGAATACCCGGCTAGCTAGCAGGATAGCAGGCTTGCTAGCAAAATACCGGGCTACCTAGCGGAATACCGGGCTAGCTAGCAGAGTAGTAGGCAGCCAGCTAGCAGAAAAATGGGCTTGCTAGGAAAATACCGGGCTAGCTAGCAGGCTTGCCAGCAGAATACCCGGCTAGCTAGCAGGATAGCAGGCTTGCTAGCAAAATACCGGGCTACCTAGCGGAATACCGGGCTAGCTAGCAGAGTAGTAGGCAGCCAGCTAGCAGAAAAATGGGCTTGCTAGCAGAATACCGGGCTAGCTAGCAGGCTTGCCAGCAGAATACCGGGCTAGCTAGAGGAATACCGGGCTAGCTAGCAGAGTAGCAGGCAGCCAGCTAGCAGGAAAATGGGCTTGCTAGCAGAATACCGGGCTAGCTAGCAGGCTTGCCAGCAGAATACCGGGCTAGATAGCAGAGTAGCAGGCAGCCAGCTAGCACAAAAATGGGCTTGCCAGCAGAATACCGGGCTAGCTAGCGGGATACCGGGCTAGCTAGCGGGATACCCGGCTAGCTAGCAGAATACCGGGCTAGCTAGCAGGCTTGCCAGCAGAATACCGAGCTCCTAGCGTAATACCGGGCTAGCTAGCAGAAAAATGGGCTTGCCAGCAGAATACCGGGCTAGCTAGCGGGATACCCGGCTAGCTAGCAGGCTTGCCAGCAGAATACCGGGCTAGCTAGCAGGTTTGCCAGCAGAATACCGGGCTAGCTAGCGGGATACCGGGCTAGCTAGCGGGATAGCAGGCTTGCTAGCAGAATACCGGGCTAGCTAGCAGAGTAGCAGGCAGCCAGCTAGCACAAAAATGGGCTTGCCAGCAGAATACCGGGCTAGCTAGCGGGATACCGGGCTAGCTAGCGGGATACCCGGCTAGCTAGCAGGATAGCAGGCTTGCTAGCAAAATACCGGGCTAGCTAGCAGGCTTGCCAGCAGAATACCGGGCTACCTAGCGGAATACCGGGCTAGCTAGCAGAGTAGTAGGCAGCCAGCTAGCAGAAAAATGGGCTTGCTAGCAGAATACCGGGCTAGCTAGCAGGCTTGCCAGCAGAATACCGAGCTCCTAGCGTAATACCGGGCTAGCTAGCAGAGTAGCAGGCAGCCAGCTAGCAGAAAAATGGGCTTGCTAGGAAAATACCGGGCTAGCTAGCAGGCTTGCCAGCAGAATACCGGGCTAGATAGCAGGCTTGCCAGCAGAATACCGGGCTAGCTAGCGGAATACCGAGCTAGCTAGCGGGATAGCAGGCTTGCCAGCAGAATACCGGGCTAGCTAGCGGGATACCCGGCTAGCTAGCAGGATAGCAGGCTTGCTAGCAAAATACCGGGCTAGCTAGCAGGCTTGCCAGCAGAATACCGGGCTACCTAGCGGAATACCGGGCTAGCTAGCAGAGTAGTAGGCAGCCAGCTAGCAGAAAAATGGGCTTGCTAGCAGAATACCGGGCTAGCTAGCAGGCTTGCCAGCAGAATACCGGGCTAGATAGCAGGCTTGCCAGCAGAATACCGGGCTAGCTAGCGGAATACCGAGCTAGCTAGCGGGATAGCAGGCTTGCCAGCAGAATACCGGGCTACCTAGCGGAATACCGGGCTAGCTAGCAGAGTAGTAGGCAGCCAGCTAGCAGAAAAATGGGCTTGCTAGCAGAATACCGGGCTAGCTAGCAGGCTTGCCAGCAGAATACCGAGCTCCTAGCGTAATACCGGGCTAGCTAGCAGAAAAATGGGCTTGCCAGCAGAATACCGGGCTAGCTAGCGGGATACCCGGCTAGCTAGCAGGCTTGCCAGCAGAATACCGGGCTAGCTAGCAGGTTTGCCAGCAGAATACCGGGCTAGCTAGCGGGATACCGGGCTAGCTAGCGGGATAGCAGGCTTGCTAGCAGAATACCGGGCTAGCTAGCAGAGTAGCAGGCAGCCAGCTAGCAGAAACATGGGCTTGCTAGCAGAATACCGGGCTAGCTAGCAGAGTAGCAGGCAGCCAGCTAGCAGAAAAATGGGCTTGCCAGCAGAATACCGGGCTAGCTAGCGGGATACCCGGCTAGCTAGCAGGATAGCAGGCTTGCTAGCAAAATACCGGGCTAGCTAGCAGGCTTGCCAGCAGAATACCGGGCTAGCTAGCAGGTATGCCAGCAGAATACCGGGCTTGCTAGCAGAATACCGGGCTAGCTAGCGGGATACCGGGCTAGCTAGCGGGATAGCAGGCTTGCTAGCAGAATACCGGGCTAGCTAGCAGAGTAGCAGGCAGCCAGCTAGCAGAAAAATGGGCTTGCCAGCAGAATACCGGGCTAGCTAGCGGGATACCCGGCTAGCTAGCAGGATAGCAGGCTTGCTAGCAAAATACCGGGCTAGCTAGCAGGCTTGCCAGCAGAATACCGGGCTAGCTAGCAGGTATGCCAGCAGAATACCGGGCTTGCTAGCAGAATACCGGGCTAGCTAGCGGGATACCGGGCTAGCTAGCGGGATAGCAGGCTTGCTAGCAGAATACCGGGCTAGCTAGCAGAGTAGCAGGCAGCCAGCTAGCAGAAAAATGGGCTTGCCAGCAGAATACCGGGCTAGCTAGCGGGATACCCGGCTAGCTAGCAGGATAGCAGGCTTGCTAGCAAAATACCGGGCTAGCTAGCAGGCTTGCCAGCAGAATACCGGGCTAGCTAGCAGGTATGCCAGCAGAATACCGGGCTTGCTAGCAGAATACCGGGCTAGCTAGCGGGATACCGGGCTAGCTAGCGGGATAGCAGGCTTGCTAGCAGAATACCGGGCTAGCTAGCAGAGTAGCAGGCAGCCAGCTAGCAGAAAAATGGGCTTGCCAGCAGAATACCGGGCTAGCTAGCGGGATACCCGGCTAGCTAGCAGGATAGCAGGCTTGCTAGCAAAATACCGGGCTAGCTAGCAGGCTTGCCAGCAGAATACCGGGCTAGCTAGCAGGTATGCCAGCAGAATACCGGGCTTGCTAGCAGAATACCGGGCTAGCTAGCGGGATACCGGGCTAGCTAGCGGGATAGCAGGCTTGCTAGCAGAATACCGGGCTAGCTAGCAGAGTAGCAGGCAGCCAGCTAGCAGAAAAATGGGCTTGCCAGCAGAATACCGGGCTAGCTAGCAGGATAGCAGGCTTGCCAGCAGAATACCGGGCTAGCTAGCGGGATATCAGGCTTGCTAGCAGAATACCGGGCTAGCTAGCAGAGTAGCAGGCAGCCAGCTAGCAGAAACATGGGCTTGCTAGCAGAATACCGGGCTAGCTAGCAGGCTTGCCAGCAGAATACCGGGCTACCTAGCGGAATACCGGGCTAGCTAGCAGAGTAGTAGGCAGCCAGCTAGCAGAAAAATGGGCTTGCTAGCAGAATACCGGGCTAGCTAGCAGGCTTGCCAGCAGAATACCGAGCTCCTAGCGTAATACCGGGCTAGCTAGCAGAGTAGCAGGCAGCCAGCTAGCAGAAAAATGGGCTTGCTAGGAAAATACCGGGCTAGCTAGCAGGCTTGCCAGCAGAATACCGGGCTAGATAGCAGGCTTGCCAGCAGAATACCGGGCTAGCTAGCGGAATACCGAGCTAGCTAGCGGGATAGCAGGCTTGCCAGCAGAATACCGGGCTAGCTAGCGGGATACCCGGCTAGCTAGCAGGATAGCAGGCTTGCTAGCAAAATACCGGGCTAGCTAGCAGGCTTGCCAGCAGAATACCGGGCTACCTAGCGGAATACCGGGCTAGCTAGCAGAGTAGTAGGCAGCCAGCTAGCAGAAAAATGGGCTTGCTAGCAGAATACCGGGCTAGCTAGCAGGCTTGCCAGCAGAATACCGGGCTAGATAGCAGGCTTGCCAGCAGAATACCGGGCTAGCTAGCGGAATACCGAGCTAGCTAGCGGGATAGCAGGCTTGCCAGCAGAATACCGGGCTACCTAGCGGAATACCGGGCTAGCTAGCAGAGTAGTAGGCAGCCAGCTAGCAGAAAAATGGGCTTGCTAGCAGAATACCGGGCTAGCTAGCAGGCTTGCCAGCAGAATACCGAGCTCCTAGCGTAATACCGGGCTAGCTAGCAGAAAAATGGGCTTGCCAGCAGAATACCGGGCTAGCTAGCGGGATACCCGGCTAGCTAGCAGGCTTGCCAGCAGAATACCGGGCTAGCTAGCAGGTTTGCCAGCAGAATACCGGGCTAGCTAGCGGGATACCGGGCTAGCTAGCGGGATAGCAGGCTTGCTAGCAGAATACCGGGCTAGCTAGCAGAGTAGCAGGCAGCCAGCTAGCAGAAACATGGGCTTGCTAGCAGAATACCGGGCTAGCTAGCAGAGTAGCAGGCAGCCAGCTAGCAGAATACCGGGCTTGCTAGCAGAATACCGGGCTAGCTAGCGGGATACCGGGCTAGCTAGCGGGATAGCAGGCTTGCTAGCAGAATACCGGGCTAGCTAGCAGAGTAGCAGGCAGCCAGCTAGCAGAAAAATGGGCTTGCCAGCAGAATACCGGGCTAGCTAGCGGGATACCCGGCTAGCTAGCAGGATAGCAGGCTTGCTAGCAAAATACCGGGCTAGCTAGCAGGCTTGCCAGCAGAATACCGGGCTAGCTAGCAGGTATGCCAGCAGAATACCGGGCTTGCTAGCAGAATACCGGGCTAGCTAGCGGGATACCGGGCTAGCTAGCGGGATAGCAGGCTTGCTAGCAGAATACCGGGCTAGCTAGCAGAGTAGCAGGCAGCCAGCTAGCAGAAAAATGGGCTTGCCAGCAGAATACCGGGCTAGCTAGCGGGATACCCGGCTAGCTAGCAGGATAGCAGGCTTGCTAGCAAAATACCGGGCTAGCTAGCAGGCTTGCCAGCAGAATACCGGGCTAGCTAGCAGGTATGCCAGCAGAATACCGGGCTTGCTAGCAGAATACCGGGCTAGCTAGCGGGATACCGGGCTAGCTAGCGGGATAGCAGGCTTGCTAGCAGAATACCGGGCTAGCTAGCAGAGTAGCAGGCAGCCAGCTAGCAGAAAAATGGGCTTGCCAGCAGAATACCGGGCTAGCTAGCGGGATACCCGGCTAGCTAGCAGGATAGCAGGCTTGCTAGCAAAATACCGGGCTAGCTAGCAGGCTTGCCAGCAGAATACCGGGCTAGCTAGCAGGTATGCCAGCAGAATACCGGGCTAGCTAGCGGGATACCGGGCTAGCTAGCGGGATAGCAGGCTTGCTAGCAGAATACCGGGCTAGCTAGCAGAGTAGCAGGCAGCCAGCTAGCAGAAAAATGGGCTTGCTAGCAGAATACCGGGCTAGCTAGCAGGTTTGCCAGCAGAATACCGGGCTAGCTAGCAGGATAGCAGGCTTGCTAGCAAAATACTGGGCTAGCTAGCAGGCTTGCCAGCAGAATACCGGGCTAGCTAGCAGGATAGCAGGCTTGCCAGCAGAATACCGGGCTAGCTAGCAGGCTTGCCAGCAGAATACCGGGCTAGCTAGCGGGATATCAGGCTTGCTAGCAGAACACCGGGCTAGCTAGCAGAGTAGCAGGCAGCCAGCTAGCAGAAACATGGGCTTGCTAGCAGAATACCGGGCTAGCTAGCAGGTTTGCCAGCAGAATACCGGGCTAGCTAGCAGGATAGCAGGCTTGGTAGCAGAATACCGGGCTAGCTAGCAGAGTAGCAGGCAGCCAGCTAGCAGAAAAATGGGCTTGCTAGCAGAATACCGGGCTAGCTAGCAGGTTTGCCAGCAGAATACCGGGCTAGCTAGCAGGATAGCAGGCTTGCCAGCAGAATACCGGGCTAGCTAGCAGGATAGCAGGCTTGCCAGCAGAATACCGGGCTAGCTAGCGGGATATCAGGCTTGCTAGCAGAATACCGGGCTAGCTAGCAGAGTAGCAGGCAGCCAGCTAGCAGAAACATGGGCTTGCTAGCAGAATACCGGGCTAGCTAGCAGGTTTGCCAGCAGAATACCGGGCTAGCTAGCAGGATAGCAGGCTTGGTAGCAGAATACCGGGCTAGCTAGCAGAGTAGCAGGCAGCCAGCTAGCAGAAAAATGGGCTTGCTAGCAGAATACCGGGCTAGCTAGCAGGTTTGCCAGCAGAATACCGGGCTAGCTAGCAGGATAGCAGGCTTGCCAGCAGAATACCGGGCTAGCTAGCAGGATAGCAGGCTTGCCAGCAGAATACCGGGCTAGCTAGCGGGATATCAGGCTTGCTAGCAGAATACCGGGCTAGCTAGCAGGTTTGCCAGCAGAATACCGGGCTAGCTAGCAGGATAGCAGGCTTGCCAGCAGAATACCGGGCTAGCTAGCAGGCTTGCCAACAGAATACCGGGCTAGCTAGCAGGCTTGCCAGCAGAATACCGGGCTAGCTAGCGGGATATCAGGCTTGCTAGCAGAATACCGGGCTAGCTAGCAGAGTAGCAGGCAGCCAGCTAGCAGAAACATGGGCTTGCTAGCAGAATACCGGGCTAGCTAGCAGGTTTGCCAGCAGAATACCGGGCTAGCTAGCAGGATAGCAGGCTTGCCAGCAGAATACCGGGCTAGCTAGCAGGCTTGCCAGCAGAATACCGGGCTAGCTAGCGGGATATCAGGCTTGCTAGCAGAATACCGGGCTAGCTAGCAGAGTAACAGGCAGCCAGCTAGCAGAAACATGGGCTTGATAGCAGAATACCGGGCTAGCTAGCAGGTTTGCCAGCAGAATACCGGGCTAGCTAGCAGGATAGCAGGCTTGCTAGCAGAATACCGGGCTAGCTAGCAGAGTAGCAGGCAGCCAGCTAGCAGAAAAATGGGCTTGCTAGCAGAATACCGGGCTAGCTAGCAGGTTTGCCAGCAGAATACCGGGCTAGCTAGCAGGATAGCAGGCTTGCCAGCAGAATACCGGGCTAGCTAGCAGGCTTGCCAGCAGAATACCGGGCTAGCTAGCAGGCTTGCCAGCAGAATACCGGGCTAGCTAGCGGGATATCAGGCTTGCTAGCAGAATACCGGGCTAGCTAGCAGGCTTGCCAGCAGAATACCGGGCTAGCTAGCGGGATATCAGGCTTGCTAGCAGAATACCGGGCTAGCTAGCAGAGTAACAGGCAGCCAGCTAGCAGAAACATGGGCTTGATAGCAGAATACCGGGCTAGCTAGCAGGTTTGCCAGCAGAATACCGGGCTAGCTAGCAGGATAGCAGGCTTGCTAGCAGAATACCGGGCTAGCTAGCAGAGTAGCAGGCAGCCAGCTAGCAGAAAAATGGGCTTGCTAGCAGAATACCGGGCTAGCTAGCAGGTTTGCCAGCAGAATACCGGGCTAGCTAGCAGGATAGCAGGCTTGCCAGCAGAATACCGGGCTAGCTAGCAGGCTTGCCAGCAGAATACCGGGCTAGCTAGCGGGATATCAGGCTTGCCAGCAGAATACCGGGCTAGCTAGCAGGTTTGCCAGCAGAATACCGGGCTAGCTAGCAGGATAGCAGGCTTGCTAGCAGAATACCGGGCTAGCTAGCAGAGTAGCAGGCAGCCAGCTAGCAGAAAAATGGGCTTGCTAGCAGAATACCGGGCTAGCTAGCAGGTTTGCCAGCAGAATACCGGGCTAGCTAGCAGGATAGCAGGCTTGCTAGCAGAATACCGGGCTAGCTAGCAGAGTAGCAGGCAGCCAGCTAGCAGAAACATGGGCTTGCTAGCAAAATACTGGGCTAGCTAGCAGGTTTGCCAGCAGAATACCGGGCTAGCTAGCAGGATAGCAGGCTTGCCAGCAGAATACCGGGCTAGCTAGCAGAAAACCGGGCTAGCTAGCAGGATAGCAGGCTTGCTAGCAAAATACTGGGCTAGCTAACAGGCTTGCCAGCAGAATACCAGGCTAGCTAGCGGAATACCGGGCTAGCTAGCAGAGTAGCAGGCAGTCAGCTAGCAAAAAAATGGGCTTGCCAGCAGAATACCGGGATAGCTAGCAGGCTTGCCAGCAGAATACCGGGCTAGCTAGCAAAATAAATCATTTTGCACTCCGATTTATATTTTTAAGGGCTGTAGCTGGAAATAAGTTTGAAGAGGAAAACAATTTTAATTTCAAATTAAACGGCGTTCTTTCCTTAAGTCGCAGACTTCGTTCTGTTTCATCATTAAAGGTGAATACTTTTTTATTTTTGTAAAACATTATTAGAATACCAATTTTCTATATTTATAAATTCGATTACAAATTGGCCTGTAAATATTTTCAATCGATAAAAATAAATAAGTTTAATCGATATAAAAACTTAATAATGTAGTTTAATTAAAATAATTATAATTCTTTATTTGTATAAAATTTTTTTTTCTTGATCAGGGAATGATAACGTATGTAAGTGCTACCATACCATAATTAAAATGACGGTATACAAATCTTTGTTACTGCTTTTTAATGCGATGAAAAGCTGTGTGACCACAGTATATTTTCCTTGTTTTTTTTTTGTTTCTCTTAGATTTAAGCGCCACATTATCGTGCTCATAAGGTTGAATGTTTCTTTAATACATCAAAACATTAATATATATGCATGTATATATACGTAGTTATAATTAGATTACAAAGCAAAAATTTATATATAATGAATTTCGAGAAAATTATTTATAAGTATACGAAATTATTAAAAAATATCACAATGAAGATTCGAAAATATTCATCTTGTTGCCCATAAAATATATGAGTATTGATTTAATTAAAACATTCTAAGTCGATCAAGCCAAGTCCGTTTATTGAAATCACTATTACTTCCCAGCGAGATAAGATGGGCAGCTGAAATAAAATATAAGGAATTGTTTTAAATTAATGAAAAAAAAATAAATGTCATAATAGATATATTTTATATTTATATTCTGATATTTCTTTAGTTAATAACCAATTACAATCTCGTGTGCGTTTGTTTTTTGTTTTGTCTGGTCATAACTGACATTATTTCCATACAGCGACAATCGTTTATATCGACATAATTTGTTTTGTGAGAACATAATTTCGATGTCTAAAATGGTTTGTTTTTCAGATTGCTGTGGGATATGAAATATTGTCCCAACAACTAATTGGAATATTATAGGGTGATCGATTCGGATTTTCAACCGGCTTTTTAAAATACGGTTATCGGTTTTTTACAATACGAAAAGATTTGCAGCGCGGTCAAAATGGCGCATACAAAAAATTTGTCCGGTCATCATTGGAGCAGACGCAAACAGAAGAGGTGGTGAGTCTTTACTTGATTTCATGCTTTGCCATAATTTAGATGTTTCAAATCTCGGGCCAGAGCCCATTTTTAATGTAGCAAATAGAAGGGAGGTTCTAGATATTACATTAGTTAGCGCCTTGCACTCAAACATGATCAAAGAATGGAGGGTCTCTAATGATTGTTCTTTCTCTGATCACAGATACATACATATATCGAATTTAAAATAGAAATTCTAGGAAACGGGCTAGTGCTCATAATGAACAGGAAAAAAAACAAACTGGGTGGAGAAAAAACAGCATCTCTCTGAATTTATTTCACAACCACCTGTCATAAACGATAGGCACGATATCGATATAGCGGTTGAAAACTTGAATAATGCTTTCAATTTAGCGACATCTGAAGCTTTCAGATCTATTGCCTGCCGGGGTAGGAGTAAACCACCATGGTGGAGCTCTGAAATAACGAATGATCATAAAGAGAGCCGCAGACTATTTAATGAGGTCAAAAGACTAGGCAACTGGTTTGATTATAAGACCAATAATTGGTTCATTGTATGATCGTAGAATCCTACCTCTATTAAAATGGGTAGCAAACACAACTTCAGTTTTTTACTTGACTATATGTTTTGGTTCAGAAGTTATTTATAGCTTTATATAATAAATAAAATGTTTAGTGTGTAATTCTGTCCTTGTACTTACTTACCACTCTTAAGGGAGTTTTGGAATAAATATTCTTTTAAGGCGATTGTAAAAGACATATTTAAAACATTACATTCGTTATTAAAATATTTCTGGAAAAATTCCTCTGCACTTATGATGTTATGTAATTTAAATGTCTGTCAGCAAGCAGACGTCTCTTCGCCTTCCAAAGTAAATGCCACATTCTCCAATTTGTATGCCAAATGCATTTTCTTGCAATTAATATCATTTTCTAAAGCACATATTATCTAAAGAAAAATAAAATATTTGTTTGTTCTAATTTATGAAAATCACATATAGTAATTTAATCTGATTTTACCTGATCGTTATATTTGGTCACATATATATACAACTCTTTTAGAGCTGCTATTGTATCAAACTCATCATTTTGTTGTATAGATAATTGCTGCATAGCTGTACTCATTTCCTGATCACTAATTTGTGGTAATCTAGCAACATCACGATAGAATTGTTTTACCATTTTCCGATATTGAGGAATGTCCTAAATGAATAGAAAAAAACAATTAGCCATTCAAAGCATTCCTGCATGTTTTATTATCGCGGTTAGTGTATTTTAATATAAGTGGATACTATGAACAGATTTTTTTTAAGGGAAGTACTTTTCTCGTAATGAAAAAAGTTCAAATTAATAGCGAAACTTTACTGACGTTAATACAGGGTGAGGCGATTGAAATGTTACGAACGAGAGATTGGCAATGTCAAATTCATACCAATTGGCTTTCACAAACGAGACTAATTGTGCTGACATAACAAGGCAGTTTGTTGATGAGAGGGGAAGAGAATGGTTTTTTGTTGACGTAAAGTTTCAACCGTCTACAATGCCTCATTAGCAGACAACATAACTCAAAAAAAAGTGAAATGAATACAAAAAAAACTAATACACACAAAGCTTTGTATACGTATACATTTCATGCCAGAGGAATAATTATACCGTGTGTTATGAAAAGAACAAAAATTGCGCGATTAAAAAAATTTTCTCGTCTGTGAATGCTCAATGACAACTGTTTATATTTTTTACAATCTGCGACAAGCATATGCATATAAACAAAAGTTGTTCAAAGTGGAATTCAAACGTATAGTGTGATTGCGTTATATTTGGCCGAAAATCAAAACCAGCATTTTTTCGGAAACCATGGACGCTTCAACAAGACTCTGCACCGTCTCATAAAGTTCGCCTGAAGCAAGGATGCAAATCCGATAGACTATTCCATCTGGGACTTTTTGAAGAGCAAGGTGAGCACTAAAACATATGCAGGTATGGATGCTCCGAAGAAAGCTATTTGTATGAGAATGAGCCAAAATACCGCAAGATTATATTCGTGCAGCATGCAACTCATTTTTTAACCGCTTGAAGGCCATAGTCAAGCTAAAAGGTGGTCACATCGAGCTAAAGTGAATAGACTCTATAACTTTCGTTATTTCCACACATTTTGTAATTTGGATCAATAAAAAATAATTTCAACAAAAAAAATGTGGGAAATATACTATATGACAAAAAATATATACACCTCAATTCTGAATAACAATTCCCTGGGAGTTTTTTCCCTATTCCCTGTTCCCTTATTCTAAACAAAATCTCCCCGGGAAATTTTTCTCTTTTCCCTTTTCCCTTATTCTAAATGAAGTTCGAAATGGGAAACTCTTCCCCGGGAATAAAAGTAGGTATTACGAATGTCAAATAAAGGGAAGTCTGTGATTGTACGTTTCTGGGTTTCTTTTTGGTTTTGTTCGTTTGTTGTGTTGTCTGGTTTTCTTGGGTTATTGTTTTCTTTTTTGTAAAAATGTTTTAGCGGTTCAAATATTATGTCTGACGCAGTGTTTATTTGTTCGTTTATAATTCTTCCGTCAAACGTTTTTTGTTTGTATATTTCCATGTTTTCTAATACGTTCAGTCGCCGTCCTTTGTGCTGTAAATGCAGTAATTCAACTGTTTGTCTGATGTGTCTTGGTGTACATTTGTTGTTGAATATGTGGTTCGCGAAATTTGATTCTGGCGTTGCTCCTGGTTGTTCCAGTTTCTTGTTGTAGTCTCTTATCTGCTCCCGAAATCTTGTTTTTATTTTCCGTCCTGTTTGTCCGATGTAGCTATGTTTGCATGAGCAAGTCAATTTGTAAACTCCTTGCTTATCTAGGGGGTCCGTTTCGTTTTTGACGTGGGATGACGGAAATTCATTCCAAATTGCATCAAACCCCGTCGGAAGAAAAACACAACACTTAACAAATGCCTGTCAGGCTTACAATTTAGACACTATTGGACTTGTAAACGCTTTCAAACTACGTCAACTGAAGATACTTACAATAAAAGCAAACATTTGGTTCAACAAACAATGTCTCGCATTGAATGTCACACCAAAATACGCTAGAATACAACTGAAGACCGACACAGTAGCAAGTAGGAAGACTGAAAAAGGGCCGAAAAGAATTTCGTAAAATTCGAAATCCAGAGCTTGTATGCCAAAAAAGAAAGGACGAACTCTGAAATCCTAGACATTCATTTACAATTGGCTGAACGAATCCCAACCGACATACTGATGGACATATTTGACCAAATAAATACAACAAACGCACTAACAATAGAACAGAAATACAAGAAGTTGAACAAAAAACTCGGTGAACTAACACGATCAAAAAACAAACAAACATACAAAAAGCACAACTTCCACACTAGATTCATAAACCTGACTGAAGTTGCTATCAATAATGAGGAGGGTCGATTACTGGAGAAGGGTTTAAAACACAATATCCGGGAAAATAACAAAAAGAAGGAAATAGAGCAAACCATTGTGGACACAGAAATTGCAATATCGAAGCCAGATACATCTGCAAACGGATAATAGAGAAGGAAGTTAAATCTAAAAGGAATCAAAACAAGGAACATGAAACAGTTAAAAACTTAAAACAGAAACTAAGATCTAACAATATCATAACAACAAAAGCAGATAAAGGAAACACAACGGTATTAATAAAAAAAGAGGATTACATCACAAAAACGGAACAGCTAATAGAGGATACTAAATGCAGGAAAATTAGAAAGGATCCTACGGATGAGTACCAAGCCAAAGTGAAAGAACTAATAAAAAAGGCAACCAAAGTAATAAAACCAAACATACCACACACGTTAACACTCATGAACCCATCAGCCCCATCTATGATCGCACTACCGAAAATACATAAAATGAACACACCTATGAGACCCATAATTAACTACAAATCTGCTCCAAGTTACAAATTATCGAAATATCTAAAAACAATACTGAAAGATACCTTGAGCCTAAAAAACAAACACACAATAGCCAACACCACGGAATTAGTTACAAAGCTAGATAATGTAGAAATAACGAAAAATAGTAAACTAGTCTCATTTGACGTAAAAGATTTATATCCATCAATTCCAACAACGGAGACAATAAACATTGTACATAAAACACTACTCAACAAAACAGAAAACGCAGAATTTTCCAATCAACTCGTAAACACACTGAAAGCCACACTAGAACAGAATTACTTTAAATTTAACAATGGCATATACAGACAAACTAACGGACTAGGAATGGGAAATCCAACATCAGCAATCCTCATGGAGGTGTTTATGCAAAATCTAGAAGAGAAATACGTAGATGATCTAAAAACCAATTTCGGGGTAACATTCTATGCAAGATATGTCGACGATATTATATGTATACTGGAAGGAAATAGAGAAGAACAAGTTCTGGAGCTCCTGAATAAGCAACATAAAAGTATTAAATTCACAATGGAAGTAGAAGAAGACGACAAAATAAATTACCTAGACCTAACAATTAAAGCAAATAAGAGTTTAAATAGAGTTGAATACGAAATATACAGAAAACCAACGGCCACAGACACAATAATACATAAATTATCGAACCATCCTCAACAACACAAGAACGCGGCAATTAGACAATTAGTAACAAGACTTGAACGAATACCACTAACACGTGAGGCATATAAGAAAGAGATAAAAACAATATATGACATAGCAGAAAACAATGGATACAAAAAAGAACTAGTAGACAAAATCCGAAAGGATATAAAAACAAATAAAGAACGGAACAGAGAACAGGAGCAAGAAAATGGAACTTGGGCTACTTTAACGTATATGGGCAAATCAACATACAAACTAGCAAAATTTTTTAGAAAACACAATATTAACACAGCATTCCGAACAAAAAACAATTTGGGTAGAATACTACGAAATAGCACAAACGAAACGGACCCCCTAGATAAGCAAGGAGTTTACAAATTGACTTGCTCATGCAAACATAGCTACATCGGACAAACAGGACGGAAAATAAAAACAAGATTTCGGGAGCACATAAGAGACTACAACAAGAAACTGAAACAACCAGGAGCAACGCCAGAATCAAATTTCGCGAACCACATATTCAACAACAAATGTACACCAAGACACATCAGACAAACAGTTGAATTACTGCATTTACAGCACAAAGGACGGCGACTGAACGTATTAGAAAACATGGAAATATACAAACAAAAAACGTTTGACGGAAGAATTATAAACGAACAAATAAACACTGCGTCAGACATAATATCTGAACCGCTAAAACATTTTTACAAAAAAGAAAACAATAACCCAAGAAAACCAGACAACACAACAAACGAACAAAACCAAAAAGAAACCCAGAAACGTACAATCACAGACTACTACCTACACAAAGATAAAACACCTAGCAAATGATCACTCAAATAATAAACTATAACGATAAACACAAGAGACTAACAAGAGAAAAATTAAACGAACAAGAAGCAGGTAGATATAGAGCACACAGGAATATATACGAACGAGAGAGAGCCACACACGAATATATACGAACGAGAGAGATGCAGACACGAACAAGAGAGAAAGAGAGAAAAAGAAGTTAGGTACACAAGGAAACTATACAAAAGACAAGGGACAACACAAAAAACGATTAGTTACTGAGAGAACACTGAAGATGGCATATAGCCGAAACCGGTCTGTTTATCAACCAAATTTGACGTGGGATGACGGAAATTCATTCCAAACTTTTAAGTTCGATGGAATTATATCCAGAAATTGCACGCGGATGGTTCAAGGGCAGCAAAGAAGAGCTTAACAGAGTCTGGATCAATTTAGTGGCGGAATTGAACGCATCATGGCCACCATCAAAAAGTATTGCCGAATGGAAGAAGGTACATATACATAACTAAATGAATCCTTATAAAACAAAATTGTAGTAAGAGTACAAAAATATTTTTCAGGTTTGGTGCGACCAGAAAAAGTATGTACGGCACAAAGCGGCTCAAAATTTAAAATCTTCCAGAGCCACCGGCGGCGGCCCAAATATGGAGCAAAAGTTGTCTTCATTCGAAGAATCAATATATAATTTGATTGGCATGAAGGAGTCTGTGGAAGGTGTGGCTACCTCGTTTGGATTAGGGCCATCAACCAGCAAAAAGCCAACTCCAGAGAGCGTTCCACCCGCACTACTGGAATCGTTATATGACGACGATGTCATTTTAGAAAAAAGTGTGCACGAGAGTGACAAAGATACGCCACAAAAGATATTCAAACCAGATGTACAAAAGCATCTGCGCAGAAACGTAAATTCTAGTGACATCCTTGCTGAGGAGATCAGTATACAAAAGAATATGCTGGAAGAGCTGAAGGTACAGCAGGTAAACACTAAAAAGATATACCGTTCGATTGACCACCTGTACGATTTAAAGAAAGCAGCATTAGAGGAGCAAAAGCGACATAATTTGGTGATGGAGAAATTACGACTCAGAGAAGTGGAGGATAAAATTGAAAAAAACCGCCGTCTATTGGAGCTTGAGTATCTCAAACACTAAAAATATATATGTATTTAGATGTGTACATGTATATGTGCAATGATATTGTACCTGAAAAGAATTTTTGTTTGTTTATATTTTATTTCATTTTTTGTTAATTTTTGTAAAACATAAAAAATAATATTGAATTTTAATTACAGACTTGTAAAATTTATGTTTTACAAAAACAATCCATGTGTTCATGTATGTGATATATTTTTTTAATAAAACAAATTTAATTGTTATTGTTTTTGAAGTATGTATTTAAGGAAGAAATTTATTACAGGTTATTTCCAATATTATTCCTAATGTTTTGGGCAATGGATAAATATTGCGACGAGGCTATGGATATCACATTACTATCTTGTAGACTTAAATCATCTAAATATTCAATATCGCTTACTTCGTTGTTGCATTTAAAATGAATGCAGATATTATGCAATGCACAGCACACATTTGTTATTTTAGCTGCCTTTTCTGGAGCGTAGTGCAGCTCTCTAGCACCTAGAATGCATCTCCATCTATTTTTTAAGACTCCGTTAGTGCGTTCAATTACATTTCGACACTTGGAATGAATCTCGTTAAATTTTATCTCCACAGACCCATCCTGAGGAGATCTATGAGGGGTCTAAAGCCACGGTTCGAGGGCATATCCTGCGTCTCCTATAAAGTAATGCATTATTAATTTATGAATTTTGTATTATGTTTTTACAAAATTACCAAGAAGCCAATAATTGCTCCCGACTCTAAGGTATTCTTGCTCAAGATGAGCTCTCAACTCGCTGGAATTCCAAATAAAAGAGTCATGACACGCACCGGGATGGGAGGCATCAACATACTGAATCCTCAGCTCATTATCACACACCTTTAAAAATTGTTATTGTATAAAATATTAGTATTTGAAATAACACATGAAACTTACCAACATCACATTTAAACTGTAGTAACCTTTTCTGTTGTAATATAAGTGCTTGTTTTTAGAAGGAGCAATTATGCGGACATGTGTTCCGTCAACACATCCTATTACTCTGGGGATACCATGCTTAATATAAAAAGATAAGGCAATTTTTCGTGTTTCTTCTTCTGTTCGGCAGAAAGAAATCCACCTTGGGCATAAGTGTTCTTCAAAAACGTTAATTACTTCTGTTAGAGCTTTGCTAAGACTACTCTGGGCCACAGATACATCCGAATCCTTTCCTATGCTTGTTTGGTAGCCACGTTCGGCGAAGAAACGTAAAGCCGCACACAATTTTATAATTGGGGAAACTCCAAACGACTTAAGTTTTGGCTGTATGTTGGTTGTTAGCACTTCTAAAAGATACTTGAATGCCGGTTTATTTACCCGATAATACTTTCCAAACCTTTACAATGAAACGTTTTAATAAATATGTGTGTATATAAAAATAAATAAGTTTCTTCATGGACTTACAAAGTTTGCGGCAACTCGAGTGGGTTGCTGGCGTCCCGAAGATATCTCCTTTCAATTTTTTGCTCCTTTTGCTGTACTTCATCGTATTCCATTTCAGCAACATTAATAATTAACGCAACACTAAACATTTTTTTCGTTGTTTTTTACTTTTTTTTATTATTTTAAAGATTTTATGATTGTTGTTTATAAAATTTAGTTGCAAAAAATTTCACAAAACTAAACAGCTGAAGAAAAACAGCTGATTTCGATTTTTCGAATTCTCTCTCCCTTATTATTCCCTTCCCAAACTGTTTAGAATACGAGAATTTTATTCTTGGGAAAAATGAATTCCCAGGGAACTCTATTCCCTGGGAATATTTAGAATTGAGGTGATAATTAATTAAAATATTTTTTCTTTGTTTCAGGCTCTAGGTCAAACAAATATTTACAAATTCTAAGGTCGAAGAAAATAATTAACATATGTATATATAATTAATTTGTTTTTAACTTGGATCAGCACTCAGGGGATGACCCCTACATATGCAATGCATTGTGCTGACTCTAGGAAAATTGGTTATGGAAAGGAGGATAAAGGGAGTAGTGTTTGTGGACGTTCGATTTGAACCTTCCCACAATGAAAGTAACAGGATATACCTCTGCAGGAAGTTTATTCCACATGCGAACTGTTGGGCTAAAGAACGAATTATTGTAATGAGTAGTGCGATCCACTGGTATATCAACCACAAATGGATGTGCTCGTAACGAAGAACGTGTTGTTCGTACAAATGAGCGGGTTTCGGGAACAAGTTCCCTGATTTCACTGGAGCACATTCCATTGTAGTAACGATAAAACTGAAACACATCTTACATTACGTCGATACTCCACTAAGTCAACAGATTAGGCTACATTACTGTCACTGTTGAGCTTCTTCGCACTCTCCTGTACGCGGTCGAGTAATTTCAAAACAGACTTTGAAGCACCGGCCCAAATATAAGATACGCCTTACAGCGCCTTAGAAAACCGAGGCACCTTATTGCTTCTTCTGAGGCTTGAAAAATATGATCAATCCACCGTACATCACATTTAATTTTCATGCTAAGAACATCAAGTCTTTCATTCCTCAATACCCACACCACCCATTATTACAGATAGATCAGCATGATTGGTCGTACATCTGTGTGTAGGCATAAAACACTGGGTCTTACGAGTATTAAATTTTACCCTATTCGCACGGCCCCATTTGGAGATTTTTAACAGATCATTATTTAGCGAATCCCTCATATTTTGCCTCATTGCCACCATCTCCGGCAGACTTAGTCTTTTACTGAATGAATAAGAATGACACATGCTGCTATAATCAGCAAAAGAGTAGATAGGATTGAAAGTTTTACACATTAGGTCATTTAAGAAAATAATAAAAAGGTTGGGAAAAAGAAGGCTCCGTTCCCGTACCCCTGAATTATCTAGAAATATCTGGTGAATGGTGAATAGTATGACACCATCTTTCCGAGCGGAATGCCATTAGCTTTGCCGTAGAGCGATCCCTACGAAAGCCATACTGACGGTCGGTAAGTAAGCTGTTGGACTTAAATACCTCACAATATGGAAGTTTACCATACTTTCCATAGATTTAGAAAGTACAAAACAAATTGCTATTGGACGGTAATTTTCAGGATTGTTAGTCTTTTAGTTTTTTTTAGGATTGGCATCATATTAGCAACTTTTCATTACATTGGAAATTCACCAGATTGGTACAATGTACTGAAACGGTTGGCTGGAATTCTATCCGGCCCAGGACACTTACTTATGTTGAGATCTGCTAAAAACATTTCAACTGCACAGGCTCGAAAAAATATTCTTGGCATTGTTACAGATACGCACGAATTTGTAAAATGAATAATTGCCAAATACGTGTGCTCTAAATCGGACAATGTATTCGAAAGGAATTTAATTTCTAATAAAATGTTCTAAATGTCAAAAAATTTGCTTTTAGTACAATTGAGTTTCTGAAATCGATCGATTCCATCACATACCGAAATAAGAATGATTTTGTAATATTTGTCATTCCAGTGGTAGTAGAATGCAATTCAACATTTAGAAATTATAGCAATTGATTTTACTTACCTTTGCAAATAACAACTTATTTGAAGGTGAATCTTTGCCCAAACGATGCTCAGTTGTTGAGCAAGCATCCATGAACGCCTGCGCAATTCCACTTAGGCTGGCATCAACTGTGACTGTTTTATTTACATCGAATATGAAATCCGGATTTTTAATGAAATTAACCCAAAATCTTAAAGGCAAACTATTTGATTTCCACGCATGCACAATATCAGTGTCGTAAATATCGTGCCGGCGTGCAGCTTCGTCTAGTAAATCAAATAACCATTTAACCGCCGGTGGTAACTCTTCGTTAACTGTTAATATGGTGGCAAAGAAATCATCAACGAATTTTTGAATAGTGCCTTTAGCTGCCAATAAACGTGTCAAATACACTTCAGGTATGGTTTTGTGAGTACGTTCACCAGTCGCTGTACATGCTGATCCTGAATTCGTAGTACTATTGACACCAGACGATATTGCCGAATTCTTCATGTTCATGTAATGATCAGGCATTAAAGGTTTTATTAAATGATATACTCGTGGCTGTTGGAGGCCGGATTCAATATCGTTGTTCATTATAATATGAGATTGTGAGTTGTTTATGTAATAAACTAAATAAAGAACATTTTAAAGAAATCCAATTTTGTTAATAAACAGAGAAATAAAATTAAAAAAAAGTTTAAGCTGAACTTACAATTATTATATGGATGAGGTTGTTGTTTTGTATATGGCAAATTATAACTATCGTTTTGTCTGGCAACGAGACTCATTACTGCCGATTCTTTAACACCATAGTGCGCTAATGTATTTAAACGTTTCCAACAATTTATGGTTTTCGTTGTTAAATCTTCATCCTGGAGTATTAAATGTCCTCCACGACCGTGACGCCATTCCAAATCGACTTCATGTACTGATGGTCTCATTGAGAATGGTGTATTTTTAAAGAGAGCATCTAATATCTTGCTCTTGACTTGAGATATTGTGTCCCAATCTAATACTTTGCATTGCACTTTTTCGTCCAAGTCATCTTGCACGATATGCAATAAAACTACAGAATGTGGAATTTGTTCATGCAAAAGTCGTTCCTCCGATAGTGAATATCGCGCATCGTGAGTTATTGCATCAACCAAACCCTTTTCAATTTGATGTTTGATGGCTTTAAACAGCAAAAATAAACTCGATCCGGCGTATTCCTTTAAATAATCATACATACAAATCGCCATATAATTCGTTAGCATTTTCTCGACGACACTTTCTGTACGACGCAACATCAGTTGCGGATGCTTGCTACACACTGATTTGTCAACCAAACGCAGAAGCAAGCATTTTAAAATCTCTGTAGCATATTCCATTTTGTTCATCAGCACAATCATTAAAAGGGAAGCAACATTGACCCTGAAATAAATAATAATAAATATAATGGCAAAATGTCTTAATAAAAGTGGTTTGTTTTAAAAGAAAATTATTTATTAAATTTGGTGAGATAATCTAGCAATTATTTCACAAAGTTGTTATTCTTTTATTTAATAAAATAACAAACAAAAATTTACGCCCGTAATACTGAACCGATTTAGGATATATTTATTTATTTATTAGTACATATTCTACAAAGTAAATTTGCTGAATATGGTTGCACAAAAATGGCGCCGGTAGCTAGACCATATGTCCATCATGTTATTAACAGTATTTTAAAAATGTTTTTGTGAATGAATATACCCGACCTATGCCTTCACATATAAAGGGTGGTTAAATTGTAAGGGCCGATGTTGAATGTGAACCACACCTAAACGCCAAGTTTTTTTCCGAATTTTATTTGACATTTCTCTATTTCAGACTTACTCAATTTGAACCATGGAGAGATACACAATCCAAGAACGTGTTAAAGTTATCCAGACTTATTATGAAAATGGGCGTTCAAATCAAAATGCATATCGTGCACTTCGTAATTTTTTTGGTCAATTTAATCGTCCAAATGTGCGTACAATCGCAAAAATCGTGGATAAATTCGAGCAAACCGGGTCTGTAGAAGATGTGAGAACACCAGTGCATGCTCGTACAGCTCGTACTGCAGAAAATATTGCTGCTGTTCGCGATAGTGTGGCTGAAGAGCCGTCCACCTCAACTCGTCGTCGTTCCCAACAATTGCACCTCTCACGCTCGTCGTTGATGAACATTATGCATAAAGACTTGCATTTACACGCTTACAAGGTGCAATTGGCTCAAGAACTAAAGCCTCTTGACCATTCCAAACGTCGTGAATGGGCAGAATGGTGGCAAGAAATGGCAACAGTGGATGATCAATTTTCGAAGAAAATCATCTTTAGTGATGAGGCACATTTTCACCTCAGTGGATTCGTCAATAAACAGAATTGCCGCATTTGGGCGAATGAGAATCCAAGAGTGATTGTCGAAAAACCAATGCACCCACAAAGACTGACTGTTTGGTGCGGTTTATGGGCTGGCGGCATCATCGGGCCGTATTTTTTCCAAAATGAGGCCGGTCAGGCAGTTACTGTGAATGGTGTTCGCTATCGTGAGATGATAACGAACTTTTTATGGCCCGAATTGGAAGATATGGATGTGGACGATATGTGGTTTCATCAAGACGGTGCCACTTGCCACACAGCTAACGAAACAATGGCTCTTTTGCGCAACAAATTCAATGGCCGTGTTATCTCACGTAATGGCGATGTCAATTGGCCGCCAAGATCATGTGATTTGACACCGTTGGACTTTTTTCTTTGGGGTTATTTGAAAGAAAAGGTGTACGTCGATAAGCCAGCAACAATTCAAGACCTAAAGGATCAGATAATTCGGCACATTAACGGCATAGAACCTCAATTATGCCTCAGCGTCATCGAAAATTTGGACCATCGGATGGAGGTGTGCCGCCGAGGTCGCGGCGCCCATTTGGCCGATATTTTGTTCCATACATAATTGAGTAATACCAATACATCATAATAAAATAAAATTACAATAATTTCCTAAATAGTTTGTGTTTTATTCAAAATTAACATCGGCCCTTGAAATTTAACCACCCTTTATTTAGGATTTAGGATATATGTTTTTACAGATGTTTTTAATTTAAATGTACACAATATTAATTTTATTTAAATCGGTTCAGTATTTTAGGAGCTAAAAGCATTTGAATTTGCTACTATGTACAAAATCGCCTACTTATGCGCATTCGTTGGCAACACTATAAATACTTTATTTTGTAGGTTATGTTAACTTCTCATACAACAATGATACGCATAGCCCTGATTCACACACTTCAACTTTTACTGCTCAACTTGTAATTCAGCTGTAAGAAAGACGGAGAAGGAAGTACAAATATCTCTTTTTTTCTTACAGCTGAATTACGAGTTGAGCAGCACAAGTTAAGTTTGTGAACCGGGGCATAATTGTTCAGAAGCAATTCTTTTATTTACAGATGCCTTAAGGGCGGCTGTAACACAAGCAGCCGCATCGGCAGTGTCGCAGCGGCAACAACATCTAGATGGAAATTGATCCTCTGCAAATATATCGCCGAAACCTCCTCCTTTCAGCATTACAGAGTGTAACGAAACCGGAATGTCGTCTATAGAAAATTATTTTGGGAGATTCGACATAGCACTGAAATTGAGCAGAATTTCAGAGGCCGATTACTGTATCTATGCACGAGTAGCAACTTTAAACGCCTGTATTTCCTAAAATGCTTAACCAATTTTAACAAAATATAGATTGTTCACATTCGTGAATATATATCTTCAAAATGATATAATTTTTCTCAAAATCGGCTGTATAATATGAGCATAATAGGTATAAAAAAAAGCGGTTTGCCTATTAATTATTATGAAACATTTTTTTAACGTGTTTAAGCAATTTAGTTATTGGCATGTGTAAATAATCACTGAAATGTCACTTTATTGAAGGCTTAAAATAGGGTAAAGGCTATTAAACACTTATTCAAATTTTAAACTAGATTTATGAATTATAAAATTAATGTTTTAGTATATACTTACTTGTCTCTGATATTAAAAGATTTTTGGGCCTCCAATGTCTCGATAAAAGTTAAAACAAAGTATTTGTTACTAATTAGCTGCTCAAATTGCAACATGGCTGTGTCATAATTAGTATGTGGGCTATTCATTCTTAGCTGAAAAGAGAAATTGTTGAGTTATCATTTCAGTTTTATCTAATAAATTTTATTTTCACATATTTATGCAAAACAAGATGTGGCCAGCGGATGCGGCCGATTAAAATTCATTTTATGCCTGAAAGTGCCAGTAAAAAAATCTCATACAATTTTATTATTATGGAAGTCTAAAGTTTCTGTTTCAAAAATAAACAGTGATAATTTAAAAAATAATAGCGCGCTTGTCTTTGCAGTATAACTTAACTCAGTAAAATTGCATACCTTCGCGTTTTCTCCTCCAAAACGTTAATTGCTTTGTCTTCCTCGAACAAAGTCTAGTGTTTGATAATGAATCAAGAAAACAAGATTGTGCAGGTACGTTATTTTGTTATGTTGCGATCAGGTGTTTCTGTGATGTAGACGTAGAATGTGTTGTAAACAAAGTACATTTGTATATGGAAAGTGCAAAAGCATTAAACCGAATCTTATGATAATTTGTACATACGTTGGCGAACGGACAATACAATACTTTGATAACAAAAGTGACCACTGCCGCTATTCCGATATGAAGTAGATATTCTTAGCTGTGTTATTAAAGAACTACACTAGCAAAGATCTTCAAACTCAGAATAGACAAAGTTATTTCTATAGCCCTCCACAAGCATACTTAAACATGTGTATAGTTCGAAACACTAGCGCGGCATTAATGTTGCGATGCAACTTGTATTTTTCTTCATGTACAATTTTCTTTATATATTTTTTAATTTTTTTACGATGATAAAATATAGGAAAGCACTTTTTTACTAATTTCTGGAGGAACATGCACATGTTTCCGGTACCGCAGCACGACTCATCAAATATTATTCAAGTATCATTAATATTTAAACTAACATTTAATGAAGAATTCTTTCATCACTTCTAGTTCTGAACGAAGCTGGCTCCACTTACGAGTATATGCCTTTCCCGTTTTGCATATAAATTAATATAAACTTGCACATACAATCATTATATTTGAATGTTTTATTTAAGGAAAAAACTTACCTTTGGAGAATTCAGTATGGGATGATCTGTTACGCCAGGGAAAAATACCTTCATAATATAGTTGATGTGATCTAAGGTGGGTATACCGGACGTTTCCAAGTCCGCCGTCAAGTCTGTCATATCCGTTTGCAATTCAGCGAATGCTTGCTTACATTCCGAACGAACGTTACTCTCCAACGTAATCATTTGGATTTGAATGCGCTTATATTCTCTTTCGGCCTGTGTTGTCTTTCGTCGGTATATGAATAAAACAATTATCAAAAGCACAACAACAATGAGTATTGTAAATATAATGACCCACATGGCGTGTGAAAATGTATAAGGCTTTAGTAGGTCATACTTGATGTGACCTATTACGAACCGCAGGTTTCGACCAACATTCACCACAACCAGAGGCAAATCATTAAGCTGTTCTAAGCCATTTTCATCTGTAGGTGCTGGCTGCTTCTCCGGTGGTGCACATAATAATTGGGTAAGTGTTAGGCTAGTTACATTGCACTGCACCGTTCCTATTGTTACTTTTACATCTGATTCATCGGCAGCCACATTAAGCATTTCTCCTTCGATTACCAGCGTATCGCCTTTGTAAAGTTTTAGATTTTTATTAAATGGATGATATTTAGGATCCTGTACATACACGATGGTGCTTCTAAGACTTGGGAAATATTTGTTTAAGTCTTTAACCCATTGCACATTGTCCATGTTAAAGCCTAGCTGAAGATTTAACTGCGTTTCACGTATTTTAACAAAAGCAGCAACGTCCTGGGCTTGATAAAACCCATCGTTATTATCACCGACTGTGCTATAAATATAAGACATATCATGGTTGTATGGAACATTTCGCTTTCTAAGAGCTTTGAAGTTCGAAGAAATTATTGACGATGAAGCAGTAACATGATTATGCCCTATCATTTCTCGTTGCTGATCTAAAGCCGTTTTATAGGCCAAAAATTTTCGTGATACAGCTGGCGATGGGCATTCCATTTGGCTAGAATTTATAACTACACAAGTAGTTTTGTTTAGACGCTCGCTTTCATAAAACACTTCCAGTTCTGGTTTTTGTATTGAGTCTAAGTACATACCATGGACTGTTAGAAGCCGACCACCGCTGGCAAAACTTCGTAATGGCTTTATTTCCATTATGGTAGGATCCTGAGTGTAATTATATATTGAGCAAGGCATCGGCAGTAAGGGCAAATTGTAGTGGTAATTATTGTGAAAAATTTGCTGATCATACAGCGGGTGCATATTCTGCTGATGAAGTTGGGATAATTGACAGGTATGTGTGCGGTTGGCTCCATCAACCGTTAGACGCAGCATTCTGATGGGTTCTGGTTGCGTCGCTTCGGAAGTAATGCAGGTCAAACGAGATGATGAGGCCTGTATCATATTGATATCGCATTCATATTCATCCAAAAATGCACGTATATTTGAACCGATATTCAAATATTTACCCATTAAAGTTATCTTAGTCCCACCGGATTTGGGACCTACGGTTGGTGTTAAACCATTCAGTTGTATATCTTTGAATTGAAATTGCACACTTGATTCTGTGAAGCCGGCATCATTAAATACTTTAACAGGCGCTGTTAGCTCGTGATTAACAGCTCCCGTACGACATTCGATTTTAACCGAAATTTCATAATTGACTAATTCACAAGGCACAGAACCTATAGAAATTTTACCTTTCACGTCTTCCTCTCGTATGCCTAAATTACTGCCCTCAATTGTCACGAGAGTACCACCTTCAATAGGCCCAAACAAAGGTTTAATCATGTCTATACGTGGTCTGGGACATTCGTTATATTTAGACTCAAAATTATGGTTGGAAAGAAGAACCGCTGATGAAGAGGATGGTGATGATCCGTCCACGTCTAAACCATTACTCAGTGACGTTATAGCGGCGCATGTTTCATTGTACACACACGTATTGGAACACCAGGCGCATTGATATTTCGAATCTCTAGTAACACACAAACTGCAATCGGCATGTTCACGATGCGATCCTAACACATCACATTTATATAGTGTTACGATTGCTGTATCTATGTAATGTTGCCGATTCCAGGTAATATCTACTTTAGCCTTGTATTCATATGTATTTGTTTCATAAAAATATGGCGTCTTTTCACACACCACAATGCGGTTGTTTTCAATACGAGCTGGTAGCAGCATTTGTGCTGCTTCTATTTGGACGGTACACAAAAACCCGGAGTGTGCACTCTTAGGTTTTGGCAAGTTCTCAATTTCGAAACGTATTTCCTTCGGAACACGCACTGGTAATAATATTGGCTCTTTTGTACGTTTCAATTGCGGGCATTCTAATTCTTTAGCGATAACCTTTTCCAAGTTACGACACTTCTGCATTTTATGCACACATTTATTATCATAAATGCACCAGTTGCAGTCCCATGAACTGCGGACGCAAGTTTTGCATGTACTGTGGCGCGAACAGTCGAAAAAAGCAAATGAACGGGTTACAAAATCCTTGTTCGTTTCTGAACTACGTACAGACAGTGGAACTAAAACGTGATCCGTGTTGGCTGATATTTGTGGGCGTTGAGATAGTGGCGGTGTCATACACGATAAACCATTTTCAAGAACGTCTGCATCTATGGGCGTTGAATTGCCAAAGACACAACGATATTTGCCATTGAAGGGATCCGGCAAAGTACGTATTATTAGTTGTACTTGAGAAATTTCGGAAATGGGTATTTTATCCGGCAATATCGACTCAAAGTCGATACACTGCTGACCACTTCCTAATGATAGCCAGCGTGCTGCCGACGTATCTTTTTGGCAGGTAGAACGTACAGTACAACGTTTCTCCAAAGAACACCAACCACAGAAGGGGTCACGTGACTCTAAGCAAGAAGAACAATTCATATAAACTGAACAATGCTCAATTCTTAATTTGGTGATCTAAAATGAAAAAAATTAATTAAGTTTTCTTTTTTCAATGCACGTGCATTAGAGTGATTCATTTACTACGAACAGTTTTTGAGGTGTTCAAGCAAAATATCATTTAATTTTTTAATATAATACTGGCATAAATAACTATAGCTTCCAGCAATCCTTAATAACAGCGTCTGCCTCAGTGATTGAGCAGTAGTTGGGAATAATAGTTGACTAATCCAATGTATGTAACTGGCGCATGTAACTTAGGTTTTGCCTATCAAGTTTGAATAATTTTTTATTATATTTAACACTATTTTCCATTTATTGTGCGCAACAAACTTAAAATTAAAACCACAATGCCAAGTAAAACCTGGGAATCGTACGAAAGATTACGTGATACGTTCATCGTATGAAATGAGTGTTGACATAAAATATTATGGTAAAATGTTCCACAGGAGAAAAGCCAATTGGTGAATTAAATTGTATTCTTATATCGCACATGCAATATTAATGCATACATCTTAGGAAGATAGTTCTAACCGGGTGTCCTACAGACACTACTCGATTTTTTTAACTTCAAGTGATAGCTAGGAAGATTTGTTCATTAAAAACCCATATTCTGCATTTCGATTACGTTCCCGCAATCAGTTCCGTTCGAATCAAAAAATTGTATTAAAAAAAAAACTTAACCAAAAGAAAAAAGAGAAGAGTATGTTTGAAGCAGCTGCTTTGCTACGAAACGTATAAATAGAAATTTAAATGTACTGAAAATAATATTGATAAATATATATAAAATAAATATTGTGGTAACTATAATTATATAAACACATTAGTTAAATACGGGAAGTAAAAAAGCTACAATATGAGTAAGCGGTATTTGTGGCCAAACTATTCCATTATGAAGAATCCTATAGCGCTGGAGGTGATATTTTGATTTTATATTTTATTTCGAACTTCATCCCAGAATGCCTTGGGACGCTTCTAATACACACACGCAATATCACCCTTCGATGCCATTAAATTTAACAGATTTCGTATCGCTCAGCTGTTGTGTTTTACGACACGCAGTAAATTAAATAAAGCTTTTAAATTTGACAAAAAAAAATTAAGAATATTTTTAATTATACTTTTTTAAACTATAAAAACAAAAATCGAAAACTTTCCGTTAGTAAACAACCTTGCAAAAACGTAGCTACGATCGTAATGCAGAATACACACAATCGAAATGATACGGGAAACAGAACGCAGAATACCAAATTTGCAAAACGGAGAAAATTTCGATTCGAATCGAAATGCAGAATAGAGGTTAATACTCACCACAGATTTGTAAAAATTATTGCGTTTGACCAAAAACTCTCAAATGCAACCAGAGTGTCACTAGTTTTGAGGACACTTTGTAAAACATAATGTGAGACAAACGAGTCGTATGAGTGTAAGAAGGAATTGACCCTAAAGCATTGAGACCGGTTGAGTGTATCTTTTTTTTGCGAATAATTTTGGTTTGTATTTAATTTGTTATAACTAGTTCTTGGATCATAATAATGTTAAGAAAATTTCATTTACTCGCAATATTTTAAATCAATTTAGATTTTATTACCACTCGAACGCGTTTTTGCTAACGGATGATAGTTAGTAACACTTTTACGATCGTTCATACGATAATGGATGTTGTAATCTCGATTTTTACAAAGTACAGTACCTTCACGTATGTCATAATTAGAAAAGTGTATTTTTACGTGAAGAAAAATGGCATAGCAGTACGCAAATTGCCAGGGTATCCCACGAATAGGTGCTTCCTATAGGAACTGCCAAGCGACCTATACCTTCGTATAGAAAGTGGAATTCCTAAGATCCAATATTAGAGTTTTTATGGTCTCCACCAGTATAGTTAAGGTAATGGAAAATTCCACAAAGAACCGTAGCGCGATACAGTTACTCGAGGTAGACCTAACACGTGCGAGAGTGAGACGCAAAACTCTCGAAGGCCAACAAACTATCAGTGGCCTGGTTGCACTTAAAAAATAATTGCCAACGACGCGTGCTGTTTACTCGCCCAGAGCTGCTTTACGACTCGGATGTGACGATTCGAACCCTGATCAGCTGTTGTGTAATACTCCGTACGAAATAAGTGATGCCAATATTATTTCGTAGTTGGAAAATATATTGATAGAAACATTATGTAGTTGAAAAATATGCTGCCAGAAACATGTCGTACGTTGCCACAAAATTATCGGAGGACTACTTCAGCGTCATTATTTTATAATTATTTCGCATGAACTTCTTTCTATGGAATTTTGACAGCAGTTCGCACGAAATTATGAACAGAATATCATGATTAATGCAAGACAGTCTATGTGTTTATTTCATAGTACCCAAGTCCATACGTATAACAAATATATGGATATATTTGTAAAAGTAGTAGTAGTATGCAATAATTCAAGTTTAGCATATGCAATCACTCCTTGAGCATTTTTTTACAAGTGTTTCCTTATACAAACTAAATAATTTTCTTTTCATTGACTGAGCTACCTAGATTATGCTGCATTCGGTACAAGAAACATTTCACAAAGTTTTTTATTCTTTGAGAAATGGTTTTTAATAGTAAATTCGATTTGCAGCATTTCAAAAGTACATAATTGAATTCAATCAAAATACAAATTTAAAAAAGTAATACTTACCTTATGTTTAGACAGTACATAGAGAAAATCTTTTTTTGGTGACATCATAGTATCTTGAAGTATTTGATTGCCTGGATCTACCATTATTTCTTCATATTCACCCGGTTGATGACCAGAAACCAAAACCTTTTTTATTTTACCTTTATCGGTTCCCAGAAATGCTAATGAATGTGGTCCAGTTGTAGTTGCCGTTACAGATGTTACAGAAACATTATCAAAATGAAACAATGCATGTGATGTTATCGGAGAAACGCCACTTATTTTTAAACCAACACTGCAAAAGCTGTAAACATTTCCAGTAGTCTAAAAATAACAACAGCAAAAAAGAAAAATAAATATACATATATGATTTAAGTTATTGCGATTAGAAAACAAGCCGATTTAGTAGCTTAAGAACAAAGTAAAACTTATAAATATAACTTACTCCTGGACAGCGACCGTCGTCTATTGTTCCTGATATATATCCCAGATTACGATCCTTAATAGTACCATTAAAACATAAATGTATATTTTCGTTAAACACTTCTTCGATTTCTTTGAGACTATAAATACACATTGCAGATTTATCTTCGGGCTGATTGGTTATTTCTCGAGAGGGCGAAAATGCGGTTACTAAAACGTGTTCGCCTCTTTTAATACCCATCTGTTGGGCCAATTTCTGGCCAGCTTCAGTTATTTTAGCATCTCGCAATATATTATAGTCAACATTATTGTGTGTAGCCAAGCACTGTATAGTTATCTCTGTATAGCTATCATAGTTCGAATCTGTTATACAGATGCGGGCCAAACGCGTTACATATCCAGCTTCTTCGGCCAAATGAGATCGCTTCTGGACAATAGTAAAGTAGGCGTACTCGGATGAATTAAAGCCATACACATAATCGACTAGAAAGTGATCTCTGTACTTGACGTCGATGTTTATAATGGACTGTTTGATTTCGAATTCGGCATAGTTTAAGTCCTCCAAACGCCTCGAAGATATTGCCGGCACGTCGTGTCTGTAGTCTCCCACATTAGTGAACGTTGTACCAACATACAGTATGTCCTCGTTTTTCCAAGAATATTTTGCTGGTCCCACAAACGCGTACGTTGAGGCAAATTCATCATTCGCCGCTAATGGTATGTCGATAAAGAGTGGGTTTTTCGGAAAACGTGCTAAGTTATAGATATCACAGGCACCTTGACGTACACTACCACAAGCAATCAATATACCATCGCCTTGAGCATAACTGACAATCAAGATCTTGTTATGGTTATTTATGAGTGAGGTCTCAACATCTTCCGAGCAACCGCTGGCATGGCACTGAGGGGAGTCATTTTTGGGACCAGTTAAAGCTTGTGACAATACTCTAAGATTTTCATTTAATTGTAAAATTTTGTTTGTTGCACCTGCATAAAAAACATTTCGTTTGTAATCGTACGCCAAATGTGTGAGATAATTTTTTGAACTTCCGTTTGCTGTTGTAGACGACGATGAACCAATAGATGAAGATGTTGTTGAAAAATTTCCAGTACTTGAGGATATTGTTGAGGTGGCAGGCAGTCCGTCAAGACCACCACTGCCTGCTAATATCTGAGGTAAGGTAAATTGAGCCACTATATCACCAGATAAAAATACTTGGGTTTGTGTAGAATTCAAACTTTTTGTTATGTGCTGTCCCGCTAAACTCTCTTCTTTTAGCGCTACTGCAGAGCTCCAAAGAATCAAAAATTGAATCCCGTACAACAACAAGCGAATTTGTAAGCCAAATAATGGTTTTCTTTTTCTATGGCGTATTTTTAAAGTGGTGTATTCTGAGTGGCTTATTGTTTTGCTTTTAAAAACGTTTTCATAAAATAATACAGATACTGATTTAAATTTGCAGTAGCTCGATTTTAACGTCATATTTGTATGTAACTTCTTATGTATATATATATATATATATATATATATATATATGTATATATATATAGTTAAAATTATGTAACTAATCTTGCATATATATATATTCTCTTCCTTAACTTATAATACAGTTGTAATAATATAAAATTCATATATACAATTAATATTTTATAAATTAAAATATTAGTTCGTTTTTTTTTTGTTCTCCTTATACTCCTGGTAATGAGGCAATACGGTTTGCTTTTATCCTTTCCATATAAATATTTTTTACAATTTACATTTCGCCTCAATTATGGATTATTGTTACTCAAGATTTTTAATAAATGCTTTATTTATATGAACTCAGTCTTTTGCTTTTTGTGAGGGGAATATGGGGTGATTTACAAATTTACGAAATTTGACACATCATTGTGCCAGAACTTCAGGTGCAAGAGTGTGGATTTACTTGTTCCAGCAACACCGCGAATAAAGCCATAACCTAAAAATAAATTAAATTTGAAAAATATATACTTTACACAATATAATGAATTACATCGTTTTGTTATGAAAATAAACATAACAAGAATTCGAAAATGTGATCAATACATTTTTTATTGGTCTGTGTTTTTAAATATTTTATTAATAAGTTTATTTTTTTATTTATTTTAAAAGTTTATTTAATTAATATCGTTTAAAATAAGTCCTTGTTATTAAAATCGAACAGGAATTAATGAAGTGAGTGTTTCTTTTTAATTTATTTTTTAAATAGTCTCATCATTTATGTTGTGAGCAGCTCCATAGTACAGTGAGAATGTTTTCAAAGTAGTATTTAACTCCTTCTCTAATGAAATCGCGAAAACGTTAAAACCGGTTAACACATGACTTATTTAAAAATTTTTAAACCGTAATCAGCGTTACCAAATGTGCAGAATTATCTGTTTTTTGCAGTGCAAAACAGGCTTCCAGGTTTTTACTCAAAAAAACAGTTTTTTTAAATCAGTGCAGTTTTTTCAATTTTATTCGAATAAAACCAAGAAGCATTCAATTACAATATTATTAACCAAGGCGAATTCAATACCAGGTGGCCATTTCCCTACAACAGTACAAGAATAAACCAATTGATGGCCAATTGGCTACTGAGGCCACCTGGTATTGAATTCGTCTTGTTATTAACGAACATATATTCTAATACAACAATGATATAATTTGTACTTCCTTTTAAAAGCAACACCGTGTTATTTATTTTTTCTCATTCCTTTTTTATGCAATCGTGATATTCGCGAATTATTGCACTTTGATTATCAATACTATAATTTGTTAGAAGAAAAAAGTATTGAACGCTTTTGGCAGGTAATCTTTAGCACAAAATGTTGCGATGGTTCTGAACCATTTCCAAATTTAAAAAAAATAGTTTACGCAATTTTGTCACTACCATTGTCGGCAGCCAACGTTGAGAGGATATTTTCTCAAATTAATTTAAATAAAACCAAAACAAGGAATAATTTAGATATTCCTACTCTATGTGGAATTTTGCGAACCAAAGACTTAAAAAAAATAATTTCAATTGCACAAATTTTGTACAAACAAAAGAAATGGAAACTAAATTTAATTATAATATGTTCAACTAATACATAAATATGTGTAATTAAATAATTAACTATGATCTCTGAATGTGATAAATTAAATGAAATATTATACGTTGTGTTGTTACTTTTAATTTTATACATATATTTTTTACATTAAATATAAAAATTATATTTTTTTTTTGCATTTTATTTTATTAGTATTTAAAATACTTTTCAAAATTAAAACTATTTTTGATTTATAAAATTTACTGTACATTGTTAATAAGATCTGGAAAATTAATATTGTGTCTGATTAAATTTACACATTTTCTTTTAAATATATTCAAATTATTTTCAGTTTTAAGATTATTTGGAATTACATTATACATTTGAAGCCCTTTGTAAAACAGTGATCTCTGCATATGTGTTGTTCTGACCCTTGTTATACGGAAGTCCAGTGAATTTCGTAACGTGTATGGCTGAATTTCCCCCACATAGTTTAGCTGGTTGCATATATACTCCGGTGCATCCCCGTTTGTCATTTTTTTATAAAAGTGAGCGTATTAAGTTGTAGTCTCTGTTTTATGTTAAGCCATTTAAGCATATCAAGCATTATATAAATAGGAGTGTAATTATTACATTTTAGAATAGTCCTCAATCGCTTTGTTTTGTAATTTTTGTAATCTGTTTAACTGTTCATCTATGCAACATGTATATAATATAGTCGACCCGTATTCAAAATGTGGTTTTACTATTGTATTGTATATGTTTGTTGCCGTTAGCACTGATATTTTCTTTCTAATTCGTTTGAAAAACCCGATTTTTTTGCAGATGTAGTCTATGTGTTCTTTGAATTTTAATTTTTTATCAATTACGAAGCCAAGATATTTCATGCATTCTACTTTTTCTATATTTTCATTGTTTATTTGAAATGATTCGTTACTAGTCATATTAATTTCCATTATTTTTGTTTTCTTTTCATTTAACTTTAATTTATTCATTTTTAGCCAGATATTTATTTTGCTAATGTCATTTTTCATGTTTTCAATACATTGTTCTTCTGAAGTCGCTTCCGTGAATATTAATGTGTCATAAGCATACAAAACTATTTCACATTACTCTCGGCATGTCATTAATATATATTATAAATAAAAGAGCACCTAGGATAGATCCTTGTGGCACTCCGTAGTTGGTGTTGACATATTACCCTTAACTTTAGTAACTTGTGTTCTATTTTCAAGATATGATTGAAACCAGTTTAATTCTTTTTCTCTTATTCCATACATTTTTAATTTATATATCATTATTTGCCTGTCGACTGTTTCAAAAGCTCTTTTAAAATCTAGAAAAACCGCCATTATTTTGTTGTTTCTTTCCTTACATTTCCATCGATTCACCACGTAGTTTACGGCTGTTTCGCAGGAGTGTTTTTTTCTGAAACCTGACTGGTATTTCGAAAGGATGTTGTTGTTTTCAATGTATTCGTATAATTGTTCTTTTACGATTTTCTCTAAAATTTTTTCACACGTTTTCAGTGTATTGATAGGTCGGAATTCTTCACATTTCCTTGTTTTTGGAACCTATGCAATTGGTGTCACCATGATCTCTTTCCAATTATCTGGAAAAACCCCAGTCTCAAGGGACTTGTTTACTATTTTTAAAATAATATTGCCCATTGTATGCCAGCTGTCAAGAATCATCTTTGTCGATATTCTGTTAAAATCAGATTTGTTTTTTAATTGTTTTATTGTTTTTTTAAGTTCTAATATATTTATTGCACGGAATTTGAATTGGTTATTTATCACAGGTATTATGTTTCTATATTGCACATTATCAATCGATTCTCTTATTGTACTAATACTGTTTACGAAATAATTATTAAAATGACTAGCTATTTCTTTATTATCCTTAATTTCTACTTGGTTAAATATCACAGAATGTATCACATCTTTGTTTCCTTTAAGTACTAATTTTTTTTATATTTTTCCACATCTGTTTTTGATCTGTTGCATTATTTATTTTTCTTCAATATAATAAATTAAACATATACAAATATGGTTTTATTAAATTTTCTTTAATTTGGTTTTGAAGGTGCAGATTTTTTTCGAAAAAAATAGATTTTTTTTCGGAATTGTCAGTTTTCGTAAAAAAAATATGGCAACATTGCCCGTAAGTCTTAAAAATATTTTTTTTTAATCAACAGCTTCAGATTTTGAGGGCACATTTCGGTTTTTAAAAATCACAATTATAAATTTATTTATCAACAAAAAAAAAACCAATACAGCCCTTAGGGAAATATATGCATATCACTGTCGAGACTTGCAATTTTTGTTGCAGCAATACTTGAGTTTGTTGGGGAGAGGAGGGGAGATTTGCTGTTGGGTTACACACTTTCATGTGCTCTACAATTCTCTTTTACTCTGCGATTCGCACTTGTAAATTTTCAGTTGGCTGTAGGTATATTTGACTTTATATTGAATTTGATTTCTTTAGTTTTATTAATTATAATTAATATATAATTATAATTAATAATTATAAATAAACAAATATATACATATATTTCCTTCATCCGGCAACACTGCCTTGAGTTGATAACAACCTGCATTTTTGATCGCAGATAAAAATTATATTTTTTCTTTAAATAAAATAAATTAATATTTTTTGTCCCAAGTATAAGATGCCCAAGATAAACGACAAGCAACAGGTTTCATCTGGTGTCCGAAGATGATGATAAATTTAGTTAAAAAGGAGAAAATTCCACCGATAATTGTGGATTCCAACGTGAGTTTTTCGAAAGTGCTAGGATTAATCGGTGAGAAATTTATATACAAAAGAATGTCGATTGGAACGAAAATAATTTCAAGCACCATGGCGCTATACGAGGAGGCTCTAAAAATACTAAAAAAAGAACAACATGCATTTTTACATACACGAGGTAAGAGATAGTAAGATTTTTAAGATGGCTGCTTTGTTTACCCCGACAGACGACAGCAGCTATTATGGACGAATTTAAAAATACACACAATATTACTCCTGTAAGTGTAAAAAAAATTATCTGTATCTGATCGAATTTGACAGGCATCACGTTTCAAAGCGTGAAATTTAAAAAATCAGATTTTTCTGTAACATTGCTGTTTATTGGAGAAAATGAGCTTTACAGACATTGTTTGCTTGCAAACTATTACATTTACTTTCCATTTACCCGATTCGGTCAAAACTTAACCCAGGTCCAGCCCTCTACAGTAGACATTCTACTATCTAATTCCAACATCCCTTTTTCAAACTTCGAGTCACACCCAAATATTTTACAGTCAGATCATGTTCCGATTTCCTGTTCCATTTATGGACAGTTTCAAAATAAATTAAATACAGTAACTTTGTGTAATCGTGCAGACTGGACAGCAATTAGAGTTTGGGTAGAAAGTGAAATTAGACGCCAAAAAATTTACCAAACAGAGTGCACTCCTAGCAACGTAGATTTCTAGCTAAATAAATTAATTTCAATTGTTAACGCTGCATTTAGACAGATTCCCGTAGGGAGGAAAAACTCGTGGCAGAGAGAGATCTCAAGTACATCTGAGATGCTTATTGCTCAAAGAAATAAATTCAAACGTAAATTTCAGAGATGCGATTTACAGACCCCACTTAAACGGTATCTTAAGGCAGTTAAGTAATCTAATTAAATTCAACCTTAAAAGATCAGTTAATTTTCAAGATCAAAATAATATTATTAACCACCAACAGTTTGGATTCCGTAAGGAACACTACCGTACACCAAATAAAGCGAGTTTGTTAAATATATATGTAGAAGGTATTAAAAGAAATCGCAAGAGTACTGGCGTTGTTTTTATCGATGTAGAAAAAGCTTTTGATACCATCTGGCACAATGGGATGTTATACAAACTCAATTCAGTAGGTTTCTCATTGTATTTACAAAAAATTATACAAAGTTTTCTAAAGAACCGTACATTTGTTGTGTGTTGACAAGGACTTCCCAACAGAAAGAACAATCCCAGCAGGATTGCCACAAGGGTCACTACTATCACCTACGCTCTACTCATTGTATACGTCTGATGTTGAGGTGCACAGAAATCAGAAATCAGCATTTTATGCTGGTGACAGTGCTTTTATATGCAGTGAAAAACTTTCAAATGCAATAATCAAGAGAATGCAAGAGAGCCTTACCACAAGCCAAAAATATTTTAATAAGTTGAAAATAAAAGTAAATGATAATAAAACGCAGGCCATTATATTCCCATATGTTAAATCACGAAAACGTATTCCTACTAAAATTCTGTACTGTCGGGGAAGCGTGTCGGTTATTAATGCGATGAGGCTACTGGAGATCGACCCAGAGATCATCCAATTTGTTAGTAGCATCTTGCACTTTCGGCGTATTGAATCTAACTGGGGCGCCGCAAACATTTCCAAAGTGGCTACCAGGGGCACACCGCAAGGAGGTGTACTCTCGCCATTACTTTTGAACCTAAATATAAATTTCCTCCTCAGGGCCATGGAAAAGACGTGTTGCAGAACGATTGCATATGTGGATGACGTCGCAGTCATGGCTATGGGTAAGGATCCCAGACTACTGTCTGAACTCATGGAATCCGCACTGGATGTCCTCGTAAAATGGTGCCAGGGATGTGGTCTGGATGTGAATCCGGCCAAAACGGAACTGGTACTTTTCACTAGGAGATACAAAATTCCCAAATTTGTTACCCCAAAGCTGAATGGGGTTCCACTGAAACTATCCGATAGTGCCAAATATCTTGGATTAATACTAGATAGTAAATTGAACTGGAATATGAATATTACTTCCAGAACCACCAAGGCAGCAACTGTATTATATTGCTGCAAAAAAGCCATTGGCCTAAATTGGGGTATCAACCCGAAAAATGTATACTGGCTATACGAATGTGTCATTAAACCCATTCTATTCTACGGTGCAGTCGTTTGGTGGCCGGCGCTTAGGCGGAAGAGTGATCAAACTAAGTTTGAACGTATAATGAGAATGATGGCAATAACAGTAACAGGTGCCTTTAAAACAACTCCTTCTAAGGCACTGTTCACGATATTGAACTGGCTACCACCAGACACTTTGGCTAAAAAGTTGGCTGCGAACACGGCAGTAAGACTAAAAGCCACCAGAGCATGGAGAGATTACAATATCGGTCCTGCCAACATCCTATATAATATAAATTGGAACATGAGCGTTGACTATGTCACACCTGAGCCAATCTTTGATCCTGGCTTCTCTGTAAGCTTTTCGGATAACGCGGTCCACCCTGATGACCTACATACACCCGCGAATGTGATTCAAATTTTCACGGACGGGTCGAAATCACTGAATGGTGTCGTTTCTGGCATTTACTCCGAGCAGCTAAACTGGTGCATTCCTCTAAGGCTGCCGGACCACTGCAGTGTCATTCAGGCTGAAATAACGGTCATCTACACAGCCGCAAAATTCATTCGGTATGGCGAAATATCTGGTAGGGATATTCAGATCATTACCGATAGTAAGGCGGCCATTAGATCCCTGGAGAATGTGTTCATCACATCAAAAATTGTCAAGGAATGCCGGATATCTCTGGACGAGATAGCGAGACATTCAACGGTTACCCTTAAGTGGGTACCAGGACACAGGGACATACACGGAAACTGTATCGCGGACGCGTTGGCGCGTGCAGGCTCCACTTTAAATCGTAACGATTCAACACATGACACATGCGTCTCTCTTCCAATGAGTAAACAACTTATTGCACATAAGTTTCACCTTACTGCAATTCAGAAATGGTTAGATGAAACTACCTGTAGGGAAGATAGAAAAATCTGGCCCATAATAGATGAAAAAAGGACTAGGCGGGCACTACAGCTATCCAGACCTCATCTCAGAAACCTAATCGCGGTAATAACTGGACACTGGCCTATTGGAAGGCACGCCCAAAGGTTGGGGCTCAATTACAATGACATATGTAGAAGTTGCGGCGATGAAGAAGAGGAAGAATCGACGGAACATCTTCTCTGTCATTGTCCAGCATTCGATGATCTAAGACTTAAACTTTTCGGTCAAAGAACCCTTGGGGACAAAACTTGTCTCTCTAATATTGATTCAAAAAAGACCCACTCCTTCATTGAATCAACCGGGTGGCTGCGTGAGAATATCAGCAGCCAGATAACATAGGACCCTTGGAAGACGGGACAACATGGTAGCACAACGGGAACTAATTGATGGACCCACGTGAGCTGTGCTTGATCACGGCTGCCAGTGGAACCTAACCTAACCTAACACATCAAGGATGACATTAAATATCTAGGTATCACTTTAGATAAAAAACTTAAATTTGAACAACATGTGAATTACATCTGTGAAAAAGCTATAAAATGTGGACGTGCTCTTTACCCCTTACTTAATAGAAGGTCTAAGCTCAACCTTAAAAATTAAATATTGTTGTATATGTTAATTAGGCCGACACTGACTTACGACAGTCCAGCATGGTTTCACAAAACTGCTAAGACCCATACAAAAAAGCTTCAGATTATCCAGAACAAATATTTAAAAACAATTCATAATCTTCCCCCTAGATTCCCCACTGACTTACTGCACAATAGATTTTAAAATAAAAAGTTAAACGCGTTTGCCAATGATCTGACGCTGTCATTTAATGAAAAATAGTCTGCATTTTGAAACAATAAGAAATTTACTAAACAGTCGCTGAGATTATTTTGTTAAAAGGAATCTTAATTGCGTTTGTTTTAACATATTTCATTATAATATTTTCAAAGTTATAAGAGGTTTTTGTGACAAATTTTCCTCAAGACAGTATTATTAATAGTTTCCTTATTCAATTATAAGATTTAATTGTTGTGGTACGTAAGTAAAATCTCATAACATTGTGTCTTATTTAGCTTATAAGATTCGTGAATTAAAAAAAAACACACATATATTTCCTTAATTTCGATAACGTCAATGGTGCATAATGGATTTAAGCTGTGGAAGATGTGGTTCCGGATGCAGATTCAAATAGCGTACAGTGTGGCGGATTTTGTGAAAAATATTTCCACTTAAAGTGCTTCAACGTGTCCAAGTATGAATATGATACAATGTTCAAATATAAAAATATTTACTTCTTCTGTGATAAAAGCTTTAATAGGTATCGTTAAGCAGAATGATGGTAAAATTACCAAAGAATTATTTAAAACTAATAAATTGGTTGAAGATAGGGTGGCAGCAGTGAAGAATAAAATTGCAAAAGAAATTAAAACTAATAAAATAATAGCTGGAAGTGAAACATATGCGAATAAGTTAAAAACTGCAACAAATAATATGCCCGTTATACTTAAGCCCAAAAACAAACAATATAGTGTATCAAGAAAGAAAAAATTTAAAGAGAAGGTTAAACCTTCATCGCATAATTAACATGTAAAAGGGATTACAAATAGAAATGATGGGGCCCCGTTGATATAAGATGCCTTACGCAATGTTTTAGCTGAAAAGATTAAAGAGAAGATGGGAAATGAATATGAAATAAATGTTCCAAAAATGAGAAAACCAAAAATACTAATAACTAGAATGAGTGAAGAACTAGAGAAAACTCGAATTATTGAAGGTAGCAAAAACAAAATGATATACATTCTATATCCATCATTTAGAGTGTGTCAAAGTATGTATATAAATCATATAAAAACCCAGGAGTGTATACTGCAATTATAGAAACAGATGGAAATGAAAAATAATAAAATAAACAATGAATGGGATAGATGCATTATGTATGAAAGTTATAACGTGCTAAGATGCTTTAAATTTTGGGGATTTAACCATACAGCAATGAAATGTAATAATGATAGCCAAATTTGTGCGAAATGTAGTAAAGCTCTTACAAAGAATGTAAAAACATAAGTTCAAAATGTATAAACTGTGATAAGGCAAAAGAACGTTTAAATTTAAATGATATTAATACAAGGCATGATTGCATAAGTGGAGATTGGCCTGTATTACAAGGCAAGAACAGACTGGAAGCTGAAAGAATACCTTACTAGCAACCAATATCAATTAAGGGAATGTATCTTAACATAGTGGGATTGACAACAAATTTTGATTAATTAGAGATAATTTGAAGAAAGCTAGATTTTGTATGTTTATCGGAAACACACCTAACGGATGCGATTGAAAATGCTAAATTATCAATAAGCAACTATAACACGATAAGATGTGACAGGATGTCAAGGCATACAGGTAGTATGTTTCTACATTAAGAATAATTGGCAAACAAAAATATTATAATTATATATATTTATTAGTATTTTTTTTAATACTTTAACTTTTCGCATTATAAAATTTTACCATATTTATAAAAAAAATCACAGAATTACATTTCTTTTTACTAAATTTATACATTCATTTCTAAATACATACTGATTTCGTTCATTTTTAATATTATTTGATAATGTATTAAATAATTTAAGGCCCTTTTAGAAAAGAGATAGTTGCATTGTTGTTGTGGTAACTCGTTGCAGTCTAAAATCATCCGCGTTTCTCAATCTGTAAGGTTGAACATCTCCCACATATCGTATTTGTTCGCAAAGGTACTCAGGTGCATTTCCTTGTTTAATTTTTCGGATAAATAGTAGGGTATTTAATTCCAATCTTTGTTTTATATTTAGCCATTTAAGTGGTTAAGCATGACTTGTATATGCGTGTATCTGTTACATTTTAATATTGCTCGCATTGCCTTGTTTTGCAGTTTTTGCAGTCGCTCAAGTTGCGTTGATTTACAACATGAATAAATAATTGTAGACCCAAACTCAAAATGTGGTTTTATCGTCGTGTTGTATATGTTAATTGCTGTTAATGTAGAGACCTTATTTCGGATTCTTTTTAAAAATCCTATTTTTTTACAGACGTATTCTATGTGTTCTTTAAATTTAAGTTCTTTGTCTATTATGAAACCCAGGTATTTAATTTGTTTTTTTTTATTATTTTATCATTTATTTTAAAGTTTGTGTCACTAGTCATATTTATTTCTATTATTTTTGTTTTGCTTTCATTTAATTTTAATTTATTAATTTTTAACCAAATATTGATATTATTTATATCGCTCATCATGTCGTTTTGACATTGTTCTGCCGTGTCTCCTTCCGTGTATATTAAAGTGTCGTCCGCATATAGAATAATTTCCCTTTTTGTTAGAATTTGGGGCATATCATTTATATATATACTAAATAATAATGCTCCTAGGATGGATCCTTGTGGAACACCGAACTCATTTTCAATTGACTTTGATCTTATGCCATTTATAGTGGTAATTTGTTTTCTATTAGCCAAGTAGGACTTAAACCATTCAAGTTCAACACCTTGCACTCCGTACATATAAAGTTTTTCAATCATTATTTTTCTGTCTATTGTTTGGAAAGCTCTTTTAAAATCCAAGAATATTGCCATTATTTTTCTATTTTTTTCCATCGATTTATTACATAATTCACAGCAGTTTCACACGAAATTTTTTTTCTATATCCAGATTGATATTTTGATATTAATGCATTTTTTTCCATATAATTTTCCAACTGTTTTTTCACTACTATCTCCAATATTTTTCACACGTCTTTAATGAGTTGATCGGACGAAATTCTTCACATTTTTTTGTACTAGCCGCTTTTTCAATCGGAGTTACCATTGTTTCTTTCCAACTTTCCGGAAACACTCCATTTTCTAATGATTTAATAACGATATGTAATAATATTCCTCCAACTATGTTCCAATTATCAACAATTATTCTTCCTGATACTTTACAATAATAGAAATTAGCTCAATTGATAAATTTAAATAAAAAATTAAATTCATAAATATTACCTAAAGGGAATTTACAAATCGCCAGACAAACAAAAGTCGCCAGAAAGTCTTTTTAATGATTTTATTGAAGAGGAGATTGGAAAAATAAATGCTGATGAAAAGTATCTTATAATGATTGAATTTAATATAGACCGGTTAGGATTTATTGTATCCATAGACTGAAATAAATAAATAAATAACAATTCTAAAACCAGATTAGAAAAAATATTGGTTACAACTACCTTCGGCAAATAGTAACACAGCCAACAAGGATTTCATATACAAAATCATCGTTAATTTATCATGTTTTAACATCTACTTCCATAAAAATATATAATACTACAATAAAACCTTATTTTGAATATTGCTCTTCTTTACTATTCCTGGGCACACAGCAAATGAAAGACCGACTTCAAAAGTTGCAAAACAAGGGTATGAGATGCATTATACGATGTAATAGACTAATGCACATCAGGGATATGCTGCAGAAGCTACAATGGCTAACGGTCAACCAAAGACTTGTAATGAACGTTCTGTTGTTTGTTTATAAAATAAGAAGTGGAATGATGCCAAGGTATATCCAAACGCAATTGGATTATGTAGCTGACGTTCAACCTTACAATTTGCGAAACGCTAGCGATTTTAGAATAAATTTTAGAAGAACAAACTTTACTCAAAATTCTCTATTATATAAAGGCCTTAAGCTTTTTAATGAAATCCCACTAGAATTAAAAAATGAAACTAATTTTTATATATTTAAAAGAAATTTAATACATTATATTAAACGTATTTTTTAATGTAAAAAATCCTTTTTTTATCAAATAATAATAGTAATTGTATTATTTTAATAGCATCTATGCTAAATAAATATCAAGTATATATAGTATATATAGTATATATAAAATATCACTTTAGAAATTAATATTTCTATAAGAAAAAAATTAAAGATTTTACTACATATTAAGAAAAAAAATTTCAAGCGTGGAACAACTAGTAAATAGCATACCACATATTAAAAAAATATAAAAATATTATAGAGGAAAATCCGAACAAAATTTTTTAATTTGAGAGTGTTGATAGTATAACACTAAAAGATACTATGAGACACGGATGGAAATCATGGTACAATTGTACTTTTTATGGTACATTTTTGACCTTGTTGGTACCGTGGTACTACCGCGGGCTACTTGGTACAAATTAATAATTTTGTCCATTTTCTCTTTAATTTTGTTTGTGTGTGTTTTATTTTAAACTGTCAGCTTTTCTATTTTTGTTGCAATGCTGTTGTCAAAGCGAATTCATGTACCAGGTAGTGTCAAGTCTGCAACAACAAAATCTGCCTAGTACTTTATTGCAAACTTCTTACAAAAATCACCTGTTAATTTGGCACCACTTGGTACATGAATTCGCCTTGGCTGTTGTCATATGTATTTTTGTTAACTACTTATGATTCGTAAGCATTGTTTGCCAACTTCACACTTATAATTTTATGTGTTGCAAAAAAAAGTGAAATTACCGAAAGACCAAGTTTTAAATATGTGGACCAAAATGCTTTTACTTTTAATTTTTTAACTGTGCTTTTAATTAAAATACAAATTATTGGAAAACTTTTTATAATGGATAACGAGGAAACAGGGTAAGTTTAAATTGTTTTTATCTAGTAAATTGTTTTAAAATATTAGTATTCTAGGAAGTTTATTGTGGTACAGAAGTTGATGTGTATATTTCAACAAATAATATTGACAACGACACTTTAAAAAAATTAAAAACAAATGCTAAAGCTTTTTATGTGCAATTTTGTAGTGTTTTAAGATCAAAGGTGGATTTTAATAATGAAGTACTAAAATGGTTCGATAAGTTTACTCCAGAAAAAGTTATTATGGGAGAAACAAATTAAATAGTACCTCTTCTGGCGAAAAAGTTTCCACACGAACAAACAAATTTTGAAGCAATAAATAATCAGTACAGAGCACTAGCCGATGTGATTGAACTTAGAACACACAAAGATTCAAATATTTCCTATTTTTGGTCTCAAGTATCACAGATGAAAAATGAATTAAATGAGTTCATGTTCAAAGATATTTCAAGAATTGTAAGAGAAATTCTGTCTATTCCACATTCCTCGGCCAACGTCGAACGAGATTTTTCTTTCCAAAACATAATTAAAACAAAGGAAAAAATAGACTACACGTTTCTACTGTTTCAAATTTAATACAAACAACAGATTTATTGAAGTCGACAAATTCTTGTTTCTTTAATTTTAAAATAACAGAAAACTTATTATCTAAAAGTATTTAATAAATAAAATTTGTTAAATAACCGATCTCTACGCATGTACCTATGAATGTCATACTTAATATTTTTTATTATACACATTTTTGTTACGTTTCTGTTTTTTTATTGTATACTTCTGAATTTTTATAAACATTTTTGTTAAGTTTATGTTTTTATTAATAAAAAGTACATTTTGTTTTCATACTTGGTACAAAATCATAAAAGCCATTTTCCTTCCCTGCTATGAGAACAATGAACAATAAAAAAGATAGAAATTATCTCACGGTGAAGACGCTTTCAAACAATTATGACACACTTGATTTGCAGTTACAACGCCTTATTGAATTATCTCTACAGACAGGAAATTTCCCAGATCGCTTAAAAGAATCTTGCATTGTGCAAGTAGAAATACTACCGATCATCAAGAGATTCGTCCAGTGAACATGCTGACGACTATTAGCAAAATATTGAAAAATGTGCACTCTCAGCTAAATAAATATGTGGAAAATAATAAATTACTAAGTGAAACCCAATCCGGATTTCGAAAGCAACATAGTTGGGAATCGAATTAAAATTGTTCGATAGCTACCTAAGCAAAAATGTTCGAAAAATAATCACTTTAAAAATGAATAAAAAAAATGGCATATAGTTATATAGTCCATTGAGGCTACATAACTCCTGTTATTTATTTCTTAATTTAATACATTTGCTTATTGTCTTACAGTAGATAGATTGCAAATAAATAAATAAATTAAAAAAAAGGAGTTTAGTGTTCGGTCTGAAAAATATACTAAATTTGGGGTTTAGTGTGAAAAATCGCCTCGGTGAAACACCATAAATATGTAAATGGTTAAAAAATACAATTTAAGAATTGAAAGTATACTATACTGTTAGAAATCTTGTTATATGTATATGGGAAGTCTTTTCTTTTGGCGCCCTATGCTCCCGTGGTAGTTAAAGGAATATATATTCTCATGTACGAGTTGACAAGTGAAACTCTTTACCACGATCTTTAAGTGTTTTTAGCTTCAATCGTAATGCATTCAAGGTCAAGCTTACTAAATGTTTCTGCTTGCAGTTGAGCTGATCGAATATGTTTAAACACTTACAAAAAATGACAAAAGAGATATCGGACAAGAATCATAATTATCATTCCCTTAAGGAAACAATTCTCGTAACATTCTACAATGAAGGATGGGGTGTTGTAAAAATAGCATCAAAACATACACATCATTAATTGGCATTAAAAGCTCAATAAACTTAAGCGTTACCAATGGCAGTTGACTTTATAGAATTAAAAGCTCTAAACATATCAAATATGTTAACTGAACAGAAAGAAAATTGATGGCCATAGTCCATAGTACCAAATCATAATACCATCGTTTGATTACAAAAAATACTATTCAAGGGTAAATATTAAAAATGTTCCCCAATATCTTTGCTATCTCGTAACATACTTCAAATAAATGCTGACTGGGAATTAATTGTAGATATACTTACGTATATTAGTGAATGATGAATCGATTTTGAGTTGGTTTTTAATTTATTTTAATAGAAAAAATTACTATTTTGTGGTTAATTATGCACAGCAAAAAAAAAATCGAAAATATACAAGATTGTTCGCGCGGAATTGAATAAAGTAAAAAAAATTGGAACAAATCTAGTTTACGGAAGTAGCTCCAAATAAAAAAAAATTATTTTGGGTGATAGAAAATTGAATTTTAAGAGAAAAATATTAAGTAAAAAAATTGGCGGCGACGCTTATTTTCAGAGTTATGGACCTACATTATTTGGAGCTACTTCCGTAAACTAGATTTAAGCCAAAACAACTTTAACTTGTTCGACTTTTAAGCACTATTAATGGATTAAAAGATCATATGTAGTAACAATGGTTGATCGATAATTTACCACACAAGCCGATATTTATTTTGCCACTGGATTTGGATTTATTCTTCAAAATTTTAAATCATATTTCAAAATGTTCCATTCACGAAACTTTCACTCAGAATCTTACTTATACAATTTAAATCATTCCAAACTTATTTAAAATCATGCTCAAGCACGTTCATTTTATTGAAGTTATACAGCCATACATACATATAGATGTGTGTATCTTAAGGAGTAGAATTATAGTTCGTCGCACTTTTAATAACCAAAATAAAAAGATAGTGTGACTTCACGCAAATAAAAAATGTTTCTGGAAATTGGTCCATATAATGAAAGTTTAATTATTAATTCAATCGTTTGTTTTAATTGTTTTACAACACACTATTTTCAAATACGATCAAGAGCACATGTATACATAAGCATATACATACATATCTACTATATACCAAAATACATAGGGATGTTTGCATAGAGGTATATGAATGGATAAATGCATACACAAAATGTTATTTTTCGCTGAGTTCTGTACTAAATAATGAAAGGACAATTTATTTGTTCACTTCTGTATTTTGTTAGCATATCATTGTTAATATGTAATATTTTTGTTAATACCGAAAAAAATATTTACAAACCACTTAAAGATGTTGTAAACAATTTATTACTTTTTATGTTTTCTTAAAAATGAGTCTCTGACAACACTACTTACTCACGCATACACTTGAATTGAAAAGATGATACACACAAAATTCAGTGTTGTTAAGTGTATGAAAAAAAGTCGCTTTTATAACATGCAAAAATTATGTTAACAAGTATACATACATAGTTTCATTTTAGGGATACTACTATAAAGAAATATATTTTTGGACCACCTAATAAAGTATTCACCACAAAGCCAAATCCATTACACTATTTAAAAATACACTAGTAGACTTTGTGCCCATTAACATATCCGCACTATGTACAATTATTTAATAATTTTATAACTTTTAATTCTACATATTTATATATTTTTATTTGACATACTTTTAGCAATGAACGAAAAAATTAATAAAACTAGTAAAACTATTACTATTAACAGTGAAAATAAATTCCTAAAAAGTTGCTTTTTGAGCAGTGCTGGTAACGACTTAAAATAATACTCGATAATTAAAAACGCTTTCAACGATAGCATTTTAGAACAGGAGATTCAATAATATTTATTCAAATGTTCATGCTCTGTATTAATATACTACATAGTACGTGACAGCTCAATAATTTTCTGTGTCAAAACTCATTCAAAAAAACAAGATGCTGTTCCGCACTATTATACGGATGGGGTTACCGGGGACAATATAAAAACGTAAAATTTGGTGTCACGTAATATCATGGTACAATAATAACGTTAATGCTAATAGCACAGCTGACTTAGTAAGTTTAGGAATGTGTTCGTCACACAGACAACAGATTTCGACATAAAGGTTGTTGTACTCTTTTCTGAATAGATATACAAATTTATTTAAGTTTTTTTGGCTGGGGAGCTGATACTAGTAAATTAAATAATAATGAATTAAATGTTTGTTGAGATTTATTTACATATGAATAAATGTAATTACTGAGGTTTTTATTACTATGTAATAAATATTTATATTTTGCCCTAAAAGGCTTATTTTTACATTACTCAATAAATAAATAAAATAAAGGTTGTATGTTCCCTGCAGATAACGCGACTAGTCCATACACGCATGTAAAGTATACTCCATAAAGGACCAGGACTAGTCCAAAAGTAACCCAAATGTATGAAGAAAACATGGTCTATTTAACATTACGATGTCCTAGGGCTGGACCATATGGTCCAGGTTTGCACTACATCGGACTAACCCAAAAACTACTCCATGTCATTAAAAATGGACCATGCACAAATAGTTTCTTCGGCACGAGTAATATCGTGAAAGCATGAACATTTGTCGTATAGCAATAAGCTCTTGTTTGAAAATGTCATACTCCATGACTGCATTACATCGGACCATATTGTAACTAGTCCATTTCAGCTATAATGGACCACGTAGTCCAATATTATCTGCAGGGTTTCTACCAACAATATGCGTGTGTTAGTAACTTTGAGACAGATTGTGAATGTGTGATAAACACAGACAATAGATTTTGTCATAAACGTTGTACATACGTTTCTGCCAACAAAATGCATGTGTTTTTTGGTGTTGTACAATCGCTATTACCTGTAGAAATTGTACCATGCGTAACAAGGTAAATTCATAACAGGTACACTTGCAAGGAAACTGCCTAATTGGGGTTCTCCACTAGCCATGAACTGGGTATGAACATCCATGTTTCATCCATGCCCTGACATTGATGCCCGAGCATATGGCTGAGCAACTGCATATGTTCGCCATGGAAAAATTATTTTTAAAGGAGAGTAAAAGAGGCAGCCAAAAAATTAAATTGTGTCTCTATTGCACAACCTGAAAATTATATGGCTTTTCAGAACACGTATCGCCACATACAAAAACATGGACATTTTAATACCGTTGCTCTGCCGGCGTCATGTTCGGCAAACAAAATAAAAAAAGATTACAAGATGATACAAAAGCTATATTATTGAATACAATGCGATATTTAAATTAAAAGGTATTGCTATAAAGCTAGTGACGGAGTAAATTTAATAGATTTTAGGAAATTTTGGTAGGAAATTATTTTGTTATTTAGACAACCATGGGTATAAAATTCACGAAGAGAACAAAATTGATTGAATAAATAGCCCAACAATTTCTTGAGATTGGTGATATGGATGATGACCGCTGCTTTAAATTAATGCTATTGCAGCGTTATATTAATTATTATGATTGCATTATTATAACATATCTCTTAACAACAATCAATCAAAGAATATTGAAAAGACTTTGTTAAAGTAAACTTTGATTGTCCAAAAGTAGTTTAACTGCAACCAAGGCGAATTCATAACAGGTGGTTTCGACAGCTCAGCTGATTATTTTTCGCTTGTTTTTTTATCTGTTTTGTTTGTCAAAATTTTTATTTATGATTTAAATATGGTGATTGACGTTGATTTTGATAAAGAAAGCAGGTATTTTTCAAAGCGAATTGAGGGGAGTCTACCTTTTATGAATTTGCATTGAACTGCAACAAAAAAAAAATTTTATATTGTGCATCACTGACAAAGAGTTAAAATGCATAAAAATTATAAAAAAGCGCCCGAATGACAACACTCCTAAACTAATATGTTTTCTTCACATACATACATAGATGAAACCATGGTGAAAACAATAAATGTATAAAAGAGTTCACGGTTTAGTAAGTTATTTTGGTGGTTTATAATCATTTTTTAATAAACTACTCTAATTTTAGTTGACGTCTGAGGATTATGGATGAACTGGACGAACATTTGAGACAATTAAGTATAATAAATAGCCGATTGTCTTTTGCTGATACAAACAACGACTCATCATCTGATAGAAATCATATAGATGTAGCCAAACTTGTAAACAGTATAGAAGAGAAAAACAATTTTTCACAAGACTACAAAGGAGCATTAAAAAATCGACTAATTTATGGTCATGATTGGAATTCTCTAAAAAAGGTTGGGCCGTCTGTACCACCCAAACCACTAAAGAAGTCATCGAATGTGCCAGAGGTTTCTATAATTATTTTATTTATGGTGTATGAATGTAAAAAATCTCATTGCAACAAACAGAATGCAAACTTTGTGTATTGACAACACAGCCGATATTGAAAGGCAGTAGCTGGCGGCTAACCAAATGGGCTTAAATTAAGTTTATCCACACCACTAATTAAATAAATAAAGTATACCCGATAGAAAATTAAAGATAAAAATTGTTGACGAGCCTTAGTTTCGAGGTATACGCCACTAAATTATTAGTACAAAACTGATTATATGGTATATTTTCCGTCAAATGCGTTCAATATTGGTATCCATAAAAGCTTTTGAGGGTATCTTTCTAAAATGTATAAAATCTTTTTAGTACTCATCGCCGTTCCTGGAAATACTATGGTAGAAAAAAATCTATAAGCCCAGCTAAAGGCCGGCTATCCATGAAATTTTTAATTTATTCAATATAAGTTTCAGTAAAATTAAATTAAAAAATCTGTCGGTTGTAATGGGTTAACGAATTTTTTTTTTAAATTCTCTCGAAAGCTTTTAAATAAAATTAATATAAAACACATTTAATGAAACATATACCATATAATCACAATTTTGTACTGGTACTTCAGAAGCCCATAACTCAGAAATTTAGAAATTTTTCAATTTCTTGCATAGTGTGGATAAAATTAATTTGTAGTCTATTACAAAAATTAAATTAATTAAAGTAAATCTGAACAAAATAATTTCTCTATCCAGAACAGAGGTGGCACCATTATATAATAAATTGAGGAAACCCGTTAAGGTATGCATAAAATATAAAAGTTTTTGTTGTACTAACTGGTTTACCTTGTTATTACATTATGGACGCCATACTTTAAATCAAAAAATTCTCACGTGTGAAACCACCTCTAACGATGCAGAATTCTTCGTGTCGTTTCTCAGCTGTTGTAAAAAAATAACACCTCTTGAGAGAATATTTTTTTTTATTTTTAACACTTACGCATGAAAGTAAATGCCTGAATTCGCACATTTATTCACTAACGCACTTTCAACTTTCCACTCACATTTCAACGTAATTTTCAAGAAAGTAACTTTGAAAATAATAATTATATCCAACTATTGCCTAATAAAATTGTGCATATAATATTCTTGGTAACTCTAATTCGGTGGCAAATTAGTACTTTGCAGAATATGGTTGCATAAAAATAGCGCCGGTAACTAGACCATATGTCCGTGATGTTATTGACAGTATTTTAATAATATTTTTGTGACTGAATATACCCGACCTATGCCTTCACATAGGAAATAGCGATGTGGTTGTCAACGAAATTACACAAAAGAACTGCAACACTATACGGTTATCCGTGGCAAATCAGTCAACCAGTGCGAGCGAGACGAAAAACTTTCGAAGGCCAAACAATACACGGAATCCTGACCGCACTTAAGAAATAACTACGATGACGCGAGAGGTGATCTTCAGCCCAGAGCTGCTTAACGACTAAATATGAAAGTTATCTTGCAGAAAGTTCTAAGCGGCTTTTAGACGATCAAACTAGGTATGTGAGAATGGTATGCCATCCAAGGCACATCTACAATGTAGTGGCGATTCTACAACAATACAAAATTTGTTGTAAAAATATCTGAGCAAGTTCCAAAACCTGTACATAATCGGATGGCACTGTTAGCACAGTGAACCTCTACCATATGTCAAATATCATACAAAACTGTGGTGTTTGGCATCAGTCACGTTGTTACGAGTATATTATCAACACAAATTTAATTTAACACAATTGACATTTAGGGCCAATAATTGACTGCGCATTTAAATGCCATTTAGCTAATTGCCACTTAAATTTAAGTTGCATTTAAATACAGTTTGAGTTTTTCAGTGGGAAATTACTGTTTGTATTTAATTACGATAAAAATATGGCAGCCTCACGAAATTCTCTCAATTTGCTTAGAGAAACAGCTGTTGAACAAAATTAAAGAAACATTTCTAATGTGGATTCTTTAAAAACAATGATAGCTTGCTGCAATGTTTTAAAAGTTTAAAACAATTTTAAAAACCATAAAAAAGAATAATATTAATAAAAGAAGTCCAAATTTCACTCCAAAAGATGTTGATTTTTCAATGGCCGCAAATTTATTGTTTACTTTGTTGCGCAAAACACCAACACGCAAGCAAAAACTGATCTGATACTTCCAGTTATATCAATAATTTTGTATTATATCGCTTTGGTCTTTTAACAAACCATTTGTACAAACTTTTGTTTATCAATGTTTGTTTTGTAATGATGTACGACAACACAAGGGTACCTATTTTTCTGAAGGCCGGTTGCTTGCAACTGGCGGCCTGTGCAACCTAAACTAATGATGTAAGACATACTTGGTATGCTAGTCTAATAGCAAAGTACTCTCAACATACCAAGAGTGACATACCATGTATGATCGTTTAATAGCCGATTTAGTTTGTGCGTGAGAGAGGAGAGAATATGGGGAACGGCTACGCTGGTTCATGTTCTATAAAATTCTCTTGTGTTTTATGATTCATAACTGACTACCTCAAGTTGGCTGTAGCTTTATTTTAGATTTTCTATTACTTTTCTTTCATTGTGGTGATATGCAAAAATTTTTCTACAAAAAAATATGAAGGTAAACATGCAAAAATCTTGAATTTCATTACAAAAATTTTAAATTATTTATATTTTGTTTTTTTTACTTTTGTTTGTTTACCTTTTGAATCACATGTTTTTTGGCTTTACTAAATTTTACTACAAGAAATTTTTGCAGTAAAAATTTGTAAATACTCAGCCATGAACTGTCACTTTACGCACTCAATTTGTGGTTCTCATTTATTATATTTTGGGTAAACGAATAGATTATGGACAAGCTGTCATAAGCATCAGCAAAATTAATAGCGCAAGAAAGTGAGACGATTTGTTCAAAGAAAATTTGACACGATATTAATACAAAATATCGTAATATTTTTGACAAATTTCCAATTTTATTTTGTAATAGTGTTTTCTGACATTAATATAACAAACGTTGAAAAGCATCATAAAAGTAATGACGTTTTCTGATAGTTTTTTTTTTATTGGGTAATTTAGTAGTATTAAAATACTTTATAGTAAATTCTTAAAAAATATTATTTTTGTACTTAAGTTTTTATCAAAAGCTCTGTGGAATATCATTATTTCTTATAAAATATACAATTTTTCTTTTAAAAACATTAGTATTTGTTTCTGATTTTGTATTGCTTGGAAGCATGTTATATTGTAGGTGTAGAAAAGTGAACGTTGCTTTGCAGTTGTTGTTGCTTTTGGTAGTCGGAAATTATCAGCATTATGTCTCCAACATTATTAAGTTGTTCTATCAAATATTCTGGTGCAATTCCCGTTTTCATTTTTTGTATAAAGTATAGTGTATTCATTTCAAGTCATTGTTGTATATTGAGCCATTTCAGTGCGCCAAGCATATTTTCAATTGGTGTTAAAATATTACATCTTAAAATTGATCGCATAGCTTTGTTTTGCAGTTTTTGAAGTCGTTCTATTTGTGTTTCTGTATAGCATGTATATAAAATTGTTGAACAAAATTCGAAATGTGGTTTTACCATTGTATTAAAAATATTTATAGCCGTTAGTACCGATATTTTATTTCGTATTCGTTTAAAAAAAATCCTATTTTTTACCAATTTTTTTACATACATATATATTCTATATGTTCTTTAAATTTTAATTGTTTATCTATTATAAAACCAAGATATTTAATTTCAGTTACTTTTTCTATAACTTCATTATTTATTTTAAATACCGATTCATTCATTGTTCATGTTTATTTCCATTATTTTTGTTTTGTTTTCATTTAATTTTAGTTTATTCATTTTTAACCATTTGTTTATGTTATTAACAGCCAGATTGATATTTAGAAAATATATTATTTTCTTCAATGTATTTTTCTAATTGTTGTTTTACCACTTTTTCAATTATTTTTTCACACGTTTTAGGGTGTTTATTGGTCGAAACTCTTCACATTTTTTTGTTTTGGCAACTTTTTCGATTGAAGTTACTGATGAAACTTTCCAGCTTTTCGGGAAATCTCCCGTTTTTAGTGATGCGTTTATTAGATTCATCATGGTATTGCCCTTAATGTTCCAATTGTCCATTATTATTTTCATTGATACGTTATTAAAGTCAGGTTTATTTTTTATATCTTTGCATATATTTTTAAGTTCTTGTAAATTTATTGCACGAAATTTAAATTTAGAGTATCACAGGTAATTGGTTTATATATTGCACATGTTCGAACGAATTTCTAATTGATTTAATACTATCCACAAAGTAGTTATTAAATTGACTGGCTATTTGGTAATTTTCCTTATATTCTATTTGATTAGATATCACAGTTTGTATCACATTTTTATATTTACTAAGTACTAATTCTTTTATTTCCTTCCACATTTGTTTCTGATCTTTGGCATTGCTTATTTTGTTTTTAATAAATTTATTTTTCTCATATTCGATTTTAGTTTTATATTAATTTCTTATTACTTTATAATTGTTCCATGCTTCACTTGTGTTTTCTGTTATTGCTATACAGTATTTGGTATTTTTTCCTTTTTTAGTAACCTTAGTTCTCTACTAAACCATTTGTTAACATTATTTTTTTCGCTAATTTTTCTTTTTTTGTGAATTTCTTTATTGTATTTTCAATGCACATATCGATGTTAAAAGCATTACTGTTTATATTATTATTTTCAATATATTTTAATATATTATTTAGTTCGCTATTAAATAAGTTTTCATTATATTCAAATATGTCTATTTCTTTTGTTATTATTTGTTCACTATTTTCTTTTTGAGTTATTATATCTATGATCCGCTATTTTATTTTCGTTATTAATTCTAGCGTATACGTTATCATTATTTGTTATTACATAGTCTATTAAAGTTTTTGTATTTGCTGTTACTCTTGTATAATCATTAACAATTTGTTTGAGACCGTTGTATCGTCTTTTCTCCAGTCTATGTTGAAATCACCTACTATAATTATTTCATAATTTGTTTCACATATTTCTTCAATTATTTTATCAAATGCGTTACAAAATTCAACTTCGCTACTGTTTGGAGATCTGTAAACAGCCATTACTATTATCATTATACTTCTATTTTTTGCCAAATATGCACACATCCAATATTTTGAATCATCGACTTTTTCACCTAATTTGATCACCTGCCTTGTATTTTTAAAATAGATAATAACTCCACCGGTATGCGCAGAATTAGACAATGTTATATAAGAATCTTATCCTTGTAATTGATATTCTTGTTCCTTAATTTTTTTTAGTTAAATGTGTTTCAGAAAGTATTAAATATTCGGGATTTTTAACTGCTGCAATTATTTCCACTTGATTAAAGTTGTTAAGTAAACCCTCGGCATTTGTGTATATTCCATTGATTATATTCTTTGATTGTTAAACATTAAAACCCATTCTTCTCATCTTCATATTTAATTTGTTTTGATACACTGGACATTCTTTGCTTAAGGTACGATGATTTTCATCAAGACACAGATTAAGTTTTTCGTTTGATCTTATGCAGTTTACACATTTTTCCATAATTTCTTTTTTACATCCCTTTGCTCTATGATTTCCATGACATTTATAGCATACTTCCTGATTTTTGCAGTCACTTGCTCTATGATTGAAACCTCTGCATTTATAGCACATTAACACATCGGTCGCGTCGAAAACTCTACATTTTTCCCAACCAATATTAATTTTTTGGGCAGATAACGCTTTTGTGTATGAATCATTATCAATAATAAGTTTTACATTATGAATTATTTTATTATTTCTTTTAAATTCGTAGGATCTAACAGGTTTTAGTTCACTATTCTTTAAAAACTCATTTTGTTTTTTAAGTTTCTCAATAATTTCTTCATCGGTAAATTTAAATGTCATGTCCGTTATTGTTATACTCATATCAAAATTATCCGGTACTTTTATTTCATAATTTTCACTTATTTCATTTTTAATCGCAGTTTTAATTTTATCTCTTTCCTCATTATTTTCACTTTGAATAACTAATGCTCCATTACTCCTATTTTCAACATTAGTAATTTTTAGATTAATTGGGTCCACCCTATTGTTTAAATCTTCCCTTGTTTTTTCTACTCGTTGCTTTTCTTTTAGTTTAATAATTAGTGGCACTTGTTTTTTTAGTTCTGGCATCACTGTTTTTTTACTGTGTCAGCAATGACAGTTTATTTTGTTTATCGTTCGTTTCTTTAATAACTTTTTTAATCTCCTTGCACATCTTTTCATTGCTTTCTTGGATATTGTTATAGATCTCTTTATTTTTATTTTCATACTCGTTTACAACATTGCATATTTTTTTATTTCAACGACATTTTTTTCACATATTTTTTGAGCGTTGTCTATTTTTTTAAGCCTCTCTTCATAGCGTTTTTCTATTGCCTCTAATAAGAGTTTAATTTCATTTTCGTTTTGTTTAAGTGATGATTCGAATTCACTTTTGTACTCAGCTAAGTTTATTTTTTTTTTTGTTAACACCATCTTGGATTTCTTTTAATACAAGGTCAGCATTATGTATATACTGGACACAATCCTAACACATAAAACGCACAAAGTTGTCCTCATCCAAGATTTTCACCGAATACTGGTCAACACCAGCGCATTTGACAGAGCAATGATACACTTTTTTACACACTCCAGCACAGCTAATTCCTGATTCTCCTCGAATTGAGGTTTTGCATTTGTGACACTCAGCCATGGCTGGGTCGGTAATAAATTAAACTTTTATTAACAAAATTAATGTTTTTTTTTTCTTTTTTTATTCAATTTATTAACACGTATGAGTTTATTTTTTATTTATTGTTTTTTTTTAAGTCCTATCTTTTTAAAACAACACTGTATCTATTTTTTTTAAATTATTTTGCAGAGCTTTTTGAATTTTGGTCTTTTCACTTTAATGTTTCAAATGTATAATAATTTGGTCAAACACTTTTTCGAGATTGTGCAGGCAGTCAAAAATTCCTTTCGAATTTTTTCAGAAAGTTTCTACCGAATTCGTGCGAAATTATCTTGGACATATGTGGAAGTTTTTAGAATTTACTAAGAGAAATTCTTTCTTATCGACTTGTGGAGACTTTATGATTTCTTGGCAATTATAAAATTACATCTAAATTAGCTTATAATTCACAAAAAAAAATTTCTTTGAGATTAATTATGAATACATACATATGTATATTTTCTCTCCAATATTTTCTTTCATTTTAGATACCGCAAAGTAGCCTAGTAAAACAAGCTTGTGAGCCTCTTTACGCTAAGCGGTTACAAAGCTTAGAAACCACAGGTTATGATAGCGAAATATTAAAGCAACCTTTACTTTTACGCAAACAAAGTCTATATGCTTCTCGTGATGATGATTCGTCGTCAAAAACTACAGGATCTTTGGCGCTGAAAACGCGTCGTAAAGTTACTCTCGATAATCCAGCTATTTTAGAACAACAATTGGAGGCATTGGAGCATCACAAAAAACAGCTGGAGAAGTGTGGAAAACTAAATCAAAATTCATCGAGCAAATCTATTGCACTACAGCTGAATGCCCCAAAATTGTCTTCGTCTTCGCTACTAACAGACGTTTCTCTTACTTCTCACAGTTTCTTAGAAAATGCAAATATAACGTATGTGAATGCTATGCACACAAACACCACATCTTCCTCGCTTGGTGCTAATGCAAAATCAAATATATATGGCAATATAATATCATCACCAAGCACAGCTCTGCATAATATTTATTCAAATGTTGTTTACGATAAAGATGAGCAAGAACAAGGATGTGTGAGTGAACAAAATCTATCTACATCCCAAATAAGACTTTCAAAGAAAAAAACTGCACCGTCTTCAAATGAAGACAACATTGTATACTTCACTCACAATGGCTCTATTATACCGGAAGATGAAATACCTCCGCCTCCAAGCCCTGTTAGTTCATCATATAGTGAGTTGCGACGAGCAACTGAAGTTTTCAAAACAAACGATATGCCGCAGAAAGGTGCAATAATTGCTGCTCATATTAATATAGCAAAACCAATTGTGGGTTATGAAATGCCTCTTGACCATAAATTGGCAGCAACAAATGATGTGCGGCAATTGTATGTAAACAAACCAGCCTACGCTGCTAATGATGAATTTAGTAATTACAATGTGGGTGTACAGGTATGGTTTTGTATTTGTTGCGTTGTTGAAATAACTAATTTATATTTATATAATATTTAATTTTTAATTGTAAGACAAAGAATAATCCAACTTTGTCCGATTACCATGGATATGGTGGATTTTCTCAGGTATGTACTTTGGGTGGATCCTCAGAGTATTTTTTTATTGTCCAAATGCTATATTTTTTTATATTTGGATAGTATTTTAATTACCTGCTAAACGCTAAAAGTTTCCATTACATATTTTAGAATTTATCTCACAATATTTTCACTTGATTCGAGGTTAATTTTAATGTTTTGAACTAACTTAACCAAGCATTTGAACATGCAAGTGCACGTTCGAAAAACTCAATAATCTCACACTATTTATTAACACACAAATACTGGATGACCCATAAGAAGCGAAGGGTTTGAAGAGTCTTTAATTTTCTTATTTTAAAGCTAATTCATTATTTTTTATTGCCAAGATCACTTTTCTACAAAGGACTGCAGCTATATAATATGCTTCCAAATGATGTTACAAATGAAAGAAACTTCAATGTATTTAAAGGAAATAGTGTATTGTTAGTTAAAAATAACTGAATAGCACAGAGCTTATAAAAAATTTTTGTAAAATGAAAAATTAATTGTACAAATGACAGTATTTAAAATACTATTAAATAAATAATAACAATAATGATTCTGTGGTCTATTCACACATGCGCGTTGCAGACGCAATCACAGACATTTAAACGTATCAGATCGGAATGTCAGACAATAACCTGAATTTCGGTAAACACGCTTGTTTTTGCACTGTATATGTTGTCTCAAAAGTATCATATAGTCTTGTACCAGCGTCACGAGACATCAGAAGTCAAAAGTTACAAAATCGAAAACCACGTTTGATGTAGAGATTAAAATTCAATACAAATTCTGCGTACAGCGATGATTTGTACGGCCAACTATTGCGAAATAAAGCGCAAAGCGTGGAAGCACTGCGTCCAAATGTAATCCGTTCTAGAGTTGAAACGGATTAATCGATTTGAATAAAAATTGCGGCTAATTTTTTTTTTAGGAAGAGCTGATTAGATTTTTAACTCGATCAAAGTTTATATAAAAAAACAATTGTTTTGGAAAATTTCCTTAGTTCATCAAGCTGAATCGGAATAGGAATTCACACAAAATTTAAGTGAAATCAAATCCCTTAGAGTGCTGTAAACTTTGTTCCGATCGGTTCGGCCGATGATGATTTATGGTTTGCATACATACACACATGTATAATAAAGACATTATTGTTAAATAGGTAGAATAGGTTTCTAGAAAAGTCGTATTGAGTCGTATTTTAATATCGGAAAGCTATAAATACAAATTCTCAAGTTCAGTGTAGTATAATATGCAATTTAATAAATATGTAAACAAAAAAAGTTATATAGATTTTCTAATAAAAACAAATGTTTTTTTAATAGACATCTTCCACCTATGAATCTATTTATGAACCTATTAATCCGAGACCTCCTAGTCAATTGTCAACACGTTCTCATAATCTTATGTATCCTTCGTGCATTAAAAGTTCTAATGCTTTGCCTGAATGTGGCGATATTTTGGCAAAAAGTAATAGCAGCAATTTATCATCCTTAAGCGGCCTTAGTGGTGGCAGTAGTGTGGACTCAAATTCACCAGTGTATCCTAACAGCAGTAGAGGAAGTGAAGTTGGTGGCACCTTAAACAGATATCCACAAAATCATAAAGAACTAGAAGTTGAATCATTAACAAATTTTTTGGTAAAATCCATGGATCCACAACAGGATCTTGAAAACTATGGCATTTGCTTCAAATGTAACGAAATTGTGGTGGGAGAAAACTCTGGATGCACGGCAATGGATCAAATCTACCATATTGCTTGCTTTACATGTTCTCAGTGCCAAATCAATTTGCAAGGAAAACCATTTTACGCTTTAGATTGTAAACCCTATTGCGAGTTTGATTACTTGCAAACGTTGGAAAAATGTTCCGTATGTATGAAACCGATCTTAGAGCGAATCCTACGCGCCACTGGCAAGCCATATCATCCACAATGTTTCACTTGTGTTGTTTGTAAGAAAAGTTTAGATGGTATTCCCTTTACAGTGGATGCTACAAATCAAAACTATTGCATTGAGGATTTTCACAAGTAAGTATAATAGGGATCGAAACTAAGCAATAATAATTTTAACAAAGAAAATTTTTATATATTTTGTCTTACGCTGCAGTCACACCATCAAATTATTTTTTAATTCTCATTCAAGATTTTTACACATACTGCTTTGCAAAATTCACAAAAATTGAAAGCTGTGACGTAAATTTCAAGCTAATTTTTTAGCAAGATGAAAAACTGCAATCAGCTGTTTTCTTGACTGTAATTTGAACACTCTATGGAATGAAAATCTGTAAGCAAGTTTACGTCAAATTTTAAAAGTGTGAGTGTATTTGTAAAAAAAGTGAGATTTAAAATTTGAAAGAAAATTTGATCGTGTGACTACCAAGTTAGGCTTCTCTCATTAAGCACAAAGAGTATCTGGTAACAAAACATTTTAACTTTCCCTAAAAATGTCTTAATGGTCTCACCACTCCTTAATCAATTTCCATTTGTATTTTTCTGAATGAGTAAAATATTAATATGAGAAAAAGCACGTTACAAACTAAAACTTTGGAACCAGCTATACTATTGAAAATGTACGCTTACAAATTTAAAAAATTAAAACTATTTATTTTTTTAAATTTATAATCGAACTTTTATTCACAAAATTAATATTTTACATTTTTAGTAAAATATATAAATATGTAAAATATTAATTGTTTTATTAAAAACAAATTGAAATTGATTATTTGAGTGGTAATGCTAAATCTTATGCGCATTTCTCTGTTGCTATTGCAGATCAATTTTAATAAAACAATTAATATTTTATTAAATATGTAAAATACCAGTTCTGGGAAGAAATAAAAGTGGGATTATAATTTTAAAAAACTAAATTTTATCAATTTTTTTAAGAACAAACACTAGCCGCGAAGCCATTTTGGCTTGTCTGCAGAAACACCCAGGGTCTAGGCAGGAATAGAACCTGCGAGCGCTCGACTAATAATCTAGTTCGGTATCTCTAGTCTACGGGGGCTTCCCATGAAGAGCACCAATTATTAACTTGGCAGCACCCGGTCATAAAACACTTGTGTGCCGCCACTCTGTACTAAATGTATAAATGTTTTTTTTTACATATATTTTCTACACACACTTTCAACTAAAATTAGAGGTAAAAAAAATCAGCCTGTGGTACTAACGGTAAAGTAAGAAAGTAAAAACAATTGATTGGTTATTGAGTTCTTGTTACCACTTTGATATTGTTTCAACTTTTCTTTTGATTTAATGAACGTTAATAAGGGTTGATTCTTTTAATAGCTTTTGGATTTGAGAAAAAATACATACAATTCAGAGCCCCGTAAAAAATAAAATAATATAATACTAATAGTAAAATAATAGAAATTTACTCACAAGATTCCGAATAGGCGCCTCAGAAGTTCCCGAGAACTGACCATAAATGGAAGAAGTCACGATGCACTTTTTTAAGCGAGCACGAATTTCGATAATAAAATTCAACATTGTTCGCTTGTAAGTCGATTCATGGTTAAATTATAGACCAAACTGAACATTTTTAACAGAAACATGTTACACGAAAACAGCTATGTAAGCTGCCAATGACAGTATTGATAAAATGAAAGCTGATAAAATATCTTCAGTTGTTCTAAGAAATATTTAGGTAAACTGCCCTAATGATCTGCATTAGTAACCGTGAAACGAGCATAGAAACTAGTTAAACCCCTCAATAATCAATTTCAATTGGTTTTTAATAAAACAGTTAATATTTTACTCAAGATGTAGAACATTGATTTAGGGGATAAGTGTGAATATAAATTTAAAAAACTAAATTTTAGTAATTCCAGCAAAGCTATTATAATTCAATAATTGCGAAAAACATTTTTTTTTCAAATTATAATTGTATGAGGAGCCGCGCAAAACTAAATGCTGCCATTCAAAATTTTTGTTTTCCAAAAAACAATATACATATGTACTACATATCCTAAAAAAATCGATAAAAATTTATTAGAAAGACTATAAAATTTGCCATTTGCAAATCTGTAGCAAAAATGGGCGTGTATTCGTATATTTGCTCAGTTGAAAATTAAAACAAGGAGTTGATAGAAGAATAACGCTACAACATGGCCTAAAAGCATTAAAAAATATCATCTAAATACAAAGTCCCTTTTAATTTTATTTATTTTATTAGAAAATTTGCCCCCCGGTGTTGCGTTTGTAAAGAGCCAATTATGCCCGAGCCTGGCGAAGAAGAGACCGTCAGAGTAGTAGCTTTGGACAGGAGTTTTCATTTTGAATGTTATAAATGTGAGGTAATTAATAAAGATTTTGCTTGCATATATGTATACATGTCACTCATTTACTGAAACAACGTCATAAATAACAAAAAACTGGTTCTGCAGGAAACATGTTTTTAATTTATTCGCACCTCAAAGAAAAAATAAAAGAATGTAATTCTGCATTCTCAACTAAAAAAATCACGTTTTTTTGAATAATGATGTTCTTTGAGTAAATAATCGATACGTATATGAATCCTTTCATTAATATTCATTATTTTAAGGATTGCGGATTATTGCTTTCATCTGAGGCCGAAGGTCGAGGCTGCTATCCTTTAGATGATCATGTTTTATGCAAGAGTTGTAATGCAAAACGTGTACAGATGCTTACTAATCGCATGACGAGTACAGAGCTCTAAAAATCATAGAACAAAAAAATATATGTATTTGAAATCTAACACATTCCAAAAATTTATACGTAATCCATAAAAATAAAATTTTTAGTAAATTTTTGTTTATTATGTTTTTTTATATAAAAAAAAGTTTATTATGTATTTTACAATTACGAAAACAAGAAAGGTAAGTTAAAAATGCCATGTATTGAATTACAGTTGTAGTAATTAAATGATTTACACGCATGCAGAAGTAAAAGTCATATTCCTAGCCTTGCGTTAGTGGTTCCTTCATCGCACACTCTGATTTTGTAACAATATTCCTCATTATGACGAAAAATTTTTAGCCATAAACAGTTATTATCTGCGGTTGGGTCAAACGTGATGGTGCACCGAGTCGACCTGCTTAATGGGAATCCTGAAGAAAATTTTATGATAAAATTGAAAACACTCCAACACAAGCAGTAATGCATAAGGGCATCTCTCGTAAGGAAATTGTACTCCTTAAGAAGGCAGTTGGTACTAAGGGAATCATTGAAATTGTTACTTAATGGTCATATTCCTGATTGGATTCCTAAGGTTCATCCGATCTGTTCATTAACAGAGCTACTTTCCAGGTATCCATCCAGATATAAAAAATTATGCTGTTGCTTCTTTTTAAACTCTCAACGCTTCTGGCAGGGATTTTCACTTTCTGGGCCTTATACAATTTACATTGATACACTACTTAGTATTCTCGTCTCTCTTTTTTGTGGCAGCTTTGTGTACCGCCACATTCCTCAAATGTGAAGGAAAAATGTTGTGTATTTATCCCAAAAACAGGCAACAGGACGGAAAACTTGCCCAAATCTTGCAGACCAATTAGCTTAGCATCATTTCTGCTCAAAACTATGGAAAGGAATAAATTAATATGAAAGAAAGAGACTCTACTACACTGCATGCACATACTCATGTTGTCGAACAGATTGAGAAGACTCATCAGTCAGGGGAAATCGCCTTGTGTGCCTTTATGGACATTGAGGATGCCCTTGAGAACACAGGTTATAATTCAATAGACAAAGGATTTTAACCACTCCTCTGTGAAGTGGATTAGATCTACATTTTAAAGTAGGGACATAACTTCAGCTTTAGGCAACGACATATTTACTATTAATGCAGTCAAAGGGAATTCTCAAGGCGAGGTTCTGTCCTTTGGACATGGAAATACGATGAATCGCTAAAGAAATTAGAGTCACATTTATGTCCAAAAGCACATGCTCTAGTATGCCAACATTGATTTCTCTCCACGTACCAATATGTGGCTATATAACGTCGATACATTAATGAATGCGAGTTTGTGTCCACATGTAAGTGTAAAGCGGATATCTCCAATATTTTTCTAAGATGGTAATTCATACGCGGAATAAAAGACAACACCATCTGTGAAAAATTGCACTCCAGACTGTCACTTTTAATGGATGCTAAGGTGACTGATGAATAATTTGGGGGTTTTCCATTGGCCAGAACCGACTATTCTGTTTATTCACATATACATTCAAATGAAAATGTGCCTCGTCATTCATTTTGATTTTTTCATGAAAATCGGGGTTTTCATGGGCGATCTGTAACATCCTATTGGCATATGTACGGCAGCGTAAATGGTCTTGTGGAAGAAGCTCTTGTGTCAACTGAATCTTAAATGAAAACAAATGCAAATCGTTGTGCAAAATTGTGGACAAAGTTGTTCTTTGAAGACCAATCTCCTGAGCACGGCGTCGAATTGAGGTTGATGGATTGTTTTGTGCACTTCTTTGAGCAGCAGTAATGTTTTCAGCCGATCCTACAGTGCGTTGTGGTCCATGCTTTACCCTATTTTTCGAAATCATTCACTACACGATAAATAGTGCGTTTTGTTGACACGTTGTTTCTTCCAAAAATTTCACGTAACTTTCTCATCGTCACAGTAATCGATGATTGATTTTGATAAAATGTTTTAACGATTAAAACACGTTGGTTTACCGAATAGTTTTCCATAATAATTTTACCACGTGCCTACTTTACGACTGTCAAGACTAATGTTTACCAAAATGGCGGCAAAACAAAGTAGTAAATGTATACCATAAAGTACAAAAAAAAACACGTAATAAACAACTTAGAACTCTCTTATTACAAAATACATATAGAAAAATCTCTGTCTCATTTCTACACAAAGCGAATTGGACAAACACACACACAAACACTTTGTATGTGTAATAAGTATTAGCAACTTCAAACGCTTATAGCTCCCAAAATACTAAACCGTTTTAAATAAAATTAAGACTGTGCACATCTATCTAAAATCCCCATTAAAAACATATAAATCTTTCCGAAATCAGTTCAGTATTACGGCTGTAAAAGGGATCTCAAAAAACGCGTTTGCCTATTAATAATATAGAAAAATACATACATATGTGACAGCGCATAGAGAAAGGGACCTAAGGGTAAAAAAATCAATTTTCACTTTTTTTTTTTGATGTGGACAACATCTGAGCATCGAATGAGACCGATCCCATGCCCCAAAAGTGTTCCCTCCCAGAGATATGCGCGTTTTATGAAAAAATGGCTCTCCTGAACAAAACCGGTTTTTACCCTCATGTCCCTTTCTATTTTGCGCGTCACATATGTATGTATGTATGTATGTAAATATATTTTAATTATAAATTTTTTGTCTTAAGCTATTGTATTAAAAAATTATGATTATTTTCCATGAAATATGAATATTTTTCATTCTATGATGATTTTCTTCTTAAAGCTTCTGTCAACGCTGTGCGTAGCCATTTTGTTCATTATTTTACAACTATACCTTAATAAGAGCGTTGAGCGTCGCGTTGGCAAGAGGGGCGTATGTATTTAAAATGTATTCTAAGAAAAAATTTATTTCGAATGTACTGAAAATCCGTACCCTGTTGCTAACGCTACGCTCAACGCTCTTATTTAGGTATGACTGTTACTTCGCCGTCGATTTTGCTATAATACCGACGAAGGATTGATCTGTGATGTGTACATTAGCATATACCAGTTGCAATTGCTGCCGGTACTGTTCCGTGACAGTCCAACAACAACAAACGCAATGGGCACTCTAATTCACATCTGAAAAATTCTGAATGTTGTAACTACTTCCTAATTTTTTTACCTTCTGCGATTAAATATATTTGACAAAATTTTACAAAGCAAATACTCTTTTGCAAGTAGTATGTAATCAATTAAAACAATTTAAATCAAACATAACGGAACACTTTGATTCATCAGTCATGATTTTTATATACACTGACCCCAATAGCCTACCAGGGCACCACTTTGTGTCTGTTCAACCAGTTTCATTTAGCTTCATGACGCTAAAAGTTCTTCATGTTTAAGGTGGCTAATAGAAAGATTGGTCCCCCCTATGCATGTGTTACAAGTTTCAGACAAATCCAATCAGTGCAGCGTTCAATTTGAATCTAATTAGTACAATTGTTGTTTTTTTCAAGCATACCTCGTATGCACACCTCATATAAAGGCATAATTAAAATAGTCAGTCACAATACAATGAATATCATGCTCCCGCACAAAAACAAATAACACTATGTACCACTACTACTATTCTTCAACCCCTTCCGTGCTCGCCAGCGAACAGCTGTTGTTGACCGACCGCACACAATTCCTGGGTAATACAAACTAAGAGACAGGTACACTTATTATCTTTGCTACAACTAAAAGTTCTCCCTTATTGAATGTATGCACGAGTGTGCTTCTGTGAAGTACATGCTAACACCAAAACTGATTTAATAAATACATTTGATAGCCAGGCTAACCAACTTAGCCTACCCACCACTAACTGATTTTTACCCACCCTGGCTGTACGTACACTCGCACACATACATCCATATGCAGCATGTAGCAAGTAAAATGCTATCTCATGACAGTTGTTTCAGCCAGCTAATGGTCACTCACTTAATATTCTAAGCTCTCACAATTTAACCTGCTATACTGGACATTAGAACGAAAAGTTTATACGGACGACAGGGCGTCTTAATACGAAATACTATCGGATCGATTTATTTGTTCAAACGTGCGCACTTACATATGTACATACAACATATTATAAAAGTACCTTAATTCAAAAAAATTTAAAAAAAATATTTGCTCAAAAAAAAAAATGCTCAATAGAAAAAATAGTGATTTAAAAGTGTTAATTAAATAAATATTTACGAATAAGTTTAAATAAAAGAAAAAAATTTAAGGTTATGTCCCGAAAAATTTTCAAGTTGTAGAAAATATTTCTATTGAAATTAAAGAAATTGAACTTGTTTCAAGTTGTAAGTAGCAATTAATAAAAACAAAAATCATTCCAAACACAACAACTCGTTCAAATTAAAATCAGAGTATTTTTTCTGAAATTCAGGTTGAGTCGCATAACATTTTCTAGGAACAAGTGCATAACCAATTCCTTATACATAGTATGCTGGTATGTATCTATGTACATATATTATTTTTCCTTAAGCCCCTGCTTTGCTGATGACACCTTAACGGCAAAGTAACGGCATTACGTCAAAATTGTGGCTTTCTGAAATTTCTGTCTTCTATTTAAGGGAAACAAAGAGGACTCTGCCGCATTTCATACACCCACCTTTTACCTAGTTGTGGAAAAATGCACTGATTTCGTTTGTCAAATTTTATGGTTCACATTCGTAGTGCCATTCTCGAAATCAGGGTGACTGTAATTCGAAATTCTTACTGAATGAAAATGCGCTATGAACTTTAGTTTAATACAATTCGCAATAAAATCATATTAAATAAATAAATAACTACTGCCTTTAGCTTTGACATGTTTACAAATACTTTGTCACATAATTAGTTGAATTTCTACAAACAGAAATACAATTACATATATGACAGTAAAATAAAACATACTCTCACGCAATTATTATTATTATTATATTGATAAAAACAAAAAGTTTTACTCAATCAAAAATAAAAAGATGGGAAAAACCACATGAGACAACAAAACCAATGGGGGTAGCAAGGGTTAATTTAACGGCAGCTAGTGATGGTAAATTTGTAGTTCTTTCTGGATGAAAATAATACTAACTTTAACTTAATGTAAATTACAGTGGATTTCGGCTACAACGGTATGTTTCCTTTGTTATAGACAAAATTTGGCATGGTCGCAGTAAATATATGTACATATATACGAGTACATACATATGTTTCTTTCTAGAAATGAGAGTAAGCAATTTTAATATAGAGAAATTTGTTTTTCGATATTGAATATCACTCATTTGCGGCCACGTCGTGTATATATATATATTTTTAGGGTTTCATGGAGAAACATAGGACCACTTGCGGTATTAAGTTAGCCGATTTCATGCGACGCGTTCGATAACACTTAGCTCTTCTTCCCATGCCGAAAAGAATAACTAGAAATTTTTAAATTAAAATTTCTCTTTGTTGCTTCTACGTATAGTAAGTCGTAGATAAAGCGTATTGTACTCCTCTTTTTCTGACACCTCTGTATACTTTGTGGCTGGGGTTTACTCCTTAATTTACGCACAAAACTAAATACCTGCTATAATTGCTATTTGCTCGACTCCGTTGCAATTCGCCGTAGCCAAATGATGGATCCATCTAGGACTCTTAAGCTTTAAAATTTGCATGTTACACACCACACTTGATACCATTTTTTGCTTACTAAATTTCCAACAAATTTTGTTGTTTTTTAGTTTTATGATTTTTTTTCCTCAACTGCTTAAGAAAATAACTTTCTAATAATTAAATTTATAATATTAATAAAATTTTAGCCTCGAAACTTGGCAGCACTAACTGATATATTGTATACGAGGCGTCACGACGGGTAAAAGTTGTGAAACTTTTTATGCTGCATAAGCGTTGCAAACTTTTCTTTTGTAACTTGTTTTATGCAAATACGAGTACTCTGATTCAACTTTTTTAAGGGACGCGTAGGACGCAAAAAAGCGTACAACTCCAAATATCTTTTAAATCGGGTTGAGCATAAATATAAGAGTTAAAATTACACTTTTAGAAAAAGTTTGAAAAATTAGGAATTTTATAGGAAAACTATAGAAATTTCATTTGCTTAAGACTTTTTGCTTTCTTCCTTTAAACTTTGTGTAGCTCTTTGACGAAGATCACGACAACTAAAAAAAAACGGTTACTAAAACATGAACCCGGACACCAGCAATATATCTGATGATTCTGGCATGTTGATTGATGGCAAGATTTTGCAAGACCTTAATGCTGAATGCGAGCAAATCGCTTGTGAAGAGCTGGAGGAAGAGGAAGATGATGTTGAAAATTGCACCAGTGCTGATCCAGCTGATGACAACGATTTTGATAACTATGAAGATGAGGAGGAAGAACGAGATTTAACAAATTTAACTTGGCTAACTGAGCTACGCAATCAAACTATGGGCTTTGTAAATATGCCTTTGGATGAGGAAACAAAAAAGGATAATGACACTACAACAGTGGTCATGGAACATATTTCAGTTCAACAACCGTCGCTTCATTTACGCCAGGTAGCTGAAAATGAACTTATCCTAAAATCGAATACAAATATGTTAGCGCCACAAAATCATAGAATCATTTTGCAAAATCATCAAAACAAGTCTGACGAACCACGTGCTGCTAAAATATTAAATCAACTAAAGCGGCCATCGCCTGCGGAGCGTTATGAAATGTTTTTGAATAAAATTAAAAGGTACTTAATTACAAATTCTTTGATTTAAGGACAAACTTAGTATATAAGTATGTGCATATGAGCATATATTAGGATGGGTCAAAAAGAAGTCTGCCTCTAAAATAACGCTTTTAAAAAAACAAAAATATCATGTTTCCTTTGTAACTCTAATGTACATATGTACATACAAAATACTCATTTATATCATATTATTTATACAGAGATTTGGAAATTTACGAAGAATCAGCCAGTAACTATCAGTCGGACATTGTTGAAAAACCTCCATTTAACTATTCTCACATTATCGGCATGGCCATGCTAGAGAATGGCAGACGAGTTACTTTACAGCAAATTTGCGCCTGGATTGAACGAAAGTTTGCATTTTTTCGTGTACGAAAAAAATGGAATGTAAGTGAAGAAAATTTTCGTTCATAATGGACCAATTTCCAGCTGTTTTCTTTTTCCTCAAACTATTTTTCAGAATTCCATACGGCACAACTTATCGCTACACCCATGCTTTCGTAAAATCGGTCGGAATAAAGAAGATAAAGGAAAGGGTGGCTATTGGGAATTAGGGGTGGATCCCAAAAAATGCGATCGAAAGCGTATCCGTAATCGCAAATCTACAGCACAATCTACCAAAATGCAAAAGAAACACTTACAAGCCCACTTTATGAAAACAACGAAACGGAGACAACAAAACTTGACCAGCAATAAAAAGTTACACTTTAAACACGGTGGCAATTGTTACTTGAAAAATTTTGCATGTGATCAGGAATATGAAGAACTAATGTTAGATGAAATGGATGTGCAGCAAAACATTGATGTTATGAGCACAAACAAGAACAACGCCAACGCCACAGCAGACATCTGTTATAAACAGCCAATTATACAGCACATGGTGAATCAGCATAACAGTACGGAAGAAGAACAAGAAGAAGAGGAAGGCGAAGTTATGTTAGCGAATTTGATTAACGGCAATGACGATAATATGCATTTGCAACAAAATTGCTCTTTGGATCGTGATGACATTTGTCCTGAAACTGGGCAGTCATCAGAACAAATTTGCCAGCAGCTGCAGCAGCAATATAAATTAGGCACAATTATTATAAGTTCAGCAAATGTGGGCGCTGATATGCCAAATATTGAAAATATAAACCAGCGTACAATTAATTCGTTCCTAACAACTAATTCAACAAAACAATTACTAACTGAAGAGCAGCTATGCACAAAAAGTATTGTAAGTATGAAAGCAATATTATGGGAGGGGGGACTAGTTCATCCGAGGGCATCCCGTAAACAACTAATAGTAATATAACCACACTGTCTTCTTTTTCTAGCGTTATTCTGAAGTTGAAAATGTGCCACAAAATGATAATGTTATTATATCCTCTTACATATCCAATTTGTCTGATGGCTTTAGCACCTGCACTCACGCATCGAAGTCTAACCAATGTCATAATTTTACTAGTTCTACTTCTTCGAACTCAATAACATTAGATTTCAGCGCTTTTCCGGCTCAATCGATTCAACAAAAGCCAAATGTCATTGTTGAACAGTTAACTCAGCAACCATCTTTGGGTTATTCAGCAATAGAAATTTCGTCAGATCGTATGCCAACATCATCGTTAAACTCCTCTACTGCAACAATGTGTACAATTGGACCACAAAGCGAGGACTATGCAAATGGACTTGTAAACGAACACTTTCGTCCCTACATTGACGGCATTGATGAGGCTTTCCAATATCTGCGTAGCATCGATAATACAAGAAATGAGGATATTTTGGATAATTTACTTGATATTTCTGTTAGTGATTATTAAATTACTCTTACATTGTAAAATTAAATAATTAAAAACAAAAAATATATAATGAACAAGCAGTCTAGTATTATTATTATTTATGCGACCTTTTGGTATTTATTAATTTATAGTGATTCCAGCTTAAGGTCTAATTTTATATAAAAATAACAAATTTAGTTTCAAATATTTCGCTGCTTGTAAATTTGAGTAGCTTCTTCAGGGAAATTATTAATATTTAAATTTTGTTAAACAATTTTGTTAAACAATTTACGATTATGTAAAGTGCTGGGCTCTGTTATACTCAACTTTCCAGACGGAATCATTATTTTGAATTTTCGTATACAACTCAATGACCAAAACTACACTTTCTCCTAAAAATATTTTCTTTGCTTGCAAAATTACTGCAAGTTGCTTACATAACTCACTTATTGTAATTTTAGAGCAGAATGTACGTTTATTTAGGAAAGATTTTGTCTTAACTCCAATTAAGCTTCTTTTTTTTTGTAAACCAGAAACGCTAATAGCTAACAATATATATTTTTTTGCCCCACTGTATGTATGCCAATTTGATTTTACTTCGCGCTACAAAATGAAAAGCTTTAACATATGGTTTTACTAATTAACTACTCATTAGTTATTAGTTGAAGTCATATCTCAAAAATTAAAAATCCGTTCATCAGAAAACGAGTTTAAAGTTTTTAACCCAAAAAGCCTTATCTACGCCTGCCAGACATACAAGATAATAAATTTTATTTATCTCTCTTTAACGAATGAAGTTAGGCTCTCGCGCTGCGTATCTATACATAAATAGGCAAAAACAAATTACCCTTTTTAACCGATTTTCTTCATTCTTTTACCAAATGGTAATCATTGTTGAGCTTTAGTGACCCAACCATATATTATTTAAATCGTTTCCGTATTAAAGGAATAAAAGGCTTATGAATTTGACACTGCTACAAATGCCAAAAATACACACGTACACAGATTCACTGATGTACATATGTATGTAAGTTTTGGTTAAAGTAAAAACATAAGCAAAGTAATGAGAGTAATGATAGTGTTTAAGAGTACCTACATATGGATAGGAGTAACAAGATTTTTTATAAATCGTTGATGGTGTATGTATGTCTCGCTGACGTAAGTTTGTACAGTTTTGATATATAATGACAGACTGCGCCTGGCAGACGTACTTACATATGTATGTACTTATATGTTAAGGCTTTGTGAAACTTTTCTAGGAAATGTTATTTAGTTTTTGTACGCCCATGCTTTGATTTCATTTAACATATAATAATTCATTGTTAATTACACGAGTATGTACATATGTACATACATACATATGTGTATATTCTACCTTAAAATTTTTGATATTTTGTCAATTTTAGTCCCAATAGTTGGACTACTCATTTAAACTAAATTAATTAAATAGAAGACACCTGTGACATTGTTGGACATCTTGAAAGATCACATCAAAATATGCGCATAATTATGTACATACTTACATACATACATACGTATGCACTTAAAAAGGAATGTACATACATATATATTTATGCATATACTATGTACGTACATACTATTTGTCAGATAGTCAGCATCTCGCTTAGTTTAGTTTTTTGTAGGTATGTACATACTTATTTACATACTATATTATATAAAAAAACAATTTTACAAAAGTCTACATACATACATATGTAACTCAACTTTTCTCTTCCATTACAAGTTTCGGTTCTTAGCTGGGAACAATTATTAGTGAATATTCTATAATTTGAAGTTGTGCTTCACTACACTCTATAGTTTTAACTACATACATATGTATGTACATACCTTCATATATATTTTAAAGATAACATATGTATGTTCAATCCTCAGGCCTCTATTTGATATGACTTCCGAGAAGTTACATACGTAGTCATTTTATTGTTATCCACTTTTGCTAAAAAATATTCAATGCGCCATAACACAATATGTGGCAAATAATTGAGAGCCATTACTACAGTTGACGTTAGTCAAAGCTGCCTTTAGCAAAAGTGAGCAATAAACAATTTTTCATTACACTGGGTCTTCACGTAGCAATTTCATTGTTGAGAACAAGCAAAAACGTCAACAGAGTTTTGATTGCTGATTGCAACCACCTACTCTTATTTACGAGTATGTGTTTAGTCTCGGTTCACATATGAAAGTTTTCTTTCAGAAAGTCTTAGTTTGATGGTAAGAGAGGAGAGAAGATTGGGAAGGGGCACACTCTTTTATTATCTTTGAAATTCTCTTGTGTTTTGTAATGCGTAACTGTCATCCTCAAGTCGGCTGTAGCTTTAGTTTATATTTTCTATTACTTTTCTTTCATTGTGGTGACAGCACAAAATTTTTGTACAAAACAAAAAAATTTAACGAAAAAATTTCAATGTGTAGACATGTATGAAACTTTAAAAGAGAATTAGAGAAAATTTCAAAAAGAAACCCAAGACTTATTTCCAACAAATAATAAATTTTGTGCATAAAAAAAGTAATTGAAAAATATAATAGAGTTAATTTATTTTTCCTTTATACATCAGAAATTATAAAATCTTCAAACGACTAAGCCTTGCGATAAAAGTTACTGGTAGGATGAACTTGTTTTTAACTTATCGCTCTGTTTTAGGTTAAAGTAAAGTTGTAATAATGAAAAACTGTTTATCCGACCAATAAAATTTAATTGTCTTGAGCTGTACAATTTAGAACTGCTTTAAAATTTAACAATATATGCATATGTATATTTGTATTTTGTAAATAAGATTAAAAAATTAAAAGATTGCTTATGGGGGGAGCCTCCGCAGAATAGTAGATAGCGTACTAGACTATTAGTCGGGGGGTCGTAGGTTCGATTCCTGCCTAGACCTTCGGTGTTTCTGCAGACAAGCGAAAATGGCTTCGTGATTTGTGTTTGTTTTTTAAAAAAAACTTTTCCTTTCATTCAACTATTTAAAAATAGAGATAAATTTTTTTTAAATAAATAAATAAATAAATTTAAAAAATTGAATGCAATTTATTTTATTTTGTATAAAATGGCCAGCACTGACATTGTATGAACACTTTTGTCAGACGCTGTTTGGCTCTCTCACTCTCTGTCTACCTTTCCATTAAATCTGCATATGTACACACGTCCATACATACATATGTAGATATGCATTAAGATAAAAATAAATATAGAGTCCAAATAAATTCTCAAAATGATGATTAGCAAAGGTGTCAAATAAAAAAATTAAACAAACGAGAAAAAAACGAAAATATAAATAATATACATAAGTATATTCAAAATTTTCTTTAAACAAGCAGAATTTATAAAAGGCGTATTTTCATCAAAATAATTAAAAAAATAAAATAATATTTAATTCAAATAAATATATTAATACATATTTTGTAAAATAAAATAACAAAATTAAGAAAATTGAAGTGCGTATGCTTGTACATAAATGTTTGTAAATTGTATGTACATATGTAGGTGTTTTATAACCATCGATCGTTCTTTCAAAATCTTCAATATTGAATTTTGCGATTTATACACAAAATGCATTTATTAGAAAAGCCGAGGTGAGTTTAAATTGCTTTTCACTCTAATGATATTTTAAACGTTTTCGAGTTATGGATGACAAAATTAAAATCCGTTTATTTTTCTCACGTATCGCTTAATAAGTCATTTCGTGCACGAGTACATCCATCGATATGATTTTTTTATGTTGAGTGGTAAAAAAATGTTAAAAAAAACTAAACACAGACAAAAGAAAACTGCTTTTATTTTTACACTTCAATATTTGGAAAACAACACTATGTAGGTATAATCAAAATTTTCTTTAAACAAGCAGCATTTATAAAAGGCGTACGTACTTTGATCAAAATAATTTAAAAAAAATGAAATAAGATTTAACTCAAATAAATATACCTATTAATACATAAAATAACAAAATTTAGAAAATTGAAGTGCGTATGTATGTACATATGTATGTATGGATGTATGTATGTATGTATGTAATGTTTGTAAATTTCATGTTCGTGTATTATAACCATCGATCGATCTTTCAACATCATCAATATTGGATTTTTGCGATTTACATATGTATATTAGAGATGGGATCGTGAGAGAGACTTTTCACTCACGCTCATGACAATCAAAAAATGTTACTCATACACAACCTTATATTTTTGGTTCACGTTCTTGCACGCTCAGGTGAATGGAAAGAAAACTCATGCTCACGAATAACGAAAATTAAAAAAGAACATTATTATTACTGATCCGTTCTACTACTGTGTGATGAATAAATGCTTCCAATAATACTTTCTCAATAAAAATTATTTTAATTTATCAAAAAATTTCTTAAATTAGAAAAGAAATGGCTGAAATGAGATTTCAACTTCAGCCAAACAGTTCTTTACAAAGTGTTGTGTTTTGTTCTTTACAACATAAAACTAAAACAGTTCAACTAATTACAAACATTAATTAAAAAATTACATATACATATGCAGGTAGAAGTTGCAAACAAAAAAATAATATACAGTGTACTCTCTCCTAACGGACACCTCTCTTAAGCGGACATTTCCCATAAACGGACAATTTTTTTAGTCCCAAAAAAATCCTTAGGGACTAAAAAAACTTTTTCTCTCTTGAGCGGACAACCCTCCCATAACCGGACGCGGACACTTTTTTCCCACCCTTTGGGCATTTTAGTTTCCCATAACTGGACAGTAACACTGTTTTTCCTTTTATTTTTTTCCTTTATTCGTATTTATTCCTTTATTTCTTATACGATAATGCGTACAGCTTATTGGCATGCGCTTAATAAATACATATATTTATATACTTGTTTTATACATACATACTTGAATCGATATGCCTAAAGCAGTATTGACTACTAAAGACAAGGTAAATGTTGTTGAAATTCATAAATATTAAAAAAATGTTCATCAAAAACAAAGACCAAACTTTGAGATTGTGGGACACTGATGTTATGAATGATACAAATTCTGCTTCGGAGCTATCAAAATCAATAAATTTGCTAGAAATATTTATACATATGTTCTGGTTTTGAAATAAAACTGCTTAAAGACAAATATGTATGTATTTATTACAAATTGTTATTTACTCTTTCTATACTTCTCTCATAAGCGGACAAATTTGCCAGTCCCTTAGGTGTCCGCTTAAGAGAGAGTACACTGTACATACCTACATAGTATATTTATGTACATATGGATGGTCTCAAGTAGAAAGACCCAAACTCGTATTTTTTATGAAATTTAGTTTTTAAATAATTCCAATATACATATTTCAGACATGTGAACATCGTCACAAAACTTTATTGCAATAGTGTAAAAAATAACGCTTTTACAGTTGCACAAAGCAGTTTTATAGTTTCTTTTCTGGTTTTACCTTCTCCTGTAAAATAACAATTATTTGAGCTAGAGGCTTTTTTAGATTTGGAATTCCTTGATATCTTTCATCCAAATGAAAACGTATATTGCGCGCTCTTTTTATTACCAAAATTACGAAGATTCTCCTAACTAGAGACGGGATCGTGAGCATGCCTGCACACGTGAAAATAAATAAAAATTTATCACGATTACGAATACTCACGAGAAAAAGATAAAGTTAAAGAAATCATTTCTTATTTTTGCATTTAAAAATTGTAATAATCGCAATTTGTCCAATAAGACACTATTTAAAAAAAATAAATTACGAAATAATCATGTCACAATTCTACACATTTACATCCACGCACGCCGAACTTGTTTATATTCACGTTCATGGAGTATCTCTAACGACTGTTCTTTCTCTGATCACAGATATGTACGAGTATATCGTATTTAAAATATAAATTCTACTAAACGGGCCACTGCCCATAATAAACAGGGGGGAAAATATATGTATGTATTTCACAACCACCTGTCATGAACGATAGGCACGATATCGATATTGCGGTTGAAAACCTGAATATTGATTTCAACTTAGCGACATCTGAAGCTTGCAGATCTAGTGTTTGTCAGGCTAGGAGTAAACTACCATGGTGGCCCTCTGAAATTACAAATGCTCGTAAAGAAACCCGTAGAATTTTCAATAAGGCGAAAAACCTGCGTAAAATCTTAACCACCATTCTCTCAGCTTTATACGCACGACTTATTCGCAAATAAACATATTACAAATAGAAAATTTTGTTTAAATTTTGTAATTCCTGATTAACGTTCAGTTGCAAATAACGTGCATGACGTTACCACACCTTTAAGCATTTATAACGATTTGCACGATCCGGCATTTGAATGTTAATTAAAAATTAAAAACTTTTTTGTATTATATTTTACTATTATATTACTTTATATTAGCTGTCAACTTCAAAAATATGTTTCATATAAAAATTATGAGTGAGCTAAAAAATTCTGCTTAGATGTACAAATTTTTCTTTTTTATTTTGGCTGCTATGAAATTGCTTTTTTACATTTATTTTTTGTTTATGTTCTCTTTATGCTAAATTGTATATCAACTGTCAACTTAAAAATATTTGTCACATAAAAATTATGACAGTGTGCTAAAAATTTCTATTTTAAGTCCACTCGTGGATTAGTTTTCATAAACATTTTTCGAACGTGCAGTTTTGTGGCATTTCCTTTCGTTGCCATTCAACAATTTCTCTATTTCGACTTCTGCTTCTTGTTGCATTTGACAAAAGCGCACTTTATTTTTAGTAATTAACAACTTTATCACTCATGGAACTTTAAATAACTTCAAATGTTCTTAATTTAAATAACACAAGTCACTACAGTGACGTCCTACAAAATCAGCTGATGTGTGTTCAAAGTTAACAGACCTGCGCAATGCGTTATCTTGTAGTATTTGTTTCACGGCGACTGTTTACGAAATTTCAGCACGAACAAATTCAGCAACGCCTGAATATATGCTCAACTTAAAGGATTCTAAGTGTGCATTCTATTTTAATCTGGCAATGTTATTTTTCAGCTCTGTCAAAGTAACTATTATTTTACAATCGTATATGTACATATTCTGACAGAAGACTCCACCCTTATTTCCAAACGTTTTAAATATGTTACTGTCAAGGGTTGTTACATACTCGTATCATCCAAACCGTTTAACGTAATGTTCACAAAGAAAATTAACAGCGAACAAAAATTCTACACAAAATTATTCTGTGAGACAAGTTTGCATTTGTATAGAACTGTTTACCTAACGGTAAATTAAAAAAAAGAATCGAGTTTTTCAGTTATATATAATCCAATCGAAGAAAAATTAGTTTTTAGCAATAATTGCTTTTAAAAATAAGTTAAAACCTAAATTTCAAATGTCAATCCAACTATAATAATTTAAAGCAATTTACAAATCTTTCTGCCTAACTACATACACATAAACACACACACACATATACATACATATAATGTGAAAAATCAATTTATTAGGGTCAATGTGGAAGTGAAAATTCTAATTAATAACGAAAAATAAAGCAACATACTGTTAAAAACAGTTAATTGTGAAGGAAAAAAATTAAAAATTTAATATAGTCAAATTCAAGCAAAAGTTACTAGATTCGCCTTAAAAAAAATTCGCATGTGTCTTACAACCAGAGGATCTACTACACGATTGATTCCAATGCTTTAACAACAACGGTAATGGCATGTAAGTTATTTGAAAAATAAAATGCTTAATTTGAAACAAGTTAATCATGATATTTTGAAGACACGCCTCCTACATAAATACATAATTATTAAGTAATGACTCGAAATATGCAATACAGATTGCAGATTGATAAAAAGTACTTAAGTCTGAACTACATTCATACATATGTACATACATTGCATGATATGCAGGAATGCAACATATGTACATATCGCTTATTTGCTGCAGCATCATAATAACTCAAAAGTGCGATTTGTGAGTTAAGCAGCAAATGAGCGATATAATATTTTCTATAAAGACTTCTGTTTTTATAAATTGCACAATATATGTACATATGTATGTACATCTGTATATACATATATATATAATTAAAAAAATTATATACATATATATTTATTACATGTTTAAGGAAACATATATAAACAGGCCTTGAATTGAAATCCTTAGAAACGCTTACATCATACATACACGTGCATATATGCATGTACATATATGTACGTACATACACTTGTATGTATATATACATTTTTATTGTCCTTTCACTTTGCTGTTGCTTGTAATACACATACATGCATATACATACATGTATGCGTTTAATGTGGATTGGTCCGAGTTATTTCTCAAGTAATCAAATATTAAAATATGTACATATGTATGGATATGTACATACATATGTATGTCCATAAACATACTATCTATGGATGTGTAAATGTATGTAAATAAAGAATATTCAATAATAAATAAAAAATCTTTAATTTTCTGCATAATTGCTATGTGTGTGGTAGTTGTATCTACATATAAGTGTCAGAGAATGTGAAGGGGGAACTGACACAAAACTAATCGCTGCTTCACTGGATCCCAAATACAATCTAACGGAGTTGCAACACTTTAACTATGTACATATATGAAGTGAACCTGTCACCTTTACATAGCGTTAAGCTAGGAGAGTGCCAATTGGCATACAAAAGTTGGCCTGAGATGAACAGTCCACGGTAAAATAATACAGGTAGTGTCAAAGCGTTAACAGACATTTTTTTTGGGTTCGGGATATTTAACAGCATGGGTTCGGTAAAAGTAGCTCGAAAATTCTTTCCAGAATTTTCAACATTTCTAAATCTTCGCATTGTGAAAATTTTCGGAATTCACAATTTATTTGTTCGGCGTCTTTAGATTCGTTTCTGTTTATATAAGGCAAAATTTAGTCAGCCAATTATGAAAAGCGAATTGTGAAAATAATATTGGAAGATATTTTTTTCTTTTAAATGCTCCAAGCAGCTATTTTTCAGTTATGTTAAATTGTTTTCGAATAGGAGTATTTAACATACATATACTACGCCATAAATTCCTTTGAATGGAAGTTAGTGCTGCAACATAAATATTAATCATGTGTATGTACATATGGGCAAGTCCCAGAAACAGTCCACCAACCAACATTTTTTGAAAATTCATTCAACATATTTTTTTATCTTTTTTTAAGGAATATTAGAGTATATATATAATTTTATAAATAAAATAACTGTATATCGATGATTAATAATGCACAAATTATTACCAAATCCTACCCTACCTAAGATCTTCTAATTTCATACATACCAGAAATCAAAAATTTTTAGGTATTCACATCAATACTTTAGTGCTAGTGAAAATGGCCCGATCGAAACCCATATTTTTGTACATTGAATTCACTTCAATTGTAATAAAAAATTTTTGTGCTTATATTTCGAAAACATTGAAATAGAAAAAAATTTAACTTGCGTCACAAATGGTTCACGTCTTTTGATAAAAAACGCCAAAATTTTTGGGCTGCAAATAAGTTATTTTAGGATTCTCTTATATTCCTCTTTGTTGTAGAAAATAGATTTTGTGTTCTTTATTATGCAAAATTCGAAAATTTACGAAAAGCCACTTTAACTTTCATTTTCTGATTAGCACAGCTGACTGACGGATTTCCATAGTCAAAGTTTACTTTGCAAAGCTTTAACTCAGCTGAGAGAAAGACAGAGAGACGAATATTTTCTTACTCTATATCTCACCCAGCTGAATTAAACTTTGACTGTGGATAAGCCGTCAAATATACCGTTGGATGATTTATTTATTTCAATCCGATACATAGGAAGCCTAAAAGGCCAATTATACATGTATCTATAGAAACTAGCTTAAAGCTACAAAATATGAATTAATTATTGGTGAAAAGAATAAGTCTAAAATCGCTGTATTTGAAAATATATTGCTCTAACGCTTTGCTGAGATCGCTGCATTATGTAGAAAAATAGCTGAATTGCCATTACTGGTCTAATTATAAAAAAAGTTCAAGTGGTTTTTGTTTTTTTGTTGCCTTTTTGTATTTATTTATTTCACTAAACATTCGCAGTAAATATAAATTTATAACTTAAAAGTGAAATATTATAATTCATCTTTTAAAAAGATAGCCAACATGTACATAGCTAATAAGTTGTTTACAAAAAATTGTCTTGCGTTGTTATGCTTTGTGCAATACGGTGAATTTACAACTCGTACTAAATGATTTTATTTAACTGCAATTTGTTATACTTTGTTTAGGAGAGGTTGTTAACTATGTTACGGAAAATATAATAAAAGAATAGTGTTTGTAGTCGATTGATTTGAATCAATTGCAAGTGATAAAAGTGCAAGGTGCGATTCGCAAACCAATAGTTGCACAAATGCAACTTCTTTTAATGCAGCGGCTTGAATTAAAGTCTCACGAGATAGCTCTCGAAAGCAAAGATTGTAAAGCCGCTAACATTGTTTAGTGCAATGATATACCAATAATAGCGCAAAGAACGTTTATTGGCTTATTATTTCCAAATAAAAATGATAATGTGTGAAAGTATACGTGCCGTGCCGCACAAATATTTACTCGTATCAAAATCTGATCAGTAGCTTTCGCGTGATGTGTGTTCAGTTAGTCTATGATGTTCTAGACTATAAAGGGCTGTTCATATATGTATGCCGTAACGGACTTGTTGAGTGGTAGAATCTTCATTTATTCTTTATGTTATCATTATTGCAATCACTCTCATATTTTTCAATGTATTCATGTGCGTGACTCAATGGAAAACTATATAATCCTACATTCTGCGTTCTATGCAATCAGTAAAATGTTATATTTAGCATCAGCACAGTAAATCAAACAAAAATGAATGCAGTGTTATACTATGTTTTGACTGACTTGAAATCAACTAAGTTTCTGTAAGTTACTTCGAAGTGGTTTGCTGTTCGAATTTTCGTATTAAAATGATTTTATTTCATACTGTGTGCGCAGCAGTTCTAATTAATTTTTTTTAACATTTCAAATGAATTAAATACACTGCTGTATTTTCTTCGAAGTTGTAGTTGACCAAGGGATGGAGCTTATGATTTTAAAAGCAACGCAGGGCTGCATATATGAAACTAGTTAAAAAAAATATTTTCGACATGATTTAAAATAAATCAAGTGCATTAAGGTGATTTAGCCATATCAAAATTATATGGCAAGTCACGTAGAAAACAATACGATTTTTTCAAATCAGCATGGTTTGAATGAAAACCGTTAGAGCAGCTGATCGTTTATGCTATACTTCCTGTCAAACTCAATAAAACAAAATAATTTATTATAAAAAAAAATTTCAGAAGGCATTTCATTGGTGATAATGCCAAAACTGCAGTAGACCTTAAACCATATTATTGAAAAGTTTCAAACCTCTTGTCTTATACAAAAACTTAAAAAAAAACAATGAAATTCTAAAAAACCCTCAACAAACAAAACCTTTTGAAATTCTTTGAAAAAGGATATCGAGACCTGCCTCGAATAATCAATTTAATAATTAATTATTTATTATAGTATATCGATTTATTTCACACTATGAAAATGTAAAGATTTGTGTTCTACTGACGTGTTTGATATGGATACAAGTACTAATTGTGTTCCAAGGCGGGTCAACCAGTACCCATGTTCTGTAATTCCCGCGTCGAGAAACTTTTCGATTGAAATGTGTGAAGTGAAACAAAAATGTCATAAAATGTTTTTCTCACTAAACTGTGACTCAGTCGTAAAGCAGCTCTGGGCGAGTGAGCAACACGCGTCGTTGTCAATTATTTTTCAAGTGCAAACTGGCCACTGTTAGTTTATTGGCCTTATTTTTATTGGATGTTAGGAATTCCACTTGCTTTACGAAGTTCGCTTGGCAGTTCCTAAAGGAAGCACCTGTTCGTGGGAAAATGTAATGAATAATAGCCAATAGGCTATATGTATTACTAATGAATAAATAAATAAAATAAATAATTATACGGGAAAATACAACTTTATTTTATTTTTAAACGCACAAATATTTGGAACAAGTCTAGTTTGGTGACACAGCTGCAAAAAAGCATAAAGGGGTGTAGAAAATGGTAAAATAAGAAGAATAAAAAAAATGGAGGAAAAGTATAGTTCCCGAGTTATGGGCCTCCGAAGTTTCCATATACATATATGTGATTTTCCACTGCATTTATTTATTCGGTTTTAAGTAATACATGAGATACATATGTACATACATGCATACATATGTATATCCATAAGTACTCGCTATATATGAACCGAAAACAATTGGATATTCATATGTACATACATACATATATTGTTTTTATATATTCAATTGCAACTTTAAAAAATTATGGGCACATAATATGGATCTATCATAGATGTGTCGGACCTAACTATTTCACCACAAACTGTAAGCCTTCTAACTCCATGACATACCTTAAATTTTTCGACCCATCCCAAACTTGCCGCAAAATCATCCTTCCCAGTTAATTGGATGTAAAATAAACATAGCTTTAAATCGAATCATTTCAGATGACACAGGGATGTTCCCCATATTTTAGGTACTTTCTCTTCCATAAAAGGCACGAATATGTTTTATTTGATTTAAATAGAAATATTCTTATAATGTTTCTTACCACTTCCGTCCGACATAAATTTTCCTGTGTCGAGTTTACATTTCTTTTTTATTTTCATTATTTTAAGTGATCTCTTTTGTTTGTACTTTTCATAATTCTAGATTTTCCAATATGAAGAAAGTTTCAAACATATACATACATACATATGTATGTATGTATGTATGTTTTTTGTAGGTATGTATGTGGCTTAACCTTTAATAAGAAGCAAATATTTTGCGAACTTACTATGTACGAGTATATCAACAAATACACTCAACTAAATAAAACAAAATTGCAAAAATTCCAATCGTACACAAATATTACTGTAAAAAGTTCCCTTATTATACAAAGAGCATCCATCACATGAATTAAGAAAAAAAAAATACTGTCCGGATTATAAAGTAGATGTATCCGAAAGTACTGTACTTTATAATTTGGCAAATGACAATTCTCTATAATATCGACTCCTGTGCTCGAAATTATCGTATGTTACAGCTTTTTCAAAATGAACTTTTTTGTGCAAATTGGCTCTAAATTTATTAACTCATTTGTTTACAAAATATCATAGCAATTTTAAAGCGATAAATATAATAGGCGATAGAACAATACAAATTTTATAGTAATTAAAAACTTTTCTGTAAAATTTAGTTTTTGTAACATACGATAATATCGCACACAGGGGTCGATATGTTATACTTTTACTAAACTAACGTTAAGCTAACTTAGGTAAGTATATTTTCTAAAGTTTAGACAAGACGTGTGACAATAGTAGGTGTTAAGCAACTAAATCTCAAAAAATTTTAATTTTGTTAAAAATCTTGAAATCTTATTTTGATTAAAAAAATCTTCAAACTTAAGGTATAATCTTTATTCTTATATTACTTATCAGGCAATTTTTTAGATTTTGGTTCTCTCACACCATTCATCACAGCCAGATTGCTTTATGCAATATCTGAACAACCCTTGCTGTTTGAATTTTAGGTTTTCCATACCAAATAAATTCAGGCTTAAGTTCATTCACTTTGATTTTTTCATTAAATTAATTACATATAATTTGAAATTAATTTTTAAAGCATGAAATAATGAAACAGACAATTTTTTACCGTGCTTGTGTCGAACTGACTGAGTGTTTTCGTGACTACGAAGCCATCATCACAGTTGTTGTGATCTAGGGCTTGCAACTAGGCGGTTATATAAGTACTATTTTAAACTAAACTTTATGCCGTTTGAATATAATAAATAAATAAATATGTATATGATGTTTCTAATGTTTTCTTTGTATATTATTTTAGAGATGAACAGAGTACCCATGACTCGACAAAAGATCGTAGAGATCATAACCCTCGCCATGAGGATGATCCGCAATTAAGCAGCGATACAAACGAACAACAACAAAAACAGCATTCTAGTAATCCACAGACCTCTGATCATTGTCCGCATAAGGCACTAGTTATTAAAATGACTTCTGAAGATCTTCTACAGCCTGGTCATGTAGTTAAAGAGCGATGGAAGGTAGGTAAAATTGTGGCGGGTTTTTTTTCGTTTGCCCAGATACTATACTATTTTTATCCGAATTAAAAACAAACAAACAATCAATATTTAAATATGTAAGGAAGATGTCGATACTTCTTACTAATCTGATTTGGAAATAACTTTAGATTATTGTATAATGGATAAAAGTAAATTGTTTCAAACATATCTCTGTTTTAACGTAACATAGTCATATCTCGGAAATACATAATTTTTAATTTACTGAACACAAAGTGCTCCTTAATAATAATCTTCTTCAACTGTAAAAAATACTTTAAAATTATATATAAACCTAAATCGAAGTAATGTCAAAAAGTGTCGACTCACCACGCACCATAAAGTTATAATTTTTAAAGCTTCATTCGCATTTTGCCAAGTTAGTGTGTTTTTTTAGATAATACAATGTCCCGTTATAGGAGCGATATGTTCTTATTTTGAAATGATTTTATAAAAAAAAATAATTTCGAATACTCGTTTTAGGTTGTCCGGAAAATTGGAGGAGGTGGTTTTGGTGAGATTTATGAAGGTCAAGATCTTATAACACGTGAGCAAGTGGCATTAAAAGTTGAATCTGCACGGCAACCTAAGCAAGTTCTTAAAATGGAGGTAGCGGTATTAAAAAAATTGCAAGGCAAGGAACACGTTTGTCGATTTATTGGATGTGGCCGAAATGATAGATTCAATTACGTTGTAATGCAATTACAAGGAAAAAACCTGGCAGAGTTGAGGCGAGCCCAACCAAGGGGGGCATTTTCCTTAAGTACAACACTGCGATTAGGACTGCAAATATTAAAAGCAATAGAATCAATTCATTCTGTGGGTTTCTTACATCGTGATATTAAGCCTGTAAGTATGGAAAACATTTATGTTTTCATACCATTTATAGTGTACGGATTTCGAATTATTTTTTAAAAGCAAGCAGGCCACTCTCATTTATTGACATTCGGGAGTTTTTACTTCTCACTCTCTCGCGTGGGATTGGTGCTTGACGTCGGTTAACCGAGTACCCAGTACAGTTTTCCAGTAATCACATGAGAAACAAATTAAATAAATAAATATATTGTAAAGTAGTGAAGTACCAAACAAAAATCGATATCAATGCGGTTGAGAAATCTGTGATTCTTTCAAGTTTTCTATTAAAATAATAACTCTTTTTCAAAAAGGAAGTCTAATATGTCGCCCAAGATTATAACGATTCTTTATTGCAACGTAGTCATATCTCAAAAAACCTCGTTAGTCAGAAAACGAGCTTAAAGTTTTTAATTTACACACACACATCAATGGAAAAAAATTAAAAAGTATTCTCTCAAGAGGTGAGTAAATAAAATATTTGTATGCATTTGTTACACAAAATGAAGACCGATACGACGAATACTTCTGCATTCTTAACTCAAAAATGAGATATGACAACGTTGCAATAAAGGAGCGATATGTTAAGTTGGCTGCAGTTCACAACTGTCAACAGACGTCACTCTGTTCTATTACGAAGTGGCACTGCTTGTTTCTACTTCAGTTATATTTTTTTTCAATTGTGCTCTGATGTTTTGATGTCTTATAGTGCAGTATCTATTATACAAACGACAAATTTTAAGGATCCCTGTTTCTCATTTGTTTGCAAGTCGATTTTCTTCATTCTTTTAGCAAATGGTAAACATTGTTGAGCTTTAGTGATCCAACTATATATAAAAGGAATAAAATGGTCCTAAAGTCGACACCACTACAAATGCTAAAAATGCACACGTACATTTACTTCTGTAAATATTGGTTCAAGTATAAACATAAGCAAAGCAATGAGAGTGTTTAAGAGTACCTGCATATTTATATGAGTAGTAAGATTTTTTTCTCTTCAAATGAGTGAAGTTGAAAAAGACATCAGAAACGAAAGAGATTAGAATTAAATATGGATGTACATGTTCATTACTTATGGATTTGTTAGCTTCAAGCATAAACTTAACAAAATAAATGTGAAATTATGATTTGTAAGTAAGTGTTTTAGGCTTGTGCAGCCCTTCAGTATGTAGCACGAGTAACGTCCGATGAATTGTTTTTTTTTTGCGACTATAAAAGCATCTGTAAAAATTTTGTTTCGTAAAAAATGTTGTGTAAAAGATACAATTTCATGGTACGATTATTACCAGATTGGTGCAGCACAGAAAAAAACATGTATACTGTTTGCTGGGAGTTTAGTTACTGCCTGTAAAAAAAAAAACTTTACATTGTTGTTTTGAGAGTCAGTAACTAAACTACCAGCAAACACTACACATACAAGTTTTTTTTTTTTGGAGAGCATCTACGTGGTCATACTTGTACCAAGAGTGTTAAGAAAGTTTCAAATCGGTATAATTGCGTGCTTTCTCATTTTTCTTTATTTTCCCTTGGAAATAAGATGTAGTAAAAATATTCGCATTGATTTTCTATTATAGAGCAATTTCTCTATTGGACGTTTACCATACAATTGCCGACGTGTTTATATGCTTGACTTCGGTTTAGCAAGACAATATACAACTGGAACAGGAGAAGTGAGATGTCCGCGCGTCGCTGCTGGTTTTCGCGGCACAGTTCGCTATGCATCAATTAATGCTCATCGAAACCGAGAAATGGGACGACACGATGATCTTTGGTCTCTTTTTTATATGCTAGTAGAATTTGTAAATGGTCAACTACCTTGGCGTAAAATAAAAGACAAGGAACAAGTTGGCTTAACCAAGGAAAAATACGATCATCGCATTTTACTGAAACATTTGCCTTCCGACTTAAAACAATTTTTGGAACATATACAATCCTTAACCTATGCCGATCGCCCTGATTATGCGGTAAAGTATTTAAGATTTTTAAGTTTCAATAAAATTTTGTATCCAATTAAACTTATTTTTATTTAAAGAATATTCATTGATTTCAATATTATTTTTAGGGGCTGTTCACATATTATGCAAAGCTGTTTTTTGCCTTCTTTCAGTATTTTCGTATCGCATTTAAAGTCGCGGTGCATCTGTTAAAGCTTTTGTTGCAGCGATTCCGATTTTTAGTGAGAAAGAATGAGAGAGAAATACACATGGTATACATTTCTATTTCATCACTCTCCCAAATATTTCGGAATTTCGGCAACAAAAGTGTCTGCGTGTGGCCTGCGACAAATAAATATCGGTATTAATTATTAAGTTCTTAACAAATTTTACACCCCCACCCCTCTGGATGCCCTACGTAATATGTGAATAGACCCTAAGCTACTTGTAGCCCCCGCCTCGACTAGCAATAAATATGTTTTATATACATATATGAGGCCCTTGCTCCACATTGAGTTATGTGGACTGAAGAAGAACCATATACATATGTACATAATATATATGATTTACATATATGTATTGCATTAAGTGTCAAAATTATGCTATCGCCAATGGAAACAGTTTATTTCAGATGTTGCAATAATTATCAACCTATTTTGAATGACAATTATCGCGAACATAAAATGTCAAACAATACTAATTAATTGGGAGAAAGATATTAAAATAAATTAATTCATGGAAAATGGAAAAATTTTATCATGTGAAATATTACTTTTTAATCAAAAAAAAGAAAATATAATTTTGTGCTTAAAACTATATTTCCAATGACTTGAAATCAAATTGATTTAAGTAAATTACTTCGAAGTATTTCCAACGCCAAGTAATTTGGATTCCGAATTTTCGTAGTCAATTTGATAGGTGTGCGCAAGTTTTGTAATTGATTTTTGTTTCATATATAGTTTGACATTTAAAACTAATGAAATATTCATTTAATTAATTTTTTCGATGTCAAAATCAAAAGACTTTCACACACGAGAACAATTCTTAAGCGCACAATTTTAGTTCTATTCATAATGACTTTTTGTTAAATTGTCTGTTGAACTTGCATTCACGTTCATACACGAAAAGGTCGTTCCAACTATTTTCGTTTATTTTTTGCTTCAAAATCACCGGCGGACGTATAATATTATGTCGGACAACCGAAAAGAAAAAAGTAAAAATTACCAGGTATGGCCAAGTCTGTTTACCTCTGCATTCTCTTTTCCTCTTTCTCTCTCTCTATTTCTCTATCTCCTAAAAAACGACGATGTGCCAAACTTGATGTGTGTGAATCAGCACTGAAGGTTCAATTAGACGTGCGAATTAGTGCTGCCACAACCATAAACAGCTGTTTGTATTTTCATTTGATGATTAATTTCAAGAATATAGAATTAAATAATTGTAGCTTCTATTAAGAAAAACCGGGGAATATATATCATAATATGCACAAGAACCATCTTGTTATTTAAATTAATAACGTGCTCTAATCAATATTGATCTATTATTCTGTCTGGGTTTTTTTATATTTATTCCTGCGCTATTTATTGCTAGTTGAAAGAAAAAAACAGTCATTACTTGTCTGCCTTCACGCTTATGTTTTATATTTCTTTAGATGCTTATTGGTTTATTTGAGCGCTGTATGAAACGACGTGGCGTTAAAGAGTCTGATCCATATGATTGGGAAAAGGTTGATGCCACGGGGAATTCAGCAGTTGCGACTAATATCACTTGCAGTCAATCAAATCAAATTAATCATGCTCAAGTGAAAAATGAATATGTCCACGGAAATATAACACAAATGACAGTTGTGGCCTCCAATGCTAGTGGAACTGAATATGTAAGATCTAGTATTTAATGTTCTTGTTTGCACATGTCATAATGAAATTTTGTTACATGTAGTTGCGGAGAAGAAACGATGTTGAAACAGCGCCAGTTGCTAGTGATGAGCCACTACACGTTAAGGACAAGGTAAATTTAAATAAAATATACAAATGGACAACAGAGACCTCCACTTTTTGTTGTGATTTGAACCCCAATTGATAGATTAATGCACTATCCACTAGTCTATTTGCTTTGACCCATACAAAATATCTTCATTGTATTAAGTAATGCCGAAAAGGAAATTATAAGTGAAAAGAAATAAATACTCTGCTCCGATAATCTGTCGGACTTGGATAGTTTTTTATTTTTTTTATATAATTATTCATCCTTTACTTTCATTTCTTATTAACTAGATATTTACACATAAGATTCTATCTTTATAAATAAATATTACAACATATAATACAAATCCTCAAAAGATATTAATATTGTTTTAATTAATTTGTTATGGGAAAAAGGCCTTTCTTTATATGGTATAAAAAATTCAAATACGATATTATTAGAAAATGTATAGTTTACAGTAGTACTACTAGTAATAATAGTCCTCCATAAACATCTAATTTTCAATTTGATGATTTACATTTAGTTATTTATTAATATTTTACATTGGATAAGAGGAACTTTCAATTTTTTTTCGAAATTTTTAGTATCAATTCTTGTTATGAAATTAATAATTTTTTCGTATCCAGTTTCTTCATGAATAAGGTATAGAGATACTCAAGGTTTATTATTTATCATTTTAAAACATTTGTTTTGAATAACTTTGAAGATTTTGCCCCTGGGGTCATCGCAAATCGGAATTTTTCTTTCTTTTTGTATAAAATTGACTACCACGTGCGTGTGAGTTCAAATGAGAACCAGAATAGGCAATATTACAATAAGAAAATATATACACTAGTTTTTTAAATTTATTTATATTAAGCGTTGATTTGATTGACACGACCGTTCGTAAAGAGAATCTGATTTCGAATTCGGACTTGGATAGTGTGTAGGTCTAATCAAACTGTTATTTTAGCAATTATTTTTTTTTTTAATTTAAAATAAACTTGATTCAATGTCAATGCCATTCTCTGTGTTCTTTTCTTCTAGGTTGTAGATAAAAATTGCAATAATACCTCACTGCAGGCCGATAATAATTTTCAGAACCTTAATAGTTGTAATCAAAATAACTCGAATAAAATACCAGCAATAACTACATCTGGAAGTATGGGTGGTATACGTAATATCAACATCAATGAACAGCAACAATCCAGTCAAATGATGATAATGCATGGCCAGGCAGAAAATGCTTTGGCGGCGACCCAACAACATATTGGTGCTGCACCTGCTTTGTTAAAGACCACCGTAATGGCTGCTAGTTATAGGGCAGAGCCAAACAAGCAACCACATAATATATTTCATAACAAACATCCAAATCCACAACATACCGCATTAACTACCAAAAAAACGGTAACTTCACCCTTAAACCAGAACAACTCGGCACCTGTTCACCATATAAATGTGAGTTTATTGATTTTTCTATACATACAGACGTATATATAGATAAATTATTTACTAAAATAAATTAATACATTGCAGAGTCAAAATGTTACAATGGACGCTAGGATATTGGGTGAGGATGGTACCACATCTACTTCCCTGAATGGCGGGCGCTTGCGAAAAGTTAATACTGGAAAAATCTTAGCGGATGATCTAAAGTCTTCTAACATCAGCTTGGGTGAAGAACAACAAAATATAGACAGTAGTGGCACGAATATGGCTGGTGTTGGTGGTGCTGGTGGCGAGAATGCAGTAAATTTAGATGCCACAAACTCCAAAAAAATTACTCAAACTCCTAGCGGCAATAGTCGAGATGGTCATGGCGTTAAATCCTTACAAGGAAAACAATCTTCAAATATTTTAAGTAAACGTTGCTGTACCTCTAACACAAACGTTGCAACTGCAGGGGAAGAACCGAAGAGTGCGTTTACAAGTCGATTACAATTAGCCAGTAATACACATCAGCAAGAAGTTAACGAATCCAATTGTGCTTTTGAGTCAGAATACGAACCTACTGCTTTTTCGCTAGAGGTTGCAAATCGTATTTCCCAAGCTTCTTCGCTAAGTAAGCATCATGGTGCCGCGGAGATCAATAACTCGGTGGCTAATACAGCTCCTTTTACAGTTCCTGCTCCACCACCTGCACGTCGATCTAATACCTCTACTAACCTGAGACCATCTTCCGTGGCTGGTTCAACACAACGTCTGAATAGTAGTGTATGTGGCGCCGGAACTTCTACAAATGCTACAGCAAGAGGAAGTGGTGGAGGAGATCATTCGGTTACACAGTTTGCATTGATCGACGATGATAATGTTTCAGCACTGCAACAGGTCACAAAAGGTGGTGGTGCTCTTACATTGGCCAGTCAATGGAAAAGTCAATTCGATGATTCAGAAGATACTACTGATAACGAATGGAAGCAAGAAGCACAAGTACGCTTAGAATAAGTAGTAAATTTTAATCTTCGCCAAATATTTCCAATTTATTTTCAATATATTGTCGGTGCAGTAATATGGACAACTATGATATTTTGCGTATGGGTTATATAAATTTATATAAGAGCCCAGTTTTAATTGCAAAATCGGCTAAGCCTAGTAATTTTTCGAACATTTAATTTTAACCACGTATAGTTTAAAATTGATACAGAAAATCTAAAAGTGTACACAGTAAATGCGGTTCTTTAACGTTAACTATTCTTTATGGTTTATCTTAGCTACATTTTAACCGTTTTTTAATTTACTGAACTTAAAATTTTGCATTCAGTTTAAGGCTTATTGGAATTTGACCAAAAAGTATGCGAAGAAGTGGGTAAATGTTTCCTGAAGATTTGTAACGAGCACCAATGAAATGGTCATAGGAACTAGCTTTTGTGTTCTTAATCAGTGTTAACCTATTTTCAACTTGTCTTATGCCTTTGTAATGACCATACTACTTAAAGGAATTGTAATATTTTAAATCCAATCGGTTGGATCTTGAAAATGGTATTTGAAATGCAGCGATATAAAAATTCATATGTAATATTTTTAAAAATACCTCATCTTTGTCCCTGTTTGTGTCTCATATTCTAATAAGCGTATTGTGCATGTATTTAAGATTTTGTTTATTAAATTTGTTTATATTATTTAATTATTATTTTTTATGTGATTTTGTGTTTATTATTATTATTATTATCATTTTTTAATACTTCCCGCAGAATCCTGTACAAAAAGCTAAATTAAGTTTCATCTCGCTGTCTCACCCAAACCTATCAGATGTGTCCTTAATAAAACTCCAAAAAGAACAAGAACAGTATTGTATGGATGCTATTCGACTTCTGAGTCAAAATCAAAGCGATACATTAGTAGACGTTGTGAGAAGTGAACATTTATGTGGTAGTGGGATTGTGAAATTTAAAGAAGATCGACCACAAATAAGCTCTTCCAGTAATGCCATTCAAGTTATGGCAAACAAATCTTCTAGTCCTCCTATAAATACTCCTTCCCATAATCCAAAGAAGTAAGACTTTTTATTTTCGTAATCGTTTAATTACTCATTTATATTTTGTTTTTCTAAATTAATTTGTCAGGTACAATTTGAATATTGCCGGTATAGAAAACTATGCGCAAATACAGGCCTCAATACCACAATGTTGGTCCGAGCCGGTTATTGGTAACGCCTTGCGTAGAGACTTAGAACCTCCCATTGTGCAACAAGCAGCATTCGACAACATCGTAAGCAACGCATTTTCTTTTCTAATTTTGATAATGATAAAAAACACACATTGAAATAGTTTTGAGAAACAAATGATTTGGCATTTTTCTCGCTTGCTAGATGCCAGCTGATATTCCTAAAGTAAAATATAAATTGTTGCTCAGATTCTGGAATTTCGTGATATCTTTGTAACGAAGTGAAAGTTTAGTGTCAACAATAAAAAAGGACATACTCAAAATGCTCAGAACTTGACATATAAGGATTTGTAAAAGTTTTTAACAATGGACATTTTTTTCGTTGCACATGCAGTTTTTAAAATTCGTATTTTTTATTTTATTTATATATTCAATAGACTCAGAATAAAGCCTTATATGATTCATATTGTACTCAATAATAATTATTTATGTATGTATGCGTATGTGCAGTAAAAAACAAATGTAATACATATATAATAATGAATAAAATTATATTATATAGTAAACAAAATAAAAATGAAAAAAAATATAATTATAAACAAGAATAAATTTTGTCTATGATAAATTCAAAACTTTTTTATACAATGTATGAAGTCCTTGTTGATAGCAACTATTAGCAAAAGCGGATATACAAAATGTCATAAAGCTGCATCACAGAAAAAAATGCACCCTGAAAGCGTTTACTTATAATTATGTAATAAATTGGGCGAAAGAAAAATGGTACCAAATCAAATTATTTTTACACTGAAATTGCTTTCGCATCGCAATACAAAGTAAACCCCTTGTTCATATATTACTTAACGCAATTTATGACAATTGTAGACAGACGACCTCTTGCACTCCTTGCAATGCATTTTACATTTTTTAGTCTAAATTATAAATTCCTTAGCAAATTTTCATGACAACTGAAAGTAACACTCATTCATTGATATACATGCATATTTTCAGGTTTATCGTATGGATATAACGAGAAATGTTTGCGTTAGAGAAGTTTTTTCAGAAGCCGCTGCTGCGACTATATTACCGCCTGAAACTAATTTTAACGCTGGCGGCCTATTCAATAATTCCACACATAATCAAACTGTAGCAGCGGATGTGATGGCTGTGGGCGATGGCTCAAATGTAAGCGGTTGCTTAGTAGCGACAAACAATAAAGATCTCACTGGATTAGCCGTTAGTAAACATCGTAATAGTTTACCTAATGTTGCATTGCCGAACCTTCTTAATGCTGATGGTGCTGCTGATGAGGTTGGGGATGGTGAACCTTGTGTGACTCAAAAAAAGAAAATTTATCCAGATATAGATACTCAAAAATGTGTGATTACAAATACAATTATATCTTCAGCCGATTTGAACAAAGATGTACAAACTCTCCATCCTAAGAATAATGGTCTAGACGACAGTGGGACGGCACAACAAGATGAGGGCTGTATTAGTGGACGTCTAGAGATACGAGTGATACCTAACGGTAAGATATAAGTAAATCTAACTCAAAGTCACCCATATACTTGTAACTTAATCATGCGGTTTTTTAAATGTTGTTTAATACTATCGCCAATATGTGTGTCATATTAAAAGGTGACACAATTTATTGGTAAAAGCCAAAAGACTTTTGACTTTTATTGCACAACCGGGAAAAGTGCAATATGGTGTGTTTGCATTCGTTGACTTTTTTGTTTAGATAAGAGTTGCGCTATGTATATTTTTTTTAAATTTATTGTGCCACTTATTGAATAGTATAGGGCAAATTGACAATAATGTATAGTCAGTCACCTCAGTTCTGCGTTTCGATTGCGTTCCTGTATTAAGTTACATTCGAATCGAAAAATGGTATTAAAACAAACCTCAATTTTAAATATATATTCAAAATCTGAACTCATGGCACGATTTTTTGCAAATCCCCAATTACCGGTTGCATCTAATTTCACACTCTTTTTATCCGATTTAAATAAATAGTATTTTTTTTGGAATGGTTGTAAAATGATCTTGTTTATTGCTTCATCAGTTGTTTCAAAAAGCAGCCGCAAGATGGCGATAACTAAGTATTTGTTATAAAATGGTAAAAATTTTTCATTGTTTTAAATTTATCCAAGTTTATATGTTCACAAAAAATAAAAAATTAAACTTTTTAAACAAAATTGTAGAACATTGCACAATCATATTTTGAGGTTTGGGGGGTCTAATTGGCGATTTTCTTCAGCAACTGAAAATAACCGTAAAATTTTGTATAGGTAAAATATGAAAAATTCGTAGAACAACTATTGTTTTTGAGGACCCCAAAAAAACATTTTTCTTTTTCGCGAAAAGTCTTGACATATTGCTATCAAGATTTTAACCAAAGTTCATAATTTTCTTAAGCTCCTGAAAGAAATTAATGACTCTCGTCAACAGCCACCAAACAAAGACAGAAATAAAGACACCAATCAGTTGACAAATAGGCGAAAAAATATTTATGCACCGTTTTACCTCTGCCTATTTGTATGAAGATGTCGATTATAGTGTTCTGTGTTTAAGTTGATAGTAGCGTTCATTATTTAAGTTGATAGTAGCTAAAAACTGATAAAACTGATACCATATTCGATAATTAAATGCATATCAAAAATAACACATCTTGTTAATGTAGTATTTGCTGTTATACCGACCACGGTAATACATATGTGTATTTGTGAAAATTTCAAGTGTCGACCTATTATAGTTCATAACATAGAAGCCTGTGACAGACAGACAGACGAAAGGAAATTTTAGCAAAAATAGTAGGCGTTGCGTTTTTACACTTTACTGGTGCTGTTATAATTTTGTCATTATAATTTTTCGTTTTCTTATTTTAGAATCAACCTCACAAAATGAATTGATATACTATGGTTCAACTGCAATCCAAAGATCCCCTAGTCAACAAGTTATAATGGTAAATGCTATACGAAATGATATTGAACAAGATGGTAGAGCTGAGGATCTAGCTGTAACAACGAACCAAAATGATATCGTACACAGAAAAAATATTGAAGCTTGTGATAATATTAAGGATGTGGTGTCAAATGATTTAACCAAAAATTCACCAGAGGAGTGTGGAAAAAGAACAAAAGATTTAGAAGATCCAGGTGATGTCTTAAATAAGGAGGATGAAAATGATCTGAAAACAGGTGAAGATTTAAATCAAATGACAGAATTTTATGATAAAAAAGAAACAATAACTCCTACTACTGCTAAAGCGACCACCGGTACACAAAACCAAAATGTTTTGAATACGCAAATGTCCATAGGTACAACTGGTATAAGTAAAATACCCATATTGCAATACAATCTCCGTCAAGCTAAATGCGCATCGTGGGCGGGTGGTGAGTTAACCGCTCAACAAATTCATTCACATCTCACAAGAAACAGCAGCCAGGGAAGACAAACGTTCAGTACCAATGCCGCTGATATTGTCCATTTTAATGAAGGTTTGCATACTTCTCCTCTCACTTCCACTAGTGTCAACAAACAAAATGTTCCCGATAAGTCTGATGGTGTTGTATTTCAAAACCCTGATATTGCGGATCTAACACCAGGTTTGTTACTCTTTTCATACACATGTGCATTCAGAACTAAATGCAAAAGTTGAAAAAAATACGTTGAATTTTCTGTTCCTTAATATTTATGTACATTTGTACTTGTTTGTTTTAACACTACTAATTTACCATTTTTTGGGTTCTGCGGGTTCCGGTTGATATTTCTTATCAATCATTTGTTGACTTCCAAGGTAACGGAGAACGTTTAGGTAAAAAGTGCACGGAGTAAAAAGTGTTTGTTTCTAGTATATTGTATAAAATAAATCTACCGCAACAAAAACGTTTTCAGAAAGACGTGAAATATTCAACGAACAACTTTGTTAAAGTTTTTATTTCGAAATTTGTTCTGGTCGCTTATTACGGCCCAATATGTGGCTTTTATTTCATACGAAATTCACCTCAACGACGTGGCACCAATAATTGCTGCGCGAGGACTTTCAGTTCTTGGGATTTTCATAATAACAATGAGGTAGCGTCCAAATTGCCCGTTTTTTTATTTTTTATAAATTAGTATGCCTATCAATCAGTAGGTGTGTTACCTTCTTTGGGAAAGGGATAGTGGGAGTGGACAGATGGTGAAAGTGAGAAAGCCTAGTTGACGCTTTAAGCTTAAATTTCTAAAAGGAACTTTTAAAATTATATGACAAAATAGAGTTGTGAGGAGTTGAAAGTAAATTTTTGCATCCTTATTCAGCACTAATGGGAGTAGTTAAATGTGTTTGTAGGAAGTTTTGTAACAAAGAACAAAGAGTAACGAAGGACCTCTATTAAGCAATTAAGTCGATTAACTTCAAAGCCCGTTCGAGAAGGTGCCGGTGTAACTAGATAATGCACTGAACTTTTCTATGATATTCTGCCGCCTTCTAATGAGCTCCTTCGATTTAATTTTGTTGAATGCCCAATGCTCTTGTCAAAAAGTGCTTTTAGGTCATAAATACTGAAATTATTTTGGAATAGTTTTACTGTGAAATTTATACAAACGGATTGACCGGCCATTTTCATTGGCGCTGTTCACTTCATGAGTGTAATTTATGGGCGTTGTCCGATTTTTAAAAAGTTGTTTACTGAAACAAAAATTAAAATAAAGGTCTATTAACGCGAAAGCTTAATAAAAATACACCGTTGTGTGACATTTAAAACATACCGCTGGAATTTCTAAAATTACCTGTAAAAAATAACTTATTAAAACTCGGACAATTTTATCAAAAGAGGAGCATCTTGCTAAGTGAATACAAGATTTTGGAACTACTTTGTTCCAACAGCTTTTAATTTAATGTCAACTTTTCGATAAACACATTTTTCTTTACTAATTTAATAAGAAAATTATGGCGTGACTATGAATTGACTGCCACATGCTTGAAAACATAATAACTTAAAAATAATATTAATTGTAAATATCTTCAGTAGGCGTAGTGAAACAAACCCAACTATAATAGAGTTGTTTACTGCTAACTAGTTCGCCTATAACTTTGTGTGCTGTTGTAATAAATATTTGTTTTTTCAAAAAGTGTCTTCATATGTCATATTGTAAAACATAAAACCGTTTGGTATGTACGTCTGAAATCATTAGGAAGGTAGAGCAGAGAAATTTATTTGCTATTCTACTGCTCTACATTTATTTTCCGATCTGTGTGTGTTCTTTATGGCACGCTGGGAATATGACAGAAAAAACATAACTAAAGGCACGGTCGCTGTCAAACATTTGCCCAAAAAAACGTAACCACTACATTTGCTTAGGGTTTGTGACTTAACTTTGCTTAGGGTTAGTGTGACTTAAATTTGTTTTTATATCACAAAATGAAGTCAATTATGCCGCAAAATATTGTTTTTATATTATTTAAAATAAATGTGAACCCATATTAAAAAAAAATATTGGAGTTAAAGAAAATGCTAACTTAGCTTGTCTGTTGGTCACGTTTTTTTTTTTGCAGCAAATATTTGTCAGATGTGACCGTACCTTAACAATAAAAAAATCGACAATTCCCGTGAAGAACCTCAAAGCATACTTTAGAGATGTATATTTTTGTTTTATTTGTTTGTTCTCAATGTCGTCGGAAAATAAAACTATAAAACTGTTAAAATGCTAAAAAGGTTAAACGGAAGAGATCTCCAGAAACGAGTTCAAGTTGAATCTAGGGCTTAGTGAAAGGCTTCGTTCTTTCTCCCATCCTATTTATAATTTTTCTATGTTACCAAGCTACCAATTCTGTGCCCCAATCTTCTAATCCTGTCTATTCTTTTGCAGATGAGATCAACATTTACCATTACGCGATCATTAATAGCCTATTAAACGAAAAATAAATAACAATTTATTTCGCTTCAATACACGCAAACTAAAATCTAAGTAATTTCCCAAAAAATCTAAAAGTCGTAAATAACGTTAAAAAAAAAATAGGGAAATTGTCCAAATGATAAGTGCAACTTTAACAAGAACGCGAAATTTTAGCGAAAAATCAAAAAATAAACAAAACTCTGATGCTCTACTATGGTGAATGACGAATATAGGACTTTTACATTTTTACATTGGGTCAACACACAATCTCGTTGTATTCTTTAATGTCATGAAACCAGTTTGAATTGCTTCACAGGCTCTTATGTCTATACAGTAGTGCACACCCAAGAATTTTTTTCTTTCCATTCTAATTAAAAAAAATTAAATTGAACTAAATTTTTTTTGCTATATAATTTATTAAATTGTGTTAAGTTATGTTAAGTTAAATTATTCAACCTTATTCCAATCGTCGTCAACGTCGCCATCAAAATATTGTCAATACCATTTTGTTTCAACGTCGTCATCAATTCAATAACATTTTGCATTCTCTAACAGGATGACGACGACGTTGAGGATTTATAGTTTATGTCAACATATCAAACACACATCTCTAAATATTTGAAACAGCTGTGTGGTTTTTTTTTGTTAATTTTGAAAAAAATTTTATTAAAAGTTGAAATGTTTTTTACTTGTGATATAAATTCAGACTCGAGTGATGATGAAAATACAAGAAAACAAAACCTCATATTAGAACGAAAGCTTCTGAGACGCAGATTTGCCACAGATTCTTCTAGCAGGCTAAAAACAAACTGCTTAACTATCCCTCCAACCGCCAAGAGAATTTAATACTTTTGCAATTTTTTCCTATTGTTCCTTAAAATTACTTGAAAGAGTGACTGCGAAATCCCACTTAAAAAGAAAGATTCTTCTACAGATCTTTCACTAATTTCTCAAACTTGATTGCAGTTTTATTTAAAAAATTTTAGTTTTTTTTATTTTCAATATACATATGTATGCATGATTCATAAAAACTGCAGTCGTTATGGAAAATGGCGGCGATAAATTCGAAGTCGCTTCAAAACAATATCGCCATCAAATTTTCTTGTTGAAAATAAATTTTATGTTGACAGTCATCGATAATATTCGATAACGACAACTGGAATAACAATTTGAAGTCAGCAAGGCAAAACAATATCGTTTTATTTCATATTGACCAGCTGGAATAAGGGTAATTAATTCATAATGCGAGCGCCCTTTTAAATTATATACTAAAAATTTATCAATTGATTCTTTTTGGAGTTGATTTCACTAGGTTACAGCTACATATTTATTTTGTTTATTTTCGGTCTGTAGATTATAAATCCTATAAATCCTAACTATTTAAATACAAAATTACTCTCCGACATAATTTATTGAAATTTTCGAAAATGCGACGAAAGGAGTCGTTATTAGCATAAACAGATTGTAGTAATCCAGACTGATAAGCTTAAAGTTACGAGTTAGTCTAATCGGAAGAATACAAAAGTTAATTTTACCAAGCAGAAAAGCAGAATCAACTTCACCGCGAATCGATCCAAGTAGAAAACATATTATCAGCATTACACGACGGCTTTTTAAAGTTGGTTGCTTAATAAGGACAAGTCTATTGATGTATGACATTAGAACATATGAATCCAATCCCAGGCCTCGTAAACAAAAATCAAAATTTCATTTTGCACCAATTAATTGCTGTTTATATGAAAGGAATAGTAAGGATCCCATACAATAAATTCGTATTCAAGAATAGGCCGAACTAAGGACGTTTTACAACTGCTCATCCTGTATGTTCAGCAGAAAAGGAGGTTACGCTTTAATTCGAATTGAATTATAAATACATTGAGATGTCAACAGTTTATGTTCGAATCGGATTACCGGGAAACCAATACTGTCACTTGTACAGGGTGGCGCAAAATTAACCTTATGATGTAAATGCTTTATAACTTATTTATTTGAAATTTCTTTGTTTTTTTTGTTTACGATTTGTGCAAAGAAGACTTGGGAAATTTAGTAATAATTGAATAAGCAACATGCTTATCGTCGACATTTTAGTGTGCAGAGTGGATCCTTAGTGTCCACAATAAATCGGCTGGTTGTCACTTAACTTTTCTTTCTTTCTTGCCTTTGCTATCTTTACTCACGAACTCATACTCATTCCAAATTATTCCTTGTTTTAAAATGATAATTACTTCTTGTCGCTGGAAGCTGAACGGCGTCTCTTCGTTTTCTTCATGCTTGGCCTTGTGAAAACGTGGAGCGTGGAGCAAATAATTTGGCGTAATCGGTTTTGCGTTGCAAGACAACAGGTATAATAAAACATTGAATTTCAGGGTCCTTGGAAGTTGCTTTCTTTACATCCAGGGCGGGAAGTGGGCGACGTACAACAATAAGACGGATATCGTCTTCCTTAGACAAGTTGTATAACTTGCGGATCTTGCTGGCCCTCTTTTTTTAATGACGAATACAACCTGCGAAGCCTTTCTGGCTTATCTGCAGAAACACCCAGGATCTAGGCAGGAATCAAATCTGCAACTTCCAGACTAATAGTCTAGTACACTATACCCTTGAGACTCAAACGACGGAGAACAGTTGTTGTATCGTTTATACTTTCAATTTCACGTTCGCCTTTCCTGACAACAACCAAAGCCAAGACACATGTTGGCATCAACAATGAAACCTCGTTCGCCTGTACGGCGAGGTCGGCAGCACGAGTGCCCTTTCTTTTAGCTTCATGCGAAGCATATAATTCTTACATTCTTCATCGAATATGCCGTCTTCAACAACTTGACCCATTCTTTTTTTCATAGAACACACGTAATTTGGCATCCCGTAGCGGGATGGCACTTGTGATCCGTTCCATCTTAAATTTCTTTACTGTTACATTTTAAATTTCCCAAACTTTCTTTCTACAAATCGTAAACAGAAGAAAACAAGAAATTCTAATGCAAAAAGCATTTACGACATGACGTTATTTGAACATGAGTGACTGTTTTGCTCAAATTTTGGCTTGATCGGTAGTGTGAACACAAATTTCGTCAGTAAACAGTCAACCACAAAAATGTTTGCGGTTGAGCTACAATCAAATGGCCTTATTGGTTTTTGACTGATATTGTGTACTAAAAACAGAGCTATTTTTGTAGCATAAACTACACAATTTGGATGCAGAAAATTGTTTTTTTTTTTAAGGAATTCATATACATACATATTTTTATGAATGAAATGCAAGATTGTGTGAGATGTTACGACAAAAGCGTACAAGAAGATCTGAGATAATAAGAAAAAATAATCCATTATACAATTTTTCTTAGCAATAAAGACCATCCATCCACTGTTAAAATTTTTTATGTTTGGGCTTCCAATTTACTTGAATGACGGTTTGAGTGTCAAACATGATCTATAGTCTGGATAGTTAAAACTGATGAATTTTAAACTGTCACTCAAGTTCGATAGTGTGTGCACCCCACTTTAGGGTTTGATTCGATTTTGTCCAATCTGCTGGAATTTCTTGAGTAAGAAAACCATAGTCAGATTGCGAAAAATTTATATGTATACATACATATATTTTTAATCTACCAAGAGAATCTAAACAAAAACACTTCTAAGGCGAAAAATTACGAGGATTATTTCACTAGTACACTACACACACACACGTATGTATGTACGAGTATATACATAAATCTATGTTCACTTGCGTGCACATGCAAGTTAATTGTCTTGTCTTAAATGTCAATATGGGAAATATGTATAAAAAAGTTTGTTTTCTTTTCGTTTACATACATACATACATTATGCTGGCTCTTTAGTTTTTGTTTATATTTTTGTAATGAAATCTATAATTAATTTGAAATACTGTTTTCATACAAAAAATGAACATTTTGTTTTCCCCAAAAAATTTATTAAATAGCTATGAGGCGTCGCCGAGAAACAACTGACAAATATGTAACGGATCCATCGCAATTGCAATTACGTTTTGCACGTCCGCGCTCCAGAAATACAAGTAGGTAAGTGAATAATCTCTTCCTTTTTTTTGAGACATAAACTGCAAATATACTTTTAATTTGTGGCGTGCTGTTTCCCCAAATTAATATTTTGTAAAACATACATAAATACAAAATAAACAATCGTTAGTTAAATAATGACATTTATGTATATGTAAAATCATTAGTTAAACAAACCACCATCCATCGTTATTTAACTAAAGACTGTAAACATGGAACTTAATGTCTTTCAATACACTGAAATTAATGGAGGATGGATTAGATGTGCTTGATGCCTGTGCGCATTTCACTGGTGCTCGCTCAAGTCTGAGAAAACTGTTCACATTTTATTCGTTTAGGTGAAACGAATAATAATACGATATCAAAGATACAACAAAATATCACAATCAGTCATGAAAACAGTGCATTACAAATTGAAATAAGTAAACTACACAAAATCGCCTGTCTGCACATGCACAATTTTATATTAAGTTCTGTTGAAGTAAGTTTATAATTTTGTACAAGATCCTACACTTTATATTTGTAGTTACATATACGAGTAGGGTAAATCATGCATGACTATTTTAGTCAAACTTAATTTTGATTAATTAATTATTTTTATTCAGTCTCATGTAAATTTTAACTGGCTGATTGAAATATTGTAATTATTCGTACATATTTATTTTATTTGTTTAATACAATGTTCAGAAATGCCTTCTTAATTGAGACAATCTACTTTTAGTTGGGGCCGCGTGCCAAACGGTAGAAAATTATTGTAGTAACAAAATATTTGCTTGTGGGGAAAAATATCACGTTTCTGCTGTGTCAAATTATAATTTTTTTTGACAATATAAAAAATTATTTCGAATTAACTAAATTTTTAAAAGTTTCTATTATAATTTTTGCATTCAAACTCTTCGATAAATCCTCATAAAACCATATTTTTTTTTTGTTCAGAATATCTATCTATTATAAAAATAGGCAAAGAGAAATTTTTGGAACCCCTTTTCTTTCCATGTTTGCCAACCGATTATCTTCATTATTTTACTAAATGGTAGACATGGTGGAGCTTTAGTGACCCGATATAAGTATATATTATTTGAATCGGTTCAATATTAAAGGAATAAAAGGCTCCTAAAGTTGACACCACTACAAATGCTAAAAATACACACGTATGTACATTTATACGTATGTAAGTATTAGTGCAAGTAAAAACATAAGCAAAGCAATGAGAGTGTTTAAGTGTACCTCTGGATGTATAGGGGTGAAGTTGAGAAAGAAAAAGAGATCACAATTGTAAGAGATGAGAATTAAATATTGTTGTACATAGCATTATGTATGGATGTGTTAGCTTCAAGCAAAAACTTAACAAAATGAATTTCGACTGCTAGACATTTCGTGTAACGTATAATTTGAATTCGATGATTCTAATATTTAATTTTCAATTATCAAGTCAGATAAAAATTGATTCTTAACAATAAAGCTAAATTAAAAATTTTCTCTGAAATAGAAAATAACAACTGCGCATTTATAAATTCAAAATAATATTTTTTGTTTGTTTTTTGATTTAATAAAATTCATTCCTTAAATTTGTAACGGACTTCCGGTTTCTACGGGTTTGAAGCTGGCATACTCTGCCGAGTCCGGGGTCCACTTAGACAAAAATTTACCAAATGAAAACACCTGGTTGTTGAATTTTTCGTTTGTTTTATTTCTTTGTAAAAAATTACATACAAATTTTTATTACCAGCTGGGTAGCAGTGGCGACACGTGACTGTCTTTACCCGCCTTCCTTTATCTTCTAACTTTATTCGCCCGGATAACAATCCGGCATCTCTGCTACTCTGATGATAATCAGAAACTTTTACCACCCCCCTCCCCCCCCCCCCTGGTAATAACCTCTGGGAGTCATCTGTCTCTTGATCCTGAGTCAATGCCCTATCGTCCTTCCTGGCTATATGAAAATTTAGTTTAAGCAGGTCAGATAAAAATCCTCCTTGCTTCTATCTATTACTTACTACTTAGAATTTCTGTTAGCCAAACCCTTAATTAAACTCTAGCTTGCACTGCTCGTAATTGTAATATCAGCCACTTGCGCTACTGATCACTTTACATTTGTTTTCATCTTTTATTTTCTTGTTTTTTTGCTTTTCATATTTTATTTACACTGCACTATATCTTACCGCCACAGGATAGACCAGAGATGAAACTATGAGATTACGTTTTAGCCTAAATCAGTTTTTTTCCCCATCAACTTTTCGATAAAAAGAGATAGCAAAATCATGTAAGAATAAGGGAAAATGAACAAAAAATTAAAGCATTTTGCAAGTAACTAAATCAAAAAGGAGAAAATTAACAAATTATAAAACTTTTTACAGACGAATTCTTAATTTGTTCTCTTATTGAAATGTGTGCAGTGAGAAATGTGTCGTGCAAGTGCTAGCAGTTGTTAAGTGAAATTAATAGTAAAACAATTTTGATTTTCCTGTGAATAAAACAATAATTTATTTGTTATTAATAAAACAAAGTTGTTAAGAAATATTTGCACAACAACTTTTTTAATCTGACAGAGATAGCAAAACAACAACAACAATAGCATTCCGTTTCGTGTTAGCTCTGGTCTACCCTGTCCTTACCACCTTGATCTTTAGCGAGAAAAAGAGAGCGATTCATTTCGTCATCTGTCTTTTATATTATCGGCCAGCTAAAATTTTGTTGCGTTGCAGCTTAATCCGCTCTTGCAGTTCTCTGGCTGGAATGTTGATGTAATTTTCTCATACGTGGGTTTGTGTTGTCTTTCTGTTGGTTTTGTTGCTGTATTACTTAGTATTGACTGCGGATCGCGTTCTGTCTCTGCTTACACCTCTGCTGGCTATTTCCAATTAACCCTCCGCCTGCTGCTTTGATGCTTACTTGAAAATTAACTTTGGGCGATATAAAACGCCCCCATTATTATGCAGTGTGGGGCCGAAATTCCCCGAATTTCCGGTTCTCACAAAGAATGTATCTATATACATATGTGGTATATATAAATAATAAACTATATTTATATACCCACTATTTTTATTTATTTATTTGAAGCGGTTTTCCCGATTTCCCGGGAAAAGAAAAACTACATAATAATATACATATATCTGCATACTCATCATACAAAAACATCAATAAACATTAAGCTTGTTTAAATCATCTCTTAAACATGGTACTCTGTTCATCATTTCATGGGAACTGCAGTCAAAAGTCCATAAACAAATTCATGTGAAATAGTAGCAATTCTTGCCGAAGTTGTCCTCAGATCATTTTGTGAAAACGTATGAAATGTTTCTGGCAGCATTTTTTTTCTCAACTAAAAAATGTTTTTGGCAACATATTTTCTAATTGCAAAATTGTAAACAGCTGATCAGATATTTTTTATTTTAAGTTTGATGTGCACAAAAAATTAATATAATGAAAGTAGTGTTGAATATAATAAAAAAATTAAAAATATTAAATTAAATTTATCAACGTCGGCTTAAAAAAAATTAATATAAAATATTTGGGATAAGTCGCATAAGCTAATTTGTAGCCGCAACGCCATAAAGGTATCTCTACAAAATTAAGCACTTTCAATATAAACAAATGGTTTTGTGGTGTACTTCAAGACAATATAAGCGATAAATTTTTTTCTAAATCGTGAAATTGTCACCGTTGGCTAATTGTAAAAATTTTCGAACGAAATAATCAATATTGCTCAACATTTTTGGCAAATTCATACAGAGTAGTAGTCTTTACCAACTTAAATATGCTATTGTTGCTCTCTCCCCGCTTATCTCTCTCCACACATTTGCTTTATAACTCATGTTCGATTTCATTTATAAATCATTCTTGTTGTTTTCTGTTTTGATACATGATTTTTTCGTAAACTTTAAATCAAATTAAAGGAAGTTGTGAAAAAATATGAAAATATTGAAATGGCTTTTAATACGAGTAAATGCATTTATGAAGCTGACTAGAAGACACAATAACAAATCTTTATACATACATATGTATTTCGCACATTCGCACAATAATCAGCTGATCTAGTGCTGATATATTAAATATGTAACCCTGCACAAGCCCACTTAAACATGTGTTTAAACCATAGTTAACCAAAACTCAATAAATGAAATGCGTCTGTATTGGATAAGATAATATTGCCCAGCAAACACAAAACTAAGCATTACAAATGTAATGAATTTTACTTTTAAAGGCAAAATGGAAATGAAGTTTTAAAAAAGTTAATAAAATTAAATATAAAATATACCTCAGTTTTTACAGAATTAGGCAATTTTTTCACACATATTTGATTGGTCGAGTTTAATTTACAACTTAGAGTATTTAGGCATTATAAATTAAGTTTTCCAAATTTAAGATTTAACGTTTGAAAAGTTTTTTGTAAAATATTTTTCGATAGCATTCCATCCATAAATAGTCTGCCTTGCTGAGCGATTTCCAAGCATATTTGGCTTGTAATCTCCATTTTAAATTTTTTTATTTTGCGAAATTTCCTCATTTTGCTCTTCTTGCAGAACCCATTCTTTAATTTTTTGCATATAAAGGTTTTTTGCTCAAGAAAAAACATTTTCCTCTTTTAATTTATTTATTTCTTTGTGAAAAAGGTCAAAATGCCTTTTAATTTAAAATGTTTTCTTTGTTTTAAATGCTTGGTAACATAAAATGCATTGCATGTTACCAAAATCATTTTTAATGACAAAAAAAATTTCTGTCATTCATTATACATTTGTTTGCTGGCTTATTTTGAAATTAAATCAAAGCTGAAAAAACAACAAAGCTGAAAAAAGCAGTAAGCATCCGCACATGTGCACTCGTTAACACTCAATTAACGACTGAAATCAAACTGAAATAGAAGAGAACAAGCGTCGGTGTGAGTTTTTTTTATTGTTTATTGTATCACAATTGTGCATAGAAAATGAATTTTTGGATTACTCTGGTTTAAACTTCAAAACATTTTGTTGCGTTTGCAACTCTTCCGCAGCAACATTAATGTTGCGATGCACATACATACATACATATGTACATACGTATACAGAAAATCACAGTTTGCTTCAATTTGTAGGACACAGATGAGGTTATGCATAGGTATTTTACAATTATACTGCGGAAGTGTTTGAACAAAACAAGTGTTTTAAACACATGTTCAAGTAGGCTTTTGCAGGGCTTTAATTGATACATACATACATACAAATATGTACTTATTCATTATCCATTTATATATTTCCTTAAGCAATAATTTCTAAGCATATAAATATTTTACTTTCAGAACCCGAGGAGTGCCAACTTCTTTATTAGGAAATTTCGAAGATAATTCAACCGATACATCAGATGATCAGCAGCAGCAGGAGCAGCAGCAGCAACAAATTGGTGCCAATCGTAAAAAGTGTTCCATCAAAACAAGTGGAAGGCCTGGCGTTGCTAGTGGTGGTGGCCTTGGTGCAGCAGATATAGATAAAGTGGACTCCCCCAATGGTTGTACAGAGAATGAGATGTTACTTTTTAATTTGGTTAAAGATTTCGATAAAATAGAACATTCTGGAACAGAAATACGCAATGATATTACGCCACCCCCCGGTGCACCAAAAATAGAAAATACAGCACGTTTAAGACGTTATAGACATAATGTAGACTAATTTATATGTTTTTGAATAAATTCTTTAATATATATATTTATACACATTATATTTTTTTACTACTACTACCACACCTCTACTATTGCTAAAAACTAATACAACTGCATTACATATGCATTCATTACGTATGCATGTAACTGTTCGTACTCTCTCTCAAAGCACTCGACTCGACTCTGTCTTAATTTTCCAAAATCTTTTTTTTTTAGTAATAAATATTTTAATTACTTTTAAGCAGCCAGGCCACATCAGGGATTATCTTCTGCTTCTGCATACATATTTACCTCTTTTAATTCATATTCCTCACTTACATACATACATACATATTGATTAACTGTTATTGTCATGAATTTAAATAATGTTAAATTTAATTTCAAAAAATATATATAATAATTAATACACATAAACAAACACTCGTCATCGATTTCTTAGAAACGTTTTTTCTGAATTTATTTATTTAAATCTATCTCTTTGTTATCGTTAGTCTTGTATTGATTATTTTTTGTATTAGTTATTGTTATTAATTTTTTAGAATTTCACACATTTCGTTTTTTTTTTGCTTTAATAATATTATTATTTACTTTGCTTTGTGTTCATTATTTCATTTGCAATTAATAAACTTTTTTTAATATAATGGGAAAAGTGCATTTTTGTGATGATTAAAAATAAGTTTTTAAGTCAAAGAAAAAATCCGTCACATAAACCAAAGAAAGGCTTAACAAATACTATGGAGACTGCACCAATGCATCAATTTAAATGATTAAAAAGTGGTTTAGTGAATTTCGTTGTGATCATCGTACCAGCACAAATGATACCAGGTCCGTCACGCCAGAAATACTCGATAAAATTCATTGCAATGGTATTGGACAATCGGAGAATGAAAGTGCGTGAGATGATTTAGGCTGTAGGCATCTCAACCGTACGAGTATATTGTAGGCAGTGCCCTTGAAGGAAACAAGAATAATAAAACTAAAGATTACATAAAAAAAAAACATTTCTGCGCATGTCGGAACTCTGACGTCACACAACATGTGTTTTCATTGACTAATAATTTTAAACTCTCAAACTGCATAAATATATATGTATAATATTTGTGTATAAACATAACAGTGGGACAATTTATTATTTTTCTATTTAAATTTTTGAAAAGCGAAAATTTTTTTTATTAGAAGTTACTTATTTTCATAATTTTATGTATTTTTTATATATAAATTTCTCTACACTCACTACATAAATTAAAGCAGATAAAGAAGTAAAAAAACTTTTGTAAATGTAGAATTTATTTAGAATAATTTAATTTAACGATTTTATGTTGTTGTTTTATTCAATTTGCTCTTTTCCTTATTGATAGTTTGAGGGATTTCAGCATTTAGTAATCAAATTCTAAAATACATTCTACATCTAAAGAAAAGCTTTTTCACATCTTCACTTGCTTCGGTTTTTTTTTGCTTCCAACAAATGCTTTTGCAAATATCCGCTTGTAAACAAAAAATTTTCGTCATTTCGTCGGATTGTAAAATATTGTTTTTCTTTTTGCACAATTTTCCACTTGTTTTTGCTGTTGCTTTGTTTGCATTTGCCCACTGTACACTTCATGTTTACACTTTTTCTACTCTCTTCTATTTATATTTTTGGTTTTGTTTTTCTTTGTGTCCTGCAACTTTTAAACAACCTATTTTAATCGTTTTTTATAATTCTTATTATTTTATATAATATAAAATATTACACTAAATTCGTAGTTTATTTAATCATTGATATTATCAGCCCAATTATGAATAAAAAATTCCCCGAGATTTTTCTGCCTTTTCCCAAAACGGGGCTTTTCACATATAATATCCGAACAATTAATATGTGAACAGCCCCTTTTTGCGAAAAAGGGAAAAATCTCCCGGGGTATTTTTATTCATAATTATCCGTATATTTTTTTGGAGAACTCTCTGAATAAATTAAATACTGGATTACATAAATTTTTTCAAGATTTTCTGAATTTCACATATGATACAGACTTGGTAGCGATTTGCGAGGGAGCTGCTACGCCATCTAACGGTAAATTATTCGTGATATTCGCCGTTATTCCAGTTGGCGACATCGGCGTCACATCAACACAATACCAAAAAATTGGATCTTGTCTACTCGATCTCGAATACAACTTTGTGCTACTGACAGTTTAATTCTGTTCTCCAAGGTCCGGAAAAAGCATGATCCTGTCAATAGTAGTCAGTTGTTTTCAACAACGGCTAGACAAGCCCCAATTTTTCGGTATTGTGTTGACGTGACGTCGATGTCGCCAACTGGAATAAGGGTGATTTTAATTGGCAAAAGCTTTCAGCTCATAGAACACAGAACACTTATAAAATACGGTCTTAACTGAAAAGATGTGTTTTGTAGATTCGATTCGAAATTGAAGTTGTTGCTGCTGGTGATGATCGGAATCGGGAACTTTGGCGTGAAAATATACAAATGTTTGCTGTCCTATAATAATGTTACTCGTATTATTATTTCCATTATTCATTCTCATTCTCAATTAAATTTAAAGTTTTAGTTTTGAAATTTAATATTTTTTTATCGAACTTTTTCCTTTAGAGAATTTATATTTTTGTTATTAACATCTTTAAGTTGTATGTATGCCTAAAAATCCATTATTTTTTTAACCCTAAAACATGCGTTGTAGCTAATAATGGTCGATTTGCCCTTGTTGTTGTTTTTTTTTTTCTTTTAAATTTTGATATCTAAAATATTGAATTTAACGCTAAGTTTTGTAATTTTATTAAATCACTAATTCTGTGCAAACAAAATGGCAGAAAACTAAATGAGCGATACTCGAACATTAATACTCTAGGGTTTAGAACATGTTTAATTTAGTAAGTTTTTATGAATTAAAGTTACTTGTGTTGCGGAAAGAAGTTTTATAATAACCTTTAGAGACATTGTCTCTGCCTTTAAATTTTATTTATTTTGTTTGTTATTTTATTTTTACAAATCGTTTGCTTTTAAGTTAATTTAAATTAATTTATAATATTATCCTCATTACTTGTTTTAATAAATTCAATAATAGACTTTCTCAAAAGTAGGAAAATTTTAATTTAAAAAAAAACTAAAAAAAATAAATCTAATCAACACAGATTCTTAAAAAATCAGTTGAAAATAAACGGATGATTTTCACACAGAAATTAATTATATTTTAATGTAATAATGTGAGCCTTTCTTATTTTAATGCCCCTAATATGGTTTACAACCCCAATCAGTTGAAATGAAGTTGAAGCAACATAAATTAACTCTTTTTTGGTATTATAAATTACAACTTATATAATTTTGAAGCTATTTATTCACAAATGTGCACAATCGATGTTTTGTTAAAATTGGTTTAAAGTTGCTACTAATCCATGCACACTTATTGCACATGCATGTATCAACTTCATATTAAAAAAAGCAAAGCATTCAAATGTTTTTGTCCAATTCGCTTTTGCAAAGAAACGAGAGAGAGCTTTTTCTACACATACTTTGTAAACAAAAGAGAGCTAATAAGTTTAATTAATTAATAAAATTTCAAATACATACGATGCGATATACAAAACCAAAACACCTTCAAAATTAACAACTGAATTATTGAATTATACATTTGTTTCTTCAAACAGTTTCTTCATCCCAGTTCAGACACTTCAAGCTTAGCTGCTCAGGCTTTGTGAAATTTTCCTTTAAAGTAACCTGAATTATCAACCTCTGTCTAGTTCGTATAATACTCGTATTACGGATGCCAAACAAGAAATAAAAAGAGGAAAAAATTACTGGTACAATCGAGTCTGTACCCCTCTCCTCTGATTTCCTCTCTCTCTCTTCCTAAAAACTAAAGACTTGACGAGTGAAACTTGTCGTGTGTGAACCGGGACTTGTAATCAATTCTTTTTCAAAAACAAATTGGAAAAAACATGCATGCATTGTGGATTTTTTAATTTTTCAATTCGAAACTGATACAGTCATACGTGCGTAACAAGTGTTCATTAGAGTTGGGCATATCAGCTCTTTGAAGTGCGCTTTTAGTCGCTCCATAGTTCAGTTGATGCGTAAACGAAACATTTCCGACGGAGCATGATTACGATTAGCTGTCCAAAAAGAATAAGGTGCTTATTACGAGCAACTTTCGATATTCGATTGTGATCTAATTAACTGATCGAAAGAATTTTCACTTGCTATTATGGCGCACATTCGATAAAAATACATTCAATTGGATTGTTCACAATACTACATACATATTTATCAGCTGGCACCATCACCAAAAATAAATATTGTTTGTTTACAAATTTAATAAGGGCCTAAATCATAAAGAGAAAATAACTAAAAGACACAACAGAATAGAATAACCAGACGTAAAGAAAGCATTTTTTTATTAAATTTGAACATTGAAATTTTTTTATTATTATTATGTTTCGGCTCACATTATGAAAGTTTTCTTTCTTATCTTTTAAACTTTCATTCGTGTCTACGCAATGAAATTTTTGTTATGAAATTCAAGACTTTTGCATGTTTACCTTCACATTATTTTTTTTTTTAAATTTCCGAAGCAAAAAATTAAAGCGTGTTAAACTAAATTTTTTGTTTTAATAAACTCCTTTATTTCAATTATATTATTTTTCTTTTGTACACAAATTTTTGCATGAAAAAAAAAGAATATCTAAAAAATAAAGCTACAGCAAACTTAAGGTTGACAATTACGAATTACAAAATACAAAAAGAGAATTTCAGAGAACATGAAAGAGTGTATGTACCCTTTCCCAATCTTCTCTATGACATTCTGAAAGAAAACTTTCATAGTGTGAACCGAGACTATTTTATTGTTAAATTTGTTTTACAATTGACTGTTTTTAAGTTTTTAATAATTCAAAAAAAAAAAAGAAAAGGAATCAAATTATGGAAATAATTTGATGGCTGTTTGAATTGACAAATTCAGGAGAAAAAAAATATCAAAATCAGAATGCATGTTGTGTACTTGATTAAATATACTTTGTTTAACATTTGCACTCCCAAAACTCAGTAGATACTAGATACATGGCATCTCGAAACCCACCTGGGTGGGTTGGTCTCCTTATATTTTGCAAATTTCTAAATTGTAATACATACATTTATTTGCATTTACATCAACATTTCGTAAATTGTTAATAAAGATGCCGAAAAGAAATGGATATAAAAATAAAAAATATTAATTGGTACCCCTGAACAAAATAAAAAAAAGTCGCTTAAACTCAGTAAGTTATCAATGACTGATTGATTGAATACCGAAATACCTGGCTGGGTTTCAGGAGTGCAAAGGTTAACAGTTAATTTGTACTTAAGTTTAGCAATGTTGTTGTATTAGTTATAGTAGTGTACTTCCCAATTGTAGTGTAAAATATAATTAAACGTTTTAATTTAGTTAGTTAAAATTTAATAATAAAATGAAATGTCTTAAAAATTAAATAACCAAAGACAGTTGTAAAAATAACAAATAATAATAATAATAAATGATAATTATCTCGACTAGCTTTATTAACTCTTCTTTTTATTAATTTACGAGTAATTACAGTCTAACTGCCATAAATTTCTATAGGTCGTACTTTCTCTAAATCGAATTAATTCGATTAGCAGTAGCATTAAGAGATTAAAGAAAGGCCACATTTGCCGTCCGTTCGTTCTGTTTCGTTCTTTTCGGTAGAAACTATTTTATAATTACTTATTCTGTGAAAGGAATCAGCTGTTTTTGGAAGCAAAAGATAATCAAAAGAAAAATATGGAAATTGTGAATAAATATTTATTTATTTATTTTGTAGTACATATTCCACAAAGTAAATTTGCAGAATATGGTTGCACAAATGTGGCGCCGGAAGTAGCATCATGGTTGTCAACGAAATTCCACAAAAGAACCGCAAGACTATACGGTTATCCGTGGCAAATCAGCCAACCACTGCGAGCGAGACGAAAAACTCTCGAAGGCCAAACAGCACACGCAAACCTGGTCGCACTTAAGAAATAATTACGATGACGTGGGAGCTGTTCTTCAGCCCAGCTTAACGACTGAATTGTGAATAAATAGTTTTCGTAAAAATTCTCTTGATTGAATAAACAAAAAAAGAAAGTAATTAATAATATTTGTATGATTCTGACTCAGAACTTACGAGTGTGGACGCACTCTTGGCTGTCAGTTAACATTAAATTCTTTTTTCTACAGATTTGTACGCAACAGAACAGAACGAAGAAGGAACAACAAACTACGCATGCAGATTTTTAATTGAACAGAAACAAAACTGCTGATTCATAACAGAACATAACGTTACAAACTAATTCCATAACTCGCAGATCTCTATAACTCGAACGAAAATAAAATACATGCACATGAATTCTATAACTCGAAGTATTTCCTTGCTTATCTAAACTGGAGTCTAATCGTCGCTTTCGATATCAAGCTGATTCGATCGAATTTTCGTAGTTTGAGATTATGGCATTCCCTATCGAACAATATAAACACATTATTCGATATCGAATATCATAATCTCAAACTAAGAAAACTCGATCGAATCAGCTTGATATCGAAAGCGACGATTAGACCCCTGTTTTGAATTAAACGCAACGGCGAATGATGACGAAGGTTCGCTGGAAGAAAGTATTAATCAGATCTGCCTTCCAGAAATGATGTTGAAAATTCTTTCCGAATATTGATTTGATATTTGCAAACGAATGACACTTTTTTTTTTGTTTATTTTCTACAAAAAAATTCTATAACTCGAATTATGTTTTGGCATAAGAGTGATTCGCGTTATGGAAGTTCCACTGTATATGTATTTTTACACTTGTTCAAGGCGAATACAGAAAACAGGTGGTCTGTCGGGAGAGACAGATCTTATTTATTTTGCTTCTTACTCTTAAACTAAATTAAATAAATTACATTATATTCAAAATCCCTGGGCATTTCAGTAAAATGTATAATGAAACTGGTATTAACCCTAGAAAGATAGCGATACGATATCGATACGTCTGGGAGACGTATACATTTAAATATTTTTTTAAGGTTTTTGAAAAACGGAAAATTGAGATTTAGTTTCTTTATGTTGTAAATTGTTTCTGAATAAAAATTTATACAAAAAAAATTAATAATAAAAATCAATAAGTATTGAAAAATTACCTTAAAAAGTCTTTTTCAAAGGAGTTATAATCAATTCTAAGAACTAAAAAACTGGATATTTTTTTGAAATTCATTTAAATATTTATATACGAGGGCAGTTTGATGATTCCGTGACTTTTTGGATGAAATAAAACATTTTTGTTTTGGCATAAAAGCGTTTTATTTATCGTATTTGTATAAGCGTAATTTGTTTAAAATTATGTGCAAGAATTGCAAACTGGATTTCTTTTTGTGGTCACCACGTATGTATGTGTGTCTCAAATTTTTGTCATTATTTGAATTTTCAAGGAACAGAAACCGTAGCATATTTTAATTTTAGACAAGGCCTGTTCTACACTGAAACTGCTCATCAATTTGTAGTTTCATCTTCGACATAATTCTGAGCGCCGCTCGCCAAAACTTCTCTCTCTCTCTCTAGTTCACATGAATTTTCTATGGAAATGGAGTTATCATCTAAAACGCCTTGTAGTAAAGCAACAATCTCGTTTACATGCACCATTATTGAAACAAATTTTCAAAGAAAAGTTTGTAGAATAATTCAAAATTCCAAATATAATACACTCCAAAAGTTAAAAAAAGATAATAGTACGTCTCAAAGGCGAACGTATGGTTTGTTAATTTCTCAGAAAAAGTTCCATTTACGGCACAAAAATAATAATCACTTACAAGATCGTGTTTAGAGAACTGACAATACTGAGCAGAAGAACTCCCTGTCATAATATTCGAAAGAGAAAGAACACAAAATTGAAAAGCCATACAAGTCTGGCACCACCGATTTACTTTAACTATCTAGAATTAACAAAGGAAAGATATTTTTTGTAATATTTTAAATAAAATTTTTGGCTAAAGTTAAATCCTGTAATATTTTGTATACACTGCCCATCACTTGAGTATTGTCTGTATTTAAACCGCATAATTTTTCAACAGATAAATTAAAATTTTGTAAAACTTTTTTAATTATTTCAAAGTAATTCTGTGATTTAAAAAAAAGTAATAAAAATGTGCCAAGCTAGCATTTAGCAATTATTCTTAGTGCCAATTTAGAAAGAAAATTTGCTTTGATATATGTAAGTACATATTCTTAATCGAACGTCATTAATTATTATTGTCAGTAAAAAAATGTTGGCCGAGGTTTCGAGTCATATTGCCTACTGTGCAGAATTTCACAAAACCTTTATTTGTTGTCACTGTTATATGAGCAATAAAATTAAGCTTTGAATCAAGCAGAATTCCAAGATCTAAGAAATTATCAATCGACTCCAACTGATAACCGTCAAAAACACACCGTGCAGGAATCGAACTTTTTCCAACAAAACGCATGTATTTACATAAGTACATCAAATTATTGGATGATGAATGAATTACATCAGGTAAGTCGTTAATAAACAGTGTAAACCGCCGAAGCGGTCCGAGATGGCTTCTCTGTGGTACACCAGACAGAACATCTATGCTTCTGGAATAGGTGTTTTGTAATACAAACAGTTTATTTTCTATTACTTTTTTTAAAACAAACACAAGCCGCGAAGCCATTTCGGCTTGTCTGCAGAAACACCCAAGGTCCAGGCAGGAATCGAACCTGCGACCCCTTGACTAATAATATAGTACACTATCTACTAGTCTACGGGGGCTCCCCCCGTAAAACTGGGTATATGGAGTTTAATTTTCAAAAGCATATGGTTTAGTTTATCAAAGGACTTGCTAAAGTCATTGTATGTCACATCAGTTTGTTGTTGTTAAAAATATCCACGATATATTACGGTTGTAAGATAATGAAGATTTGTTGTAGTAGAGCACCGTTTTTCAAACCCGTGCTGATAATGCGCTACCAAATTTGACACTTGACAACATAAAAAGTCTTCGGTGATAATTTTTATAAATAGTTTAAATATAACACTCAATTTTGCGACATCAGATTTATGTGTTTCCTTATTTAAACAGAGAAATCTATTTTAACTAAATATCAACCGGCCACAATAGTTTAGGTATTTTTATTAAACATATAAAAGCGTCCCCACACATTATGCAATATTGTTGAATATTGTATTGTGTATTTTATTCTCGATTAGTCTTCAACTATTCTTTAAATCGCTTAGTACTTTCAAGTAATTACGATGCATTTCTTTTTACTATAAATAAGTAAACTTAAGACTGTTTATTTTGCTCAATATATCATGCCGCCTTCGCATAAGGCGGCAATACTATTGCACAATTATATTGCGAATGTATGGGCCGCTTAAGTCTAGTTAACGTAAAAAAAAACGTTTGTTTACCTATAATTATGACACACAGTGTTCTATTTATTTACGTATAATTTAAATAAATTTATGTACATATATGTATCAAGATTTTCTCTTACGACGGACGCACCACACAAAATATTTATATATATACATATGTACATATTTATTATTAGGCAAACACATTTTCGTGCGGAAGCAAGCGGCTGGTCCAATAATAGATCCCAGTGAAAATCCACAACTGTGTGCTTGTACCGTAGTGTGTTCGCAGTCGTGCTCCACAAACTTTACGCTTGCCGCCGCAGTCCAAAACAGTAAGAGTTGTGATCATTTTACATTGACCGAAAAAAAAATATAAAATATCTAGAGATATATTGTACATGTGTGTGCGTACGTTTATTGCACAGTTTGAATTGGTTTCCTTTCAATTTGCTTAAAATTAATTTATTTTCTACGAACCAGAGATATACTATCAGGCAGTGCTTGTATTTTGCCAGAACACATTTAAAATATATATTTTTTTAAAGCTGCATAATCAAATAAAATTTTGATTTCGAAAACAAAAAAAAAACTGTTTAAGAAACATTACGGAACTAAATTCTAACGCCACGAGTAACTAAAACGAGTAAAGAAACCGCTATTTCCAACCCAACGACTATTTGAGGTACGATCTTCAAGTTTTTTTAAATATATATATATTTATATCGATATAACTGCAGATATATATGTATATATGTGTATATAAATATATGCTGTGAACTCCATAATAATTTATTTTCCATAAGATTTTTTTCTAATAACTGTGCTGAATTTTTTAAAATTGTTTTAATTAGAAATTATGAAAAGGTAATATTTTCAAAAGAGTCGCATTACCTTTCCAAATCGTAATTAAATTATCGTTTTTTGTGAGTGTTATTCTTTAAAAACTTTACAACAGCGTCTCTGTTAGATAAGCTTTTGAGCTTTAACATCATGTAAAAAGAAATGTTATTAAATGTTGGCAGAACTTAAATCCTGCCATTACAAAATCAAAATATTTACTTTCCCTGTCGTTTTAAACGGGCAAATTTAAGCCCGACCCTCTTTTAAAAACGACGACCATGATGAAAGAATTACTTGAGTATTTTTCAATAATTACACTCTAATAAGTTAGATAACGTACACATATCATTAACTGGAAGGCGAAACTATGTATTTGACAAAAACAATTTTATAGCGCCATTTTAATAAAAATTAAAAATTTTATGTCACATAATACACAAGAACTATTAAAGCTGCGGAGAAGATGGAATTAATAAATGAATAACTAAAACATTGGGAGAGTTATTTGTATTGTGGAAGGTATTATTAGTTGTTTTTACAGCAAACACAACTTCACCACTATCAATATTAAAATTTTACCATCACTAATTAACGTTAAATTAACCCATTGTTACACGTTGATATTCATTGTCTGTTCGTGTTAAAGTAAAAAAAGGTAGCAGCCCAGTTGGGCCCAAAAGGGATTATGATCCTCTTGTATTAACCTGAGAAAAAGAAGACAGTAAAAGAGAGATTGAAGTGGCACAGAGGAGAGAAGGGGAGTCAAAGATGAAGTTGAAGAGAGACAATAGCCTAGGGAGAACGAGGTATATTCCGAGTAGGAGGGATCGTATAAACTACGTTTAGGAATGAGTCAGCGAGAGAACCATCCACTGCTCGCTATGAAGGAACTATTACTTTTGAGTTTCATGTTCGACAGCTCTGCAAGGCTAGGAAACGAAGGCGTACTCTCTTCCTTCTCCTCATCTTGACAACCGAAGCAATTGTCATTCCTTTAACATGAGTTCCAAAGGTGCAGCGCACAGTGAGTGCAACCACAAGGAACCGCAGTTGTTTTCTAGAAAACTTGAAAAGCTGCTTTGTTCTAACACCATCGATGGAAGACTAGATCGTTCTCGCTATAAGGCAGATCGACTCAGACTTATTTGATAGCCTAGATATAACAAAAATTGTGTTACGACTGTTTAAACTGGGAACACCACAAAAACTGGTAAATTTAGTGAATATGACACTGAAAAACACAACTGCTAAAGTTATGATAGCCCCGGTTCACACACTTCAACTTTTGTTGATCAACTCGTGCATGACAAATTTTCTAACTCATTCCATGTCATCTCGGGGGAGAAACAAGGTGTTGCTTTATCCTCTCTTGTCTTCAATCTAGTTTTACTTTCCGTAGTAAAGGAAATTGACCAAAAAGGGTACAACATATAACAAATCAATTCATATCTGCACTTACGTTGACGATATTCTAATTTAAAGAAGTTAAAAGACGTTAACGAACAGTAATACACTACTAAAAAAGCACACTTTTTCAATTGCAAATAAGAAAAGGAAAAGAAACAAAATTCTTTATAGAACAGAAAATGCAACCTTTTTGTCATTTTTCTTTTGTGCTCTTTGACAGCTTCGAACCTAAAAGCAGTATTGTTGTAGCTTCGACACTACCTGTATTATTCTACCATGGACTCATCACATAACACAGGTCTTATTATAGACACAGAGAAAACCAAATGCATGCACACATGCCAAGCAACATCAGACGTGGTCATTAATCAAGAGAGATACATACATATACTCGTATGTATGTACATATATCCGTTATTGAATTTAAATGTCTAGGAATAAATTTAAGCGCCCGTGGCGATACGACTGTAGCTATACAAGATCGAATAGAATCTGCAAACAGATAAACCTGGTTTGTCCATCTAAAACCTTTTAGATCCTCTTTGATCTCTACAGAACACTTATAAGACCCATTTTAACATGTTTTTTTATTTCTTCGTATAGACACTTCGTTTTAAATCTACTGGCAACACTTATAGTAATAAAAATAAATAATTACATATATGTATTACATACCTTCATACATATGTTTTGTATACATAAATACTATTTTTATCTTTTTCAGTTTTTGTTTCAATTTTTCAACTATAAAAATATAAAATGGAATCAACGTCGTCCGAAGCTGTGGTAAGTCGAACAATAAATTCATCCATATTCTTCATACCTATTTGCTTGTGCTCCTAATACATATAAATTGCTTTTTTGTTTTTATTTACTTTGTACATACATACATACATACGAGTACATATGTAAATTTATTTATTTTTTAAAATTTATACGCGCTGTATATATTTACGTGTATATGCATGTGTGCTTTGATATAATTACTCTACAAACACAATATCAAACGTTTGACATAAGATCCTTTGATCAGTTTTTATCAAACGTTAAGGTCGATCATATTTCAAAGGTTCATATCCATACATACAGATGTAAGTATGTGCATAAACATATTCATTTGTATGTAAGTAGATTTGGGATTAAAATTTGAGCTGAAATTGATGTTCATTTACGAATAAATGTTTGAGGTTGACATTTTATCTCATATTGATATCAAGTGTTATTTTGAAATTATCGTCAAACCTAAATACAACGTTCACACGGGCAGCTAAATTCGAGGTTCACTTTCTCATTGGTGGTTCATTTTGAATCTTGCTGTGAAATACGAAAAATTTACTATCATCTCTAATTTTGATAACAAATTATTGCTAGTTTATTTGAATTGAACAAATTAAAAGTGTATATTTACATATACACACATACATATCGCTCCTTTATTGCATCGTGGTCATATGTATCTGAAAAAACGCAATTTTTGAGTTAAACACGCTGAAATATTCATCGTATCGTCCCTCAGCTTGTGTGAAAAATTCATACAAATATCTTGTTTACTCACCTCTTAAGGGGAGAATACTTTTTTATTTTTCCTTTGATGTGTGTGTAAATTAAAAACTTTAAACTTTGAACTCATTTTCTGACGAACGAGTTTTTATTTTTTTGAGATATGACTACGTTGCAATAAATCAGGCATCGTTATATATTTTTATTGTTTAATATATTGTATGTAGTACAATCATGCATGCATATACACATGTATGTACATATAATTTTATGCTTTTATTTATTACATATAGACATTCATATCGCACTTGTTTAACAATACTGTATTAACTCAAAATTTTAAAATTTTCAATAGAAAAAAAAATACTTTGCAAAATAATTTTTAAATCTTCCATTTCACTAGCAAAATGTAGAAGACAAAACAATACGATTTTCGTACAGCATAAAAAGTGAAAAAGTAAAATTTTCGAGTTAATACACTATTTTTAAACAAGGGCGATATGTACATATGTATGTATAAACATACCTACATTATGAATCAAGAAAACAAGATTGCGCATTGCGAAGGTCCGTTATTTTGTTGTGTTCTGATTGTGACGTAGACATAGCACATTTTGTTGTAAACAAAAGAACATTTTTGTATGGAAAGCAGGCCGAACTGTAAAACTTTGGTAGCCCGAGGAAGTTTTTCTTCAAATAGCTTTAAGCCCAAACTCAGAAGTTTTACTCGACTGATTCTCTCTTCTCTCCATTTAAAATTTTTTTTGAAATCGATGCACCCTTTTAGAAGTTATTTAGTTATTTCCAGTTTTGTTCCAAAAATCTCTTACACTTTTTACAACAAACACTCACTTGTATTCTATGATGACGTATGCACTCGTAGATGCGCAGTAGAAATTTATTTTGTACGGCTGAGTGCGCAATCGTGTGTTCTTGATTCATGTACCTATATACATCAGGCATATACAGTACTGTGAAGAACAAAAGCAGCAAAATGGGTGGAAACTTAAAAAATTATTTGTTTCCTTAACAATAAATGGGAGAAAAAATTCACATATTATATTTTGTTAACTATTAAAAACTAAATTATACATGGAAAAATTATATGTACTCGTAGTAAATTATTAGTTATTATAAAAAACTAATTAGGTGTGCAAACTAAAGCAACATATCAATACTTTGTATAAGAGCTCTTGTTTCCTAATAACATCTGCATCTCTACGAGGCATGGACTCAACGGCGTTGTTAATTGTAGATTGCGGAATCGGTTCTCACTCAGATTTCAACGTTTGAAATGGTTAAGTTCTATTCTTGAACCAGGCGACGCTTCTCTTTAGTATCCCAATCATGTTTTCAATGGTATTCAAGTCGGGGGATTGTGCTGGCAAATCAAGAACTTGAATCCCATTATTTCTTATGAAATTCGTTAAGATCATCATTGTGTTGAAACACCTATCGAAGTGGCATATTCCATTTAGATTTCTAATATATCTCTATACTTGAAACGGTCTATTATTCCATTAATTTGATAAAAGGAACCAATTTTGGCTATCGACAAAGGTTTTCTAATGAATATTTACATATGTAAGTTTAAAACTCTTACAAGCTTTCTGTCTCCGTGTAGTTTTTTGTGGTGGACCACGTTTACATCGTTTATAGATTAAGATTTCTTTATAAATCTATTACATAATAATAAACGAACTATTGATATTTTATTTTTATGGCAAATGAAATTTGTCAACCCCGCCTTTTACAATAATTGCTTAATATTTGATTTTTAAATTGACGTCTGCTTCTTATCTCTTGCCATTCTATATCGGTTGAATTGCTTCTTCGAAACTTACATTTTACCTGTGCTGATGCGGTCGGTACGTGATCGCGTGAGTTGTTTAATGAGATCCTAGGAATATTTTTGTAATAGATAGCATATTATGTATCTCAATGTTGAATTAAAAAAAAAACAAATGAAATTAAAAAATTTTCGGGAAATTTTTCACTTTTGCGGATACCTGAGCGCTACCTAAACGGTATTAAGAATCATTCCTAGGAAGTTCATATGTTCTAAAAAGTTGTTTATTGAAATCTTAGGTACATTTTTGTGGTTAATATTTTTCTTGAATTTTTAACGGTTTGCTACCTATGGACCTGAACAGTAGAAAAAAGGTTAAAAAAATCGATTTTTCATCTTGACGATGAAGACTTTTTGATATTATATGTTCAAAATTTTTATTCTTTATCACAAGATCTACAACTTTGCCCCAGAGAGTAAATCGAAATTCCGAACGATTTGCAAGATATGAGCCTGAGAAAATGATCAGTATTTTGCAAAAATGACACCGAGCCCGCAAATCTTTGGGGGCCCATAAAAAAGTGCATGATTTTTGGGAAAACTGGGAGACACGGTTCTTTTTTTTGTCTTTTATCACGTAGTGGTGTCCGTGTATGGTTATTTTTTCGTGTTGCACTGTGTTATTATTAATATTTTTTCTTTGCATTCTGAATTATACCAAACAAATTCATTATTGAAGAGATATTGATGGAGATTGATGAGATGGATGAATGATTGTTGCTTTTGTTGTTTTTTGCGTAAAACTTTGGTTAATTTTTTTTTTAAATAAGTTCAACTCCATATGAATACATTAATGTTTAATAAATGGTAAAACAGTTTCAGTTTTCTCTAAAATAAAAAAAGTACTAGAAATATTGTGCAACTTGTTGCTTTTCTTTTGCACAGTACTGTATGAACATAACATATTGACTTGGCTCAGAAAAATTCTATCGCCAAACACACAAAGAACTATGTCTGCAGCAAACAATCAATAGAAATACAATAAAATTCTTCTGCCTTTGCCATTTTGCATATTTTAAAAAATTTGAAAAAAGTTATATGCCTAATGTACACACATACATACATACATATTTTTAAAAATATTTATAAGATTAAAAACACATAAAAAAGCTTTGTTATACTAATAAAAATTGCTTTGTATCTTTTAAAAATAAACATTAAGGAGGCTTCCAAATTGTTAAAACATAAAACCAACCACAATATTCCCCACATGGGCGGCACATTTTTATAAATATATTTTTGTTGTGTTCAAGGGCGTTGTAGGCAATTAAGTGATGAGGAAAAGCAATAAATATATATGTATGTACATACATGTTTAGCAGGTCCGTAGTACTCCATATATACTTACATCTGTACATTTGTATTGTTTTTTTAGTACACAGAGAGAAAAAACTTATATCCCATAAATTTTTACAAGAATAATCTCCCTTATTCCAGTTGGCGACATCGACGTCACGTTAACACAATACCAAAAAATTGGAGCTTGTCTACTGGCTCTCGAAAACAACTTTGTGCTGCTGACAGTCTATTTCTGTTCTCTAAGGTCTAGGAAATAGCATGAGCCTGTCAATAGTGGTCAGTTGTTTTCGAAAACGGATAGACAAGACCCAATTTTTTTGGTATTGTGTTGGTGTGACGTCGATGTCGCCAACTGGAATAAGGGTGAATATGAATCGAACATGACTTGTTTCTTGCTGAACATAACAAAAAGTTTATTATTCGGGGCATACATATGTATCTCGAATAATAAATTTTTTGAACGTGGAATCTGCACATTGCTGGTCATAGTTCCTGCTTCTATGCCGTACAGCCTGTATTAAATGAATTTGATTCTACTTCACATAAATAAGAAGTAAAATTGTATGATGAATTTAAATATTATCGATTTAATGATTAAAACAGTATTGATTCTAGATTCAACATCAAAACGATAACACATTGAAATTCATCACACAAGATTATCTATCGTTCACAAATATTCATTTTGAAAAATAAGAATTTACGAGTATTTGTGTTTGTGTAATTTGCCAGCTTTATTTTTAAATTCTCTTAAAAATAACATATCCTTCTTGTCGCTTTGGTTTGTTCAGCCCATAAAATAGCTTTTGAAAACTAAAATCTTTTACATTTTAAATACTTATTTTGTCTAGCGGTAAAAATATTACTGAGCAAAAAGAACACTTGCCCGGACTATAGAGGAAAACTTTCTAAGCTGTCCAAAAAATTTAAATGCTCGGATTACTGGATAATCCGAATTAGCGAGTGTCCGGATTAGGGAGGTTGTACTGTATTATTATACGCGTTACTTATTGAGCTATTTGAAGCCGGTGCCAATACAGTTCACAATAAAATTAATAAATATAAGTATGTAATGTGCTTACAAGCTTTTTTCAAAAGAGCCAGAAAATAAAAAATATTAGCTTAATAATTGCCTTCGGAAAATTATGATAAACTATTTGCTTATTTGGTGGGGGTGGGGGATTAAACATTTTTTAAACAAAAAAAAAAGACATTAATTGACACAAAACAACATTTGTGGAATTTGTTTTTTTTTGTACGTTTCTACTCAACTGAAATAGTTTTACAACACTGAAATTTTGTAGTTTTTTTTGGAATTGATCCAAAAATGAGCCACATTGCTTGAGCAGGCCAAATGACGTACGTACATACATGTATGCATTTATAGTTCTCAAGTAGTTACCCAGTTGGCCACATCTTTAAGTTATCCTCAATGGCGGCTGTACGACAATGTTAATTCCTCGACGACACATGGGGGACAGCCCAGAAGATTTTCGAACAAATGTCACCTTAATTGTGCATGACTCAAAAGAGACAATGTCGCTTAGCTTGTCGGACAAGGACATTTTGTAGCATTTGCCAATTAAAAAATAAATCATTCTAGGACACATTTGTCAAACTCAAAATTCTAAATGAAAACTGTTTGTAATATTGTTGAGATTATTATGCGAACCTTGTGCCGTCCAGTTCACGGCATGTTACTTACAAACATGCCATGAACAGCGGAAAAGGAATATATTCCTTTGATTGACAAAAAAAAAAATTGTATCTCATCCTGCCGTAAACAAAGTTCGCTTTGCGTGACGTTCCTAACTTTGTGAGAAGAGCGGAAGCAAAAGATGTATGACACAGGGATGGCATCAGGAATTTTAAAAATGTAAAGAGCCTCAGACACGTTCAAAATGCTTGCTGTCAAGTTCGTGCACGTGTGCTTGCTGGCTTGATGTTACCACGCTTGACGACCCACCAAGCACTCACTTTTCTTTCATTTTGTGCTGTTCTTTTAGCTGAAAAAATATAACAATGTCGCTAAATAATGAAATGTTAATAACAAAAATATTGTTTAATAAGTTCTAACTATTCTCTTTTCTTTATCAGTCATTCCCTTGTTTTTCTTTTAATTTTAACACTTTTTTGAGTGAGAAATTTTTCTAATTTTCTTTTAATTCCGATTTTTGTTCACAATGAAAATTCTACTGAAAATTTGTTCGTGTTTGATGGGTTAGCACTATACATGTTCAAACAACTGACAGCAAGCATGCCAAAAATCTAAATTTTTTGATTTTCCATCAAGCGTCGTTGGTGTCACACATACTATCAAATTTTCACATTTTGAACGTGTCTTGCGGCCTTAACAAATAGCTTGAAAATTTTTTCTTTTTGGAACTTAATTGTACTAAAACACATTTTTTCAATTTATATTATTTTTTTCGATTTCTTAAGAATTCTTATGGGAAGATGATGCCAACAGACATGTAACAAAATCCCTACATGTCTCGAAAAAATTCCACCTATTTCGCAAAACTCACAAGAAGTTTCCTACATTTTTCTCTATTCTAAAAATTCATTAATTTTATTTAAAAAAAAAAATGAAATTTTTTTAAAGTAAGAATATGGAGACCTAATCTTAAATCTGAATTCTTAATAAAATTTTGACCAAGCTAAAAAAAAAATGGTGACCCGGAATCAATCAATGGCTTTCCTTTTGTTTCAAAGAGCGCTTTTGATGATATCAAAAAGATTTTTCTGGTGTTTAGGCCATTCGTTGCAACGTTGTTTTAGCAGGAGAGTCAAACACAACATGTAATTTTGTTGTCAAGCTACTTTCCCTAATTACCGGTTGATGAGTTAAATAGTACTTGCTAACTTTTTTGAACTTGTTCCATATGATTGAGATTTAAATACTCGTCTAAATTTGTTTTCTAGTGATTTTTATAATAATTTAATGCATGATCATCTTGAAATGGTAATTTGACTTCGATTTCAACGTTTGCATTAATTCTGGTTAATTTTTCGTATTCTTCCAGGCAAAATTTATCTTCACGATTTTCTTCTACTTTTGAAAACTCCTCCAGCTCCCAAAATCTCTTCAAGTTTGTTACTGCTGACAACGGGTTTTAGTAGCTCTTATACCTTTTTAAAGAGCAGTCATAATAAAACCCAATTTGGTAGCTTGAGCCAATAAGTTCTCTTTTTTTGCATGCTGCTTCTTCTATAATGCTGCTATATATGTCACCACCAGTAAAAATATCATTCTTAACCGATTTTTTAAACAAAGGATCGGCAAAATTATAGTAGTTCCACTGGCTTAAATTGAAATATTTTTAAAAATTATATATAATTTTTTTTTAATTTAATTAACAAAAAATGTAACAATTGAACATTTTTTATAACGACTCTTAAATGGTAAGGTCCAGCGAGAAATCGTCTTGAGCTCTGTGTGCGATATTGTAAAACTGATCTTGCGAGCGAATCGATAGTTGATCCTTCTTCATTCATCTTTCGATGTCGAGATTGCTGCATTGGATATATTGTAAGCAGATACTTATGAAATTCTTAAGCAATTCACAGTGGTGACGAATAAAGAAATAATGTTAGCAAACTTGCATTTTCTAAGCTGCTGAAATGAGAAATTGCATTACAAAATGTGTATGCGAAAGTCCTTAAAGAGAACAACCTTCCAGAAAATTGAGCTACTGAATAGCCGGTTCGAATACATACACGATGAGCTACGGAGAGTATCTAATACTCGGCATTGAAAGGCCAACTGCATGTTCTAACTCTTACAAATATAGACCGATTTTAAAGAATTTATATATTTGAACAGCTATTAAGAAGCAAAAATTCATTTGTTACATCAAAAGATAGGTATTTGATTTTTTGGATCAGTTTTTTTTATTATCTTAATTCATGCAGTCGTGAAAAATAAGCAAAGTAAAAATTTGAAGTTTTGATAAAAAATATTGACTCCTGTTCAAATTGGTTTTAAATAAAACCTTACGAACATTAGCATAATATGAATTACATGAATATTTTGCTGCATAAGTAAAATATTGATTTGGGAAAAGCATACCCATTACGTTTTAATTCGTGTTCCAAATTCTAAAATACAATAATTCCCAACAGAAAAATTAAAACTAAAACTTAATTGTTTTACGTTTTTCTCAATAGTTAAAAAAAACAAAATTAAACAAACATGTTTTTATAGATACTCAGTTATTAGAAAAGAACAAGCTTGCGAAATGATTACTAATTAGGCGGTCCCACTGTGCGCTGTATCATACGTTTGGTTATAAGAATCCAGGGGGGAAAAATTGTTGTGTATTTGTTCATAATATTTTTGTTTTGTAAACATCATTCTGTTAATTTTTTCATGTAAATGTTTAAAGCAAATTGTTTATTTTGTTTATACATATTTTACTTAGATATTGTTATTTTTTGAAAATGTAAATAAAAATGAAAATATGTATACATACGTCTGTAAATAAAAACTAAAATTCTATGAATGTTGTTATTGTTGCAATTTACTACATACAGATATACACATATGCATATATACATATACATACATACATACATACTATGTACATACATACATGAACACATTACAAATGTATTTTCAAATTTTCGCCAATGAAAATAATCAACCGATTATTTATTTTAGAACACACTATACAATTACATACATACACAACTTGGTGCCAAATATTTCATATGTAGGTATGAATGTATGCAAAATAGCCAAATAAAATGTGTATGAAACACACCACACCAAACGCAAGCACATATGTATGTACATATATACCTACATATGTACGGTACTGGCCACCGTTGTTTGAACGATGACAACCAACAGGATTTTTTGATATGACATAAGTGGCTTTCACGAAGGGCTTATTGACGTGGTACTTTGTTTGTTTCCCCTCCACCAAACTACTCGTTCCATCCAGCAAACAACCAACCAACCAACATACAACACTCATTATAACCATTGCAAAACGTCCAAAATGTTTGTATCATCTCTAACCATGTTATAATTTAAATTGTTATCTGTTTGTATGTATGAATGCATCTGTGTATTGTTCGTTCATGATCTAATGATTTGTGTATGTGTGTAAAATTATGTGTTTTAACAGTGGCAGGAACAAACAAAATCATCCGTTTCGAAAAAATGTGTTCAGGAAGTGTCAGCCATATCGGTACAAAAACTGTCATTATCATCAACATCATCTTTGGTTGGGCAGCAGAGTGTGTTGTCGATTTTAGGCTCTGGCTCTGATGGCGGCATAGTTGCCAATCAAATAGCGGCCACTCCAGCTGTAGAAAGTTCTTTGCCGCTCCCATCACCCATAATAACTAGTCCTTCTTTGCCAGATAATAGCGATGATGCGGTTAACACAACAAATATACAAAATGAATTTTCAGCCATGAAACTCAAAGACGAGCAGGGCAATGAGATTGGGGAAATTGTGCAGCAAAAGCAGGAACAAGAAACTCATCAAACTTCGAAATCTGTAACGTCTGTGCGCAATGAGAGTAAGAGCACCTCATCTGTTAAGCAAGTTTCTTCATCAACTACAACATCCTCTAAACTGCAACAGTCGGCAACATCGATAGAAAAAGCTCAAGAATCTTCTTCATCCTCATCGGTGAGTTGCTCTTCCTATAGTTCAACAAAGAAACAAGAAATTGTCTCCTCCAGTACCAGATCGTTGTCGTCTATTAAATCTTCACAGTCAATTGAAAAGGTTATGCATTCTTCAACAGCAGTCGTTGAGGACCAAGAGTTCTAAGTGGTCATACATACTTATTTTTATAAAAGACATGTTGCAACATTTTTTGATTTCCAGTTCAAAATATTTTTTATTTTTACAAACACCACACAGTTTGTCAAGAAATTCTTTGCAAAATATAAAGATATTAAAATAACCTCAAAATAAACTTTATTACTAAAATTGATTTGAACATTTTCTCTTTTATCTAAAACGAAACGTCAAATAATTCTTTGCAGTTTTATTTTCATTCTTAATGGTTTCTAAGCTAGTAATTATAATATACATATATGCCCGCAATTACGTTATTGGACCGGTGCAAGGTGAGGCATGTAGGTGTTTCTATTCTGTCTATTAGATTCGAATATATCAGTTTTGTGGCAGTTGATGCAAATCTCCAAATATGTTTAAGTTTGAGACACAAAATGTTATGGTCAACCATATCAAATTCTCTGTGATGATCCAAGAGAACTAAACATGTAACGTTACCGCAGTGTACCTGTTGTCTTATATTCTCAGCAACATCTGCGAGGGCTATACAACTGTGGTTTTTACGAAAACCATATTACCGGTCAGTGAGCTTATTGTTGGTTTCAAGATATTGTGAAATTTGGTTGTTAATTAATCGTTTAAAGATCTTAGATAAAAATGGAAAGTTTGCTATCGGCCTGTATTCAGAATTAGATTTAGGTATACGATTAATCTTAGCATTTCGGAAAGCAATTGTGCAGTTGTAAATATCTTGATGAAAACAAAAGCAAAATGAGGAAGTCTTGGAATGAACATTTCACCAATTGCATTTAGATATAAATTCAAAGTACAGAAATATTGGAAACAAATTGCAAGTGAACAATTCCAAGCTGAAAATGTAAAAACTATTTTTGTGTTGATTAGTTGTTATAAAGAAAAGCAATGTTTCGGGTATTTTCGGGGAAGAAAAATCCCAAATTCGGGATAAGGCTTGAAAAAAACTGACATCCCTGTGATAATTCTGTAGAGGTGAATATATGGAATATTTGATAAATAAACGCATAAGCCAGCGGGGGGAGTGTGGCTTAGGCGAAATTTAGTTCCGCCTAGTTTAGGCACGGTCATGAATCCTGCAACAACAACAGCAAAGAGTCAACAGTGTCGTGGAAAATCGACGGGTTCGCAGAGATTTTCTCGACACCACATTTATCTATTAGAAGCTTAGATATTATACAGTCTTAAATAAATACGAAAACCCGAACGAACTGTTTAACAAATAGAACTGAATAGTTCTATTTTCCAATTTTTTTTTCGATTTGCAAAGAACTTATTGACAAACTGTATAAAGAAATAAAAAAAGACAGGCTAAGTAATTTCAGCAGATTGCATCGTCAATAATTTGTCCATTAATAATTAAACGAAATGTTTGGTAAATATTTATTATAATCTAATATTAAACTCATTTAAGGAAACCGAATGAATCCAAATAAATTTTAATGTTTTTGTTATTAATCTTAAATTGATCTGTTCACAGCGACAATTGTTGCAATAAAGATTTTAAATGTTTTTTTATGTTTTCTAGCGTTTGTCATTAATAAACTTAAACTTGCACTTAAATTGCAAAAAAATATTTATTTATTTATTTATTTATAAATAAAGAAAGCTTAGGAGCTTTTAAGAAAGTGAAAAGTTTTATTTTGTAAAGTTGAAACTTGAATCGAAATAAGTCGAAATTCAAAAGAGCATAATAATTTCATCATCACAAACAACTTCATCAGTCAAAAAGTTAAAAAGGAGATAAACTAAAAAACAATTATCTATGAGAGGATTACTATACGTGTTGTGCAAAATGTCGAAAAAAATATATGCGTCAACTCTGACATTAGAATAATATTATATTAAAAATATATTAATATTATTATTGGAGTCCTAATTCTCAGAAAGCTTTTTGTTATAACTGCGAATTGTGACAAACTTGCGAGCCATGATTTTTTTTTCTGTGTGCCAGACAACGTGTTATTAAATTTTGGCGATGAAACGCCATGTGGCCACGAAGTATCGATGGTGTGCGTTATACAATCGTGATGAATATTTATTCCTGCATATTAAACATAAATTGCGTGGTTAACGCTTTTCGATGCCTGATGTTGAAATGCTTGTTTGCATAAATCTGACTGACTGTCAAGGAGAATACTTAAAAAAACAACCCAATAAACAGCACTAAAAAGTTTAAATACCAGAGTTTTAAATTTAACTCAAAGTAAGCTTGAGTTAACGCATTGTTTCAAATTCTTTTCGAGTTTGAAAATATTTTAAAATTAATAAAACAGATTCGTTCTAACTTTCTTTTTTTTCTTGTCAAATAAGACTGTGCAACACAGAAAATAAAATAACAAGGTTTGAAAGGGAACTAAAAAATATATACAGAGGATCAAACTTATAATGGAGCGGTAAACAAATTATAATAAGCAAAAGAAAAGAAAACTTAGTAAACATCAGATAAACAAAAATTATTAAAATTTTAAATCATTATATATGTACACCTTTCCTCCGTTTTGCACAAGTTAAAAATAATATGTAATAATAAAGATGAGCGCATTTTAAACTACCACACACTTAATCATTTCTACTTTTCAATTTAATCATTTGGTAGCACTTGTGTATGCACCTACGAGTACATGCATATCAACACTTTGTATATATAAATATATTAAATCTTATTTCGCCGATGGTAAATCTAAAATTTGATTACTTGTAACCACCGTAATGCACACATCGTTGTACCGAAGTTGTCTTCACCAATATTACAAAATAAAATTTAAAAAAATCTTGCAATCTTGCTTCTCGTAAAAACTCAAGACTTGACGAGTCAACCCTGAAGTAGTACAAATTCGGATCATCTAATACTTTTTTTGTGTATAATGTTCAAACTTTAAATTCAATTTCCCGAAGAAAAATTTTTTGGAGATACTTGAAGATAACTTCGGGACTATGACATGTACATTCATGAATTGAATTTTTTTATGTTTCTTGTGGTTAAACTGATACTTTTATAATTATTTCAATACGTTTCTAAGATTTTACGTTCAATAAATAATAAAATTTAAAAAGAAAAAAAAGAGCACAATTATGGCTTTTTTTCGTTTTACACGGGTTTTCAAGCGACATTTTCATGTTCGCTTTGCACGGATTTCTCAGGAACGTACTTGTACCTACCATGTAAAACGGGGGATAGTTGCACGTGTAACGGCGCTTTGAGAGCTGACACCCGAACCGCATTATCCAGCACTAGAACATCGCATTGTTAAGTCGGCCCTTGAACTAGTTTTAGTACTTTATGGTGCATTGTCTGCAGTGATTACACGGAAATTTGCGGCAATCGATGTTGTTCTTTGAGGTGAACTGAATAGATTTTTGGATTTATTTATTAAAAAAAATTTTTTCGAACATTTTATTTAAAGAAATCCTCAAAATCCACTAAGAGGCTGGTTGCGAATTGCGAATCTTTATGCGTCACGTTGCGTGATACGTGAACGATCCTCTAGGCGAATTGGTTTATATTCGCATGAAATCTAAGTGAAATTAAACATTAAGACACATACGATCATGCACATAAAATAGTCAATGCTGCCTCATAGAATCTCAAAACGTCGAGATCTGGTGTCTAATGGTCGCTTTCGATAACGAGCTGATTCGATCACGTATTTTTAGTTTGAGATTATGGAATTCACTAACGAATAATGTGTTTGTATTGTAAACACGTGAACGAATTGTAAAATACGTGATCGAGTAGCTCGTTATCGAAAGCGATGACTTTTGAAAATCAGGGTCAATGAATCAGCTGATCTAGCTAAGGCTCGTTTGGTTTTCTGGCAATACAATAGAATTAAAAATAATTTAGGCATTTTGGGTAAGAAATATTTTTGATTTCCCTCCCCTGACTGCGGACCTGATACATACGAACACTGACATGTCCGTACGTATCAAAGTATATTTAATATTCTTTGGTATGCTTACTGCCAGGGTGGCCCAAAAGAAACGAAGGGGTTTGTATTGTCTACATTTTTTATTTATTTTAAAGTCAAGTTAATTTTTTTTATTAAACTTCATTAGTCAAAAGGGAAATTCAGTTAATTTACACGTTTTTGGGTCAACCTGTATTAGCCAAATATGTTGAAGTTTTTATTCATTCAAAATTATTTGCTGCGCTGTGTAACTCTTAATATGAGCAGTTAAGTATAAATAAATAACATAATTTAGTTGAACTTTTTAATGCACATTAACAAAAGCGCTGAGAGAGCTTTAAAATGAGTCTATAAATTTTTTAACATGAAAATGTTTCTTTTTGTTCTCATTATTATTAATTACTGCAAATCCTTATTTGTAATTACCTGCCAACAACAACACTAAATACATCATACCTTATGTTTACCCAACACTTACACACTCAATCAAACCATCATCCGACTAGTCAACCAACCAACGCAACAATCCAACAATGCAACCACAGTCTAATACTGTTGTTGAAGACCTTCCAGAAAATAGCAAAACTGAGACCCAGTCGTCGCCAGTTGATGAGGAAGCAAAAGTTAATCTTAAGCAGCCTGCTGAAGAGGACAATGACGAGGTTGTGGTGACTGTTAAGGTGAAGAAGGAAGTCGAACAAGTCGAGCCGCCTACTTCTGAGGCACAAGAAGAAATCGAGGAAATCGTTGAAGAGGTAGAAGTTGAAGATGACGATGAAGGTGATGAAGTTGAGACAGTTAGCATTCAAAATATAAGAGAGGCGGTGACTGACACCCCAGATGGCGGCCAAACCAAAACTGTAACTGTGACAACTGTCAAGAAAGAGCCAGGAAGTACTAAGACTGTGGTAACTACTTCAAGCATAACAAAGGAGAATAATCCGACTGAAGGTATTGAAAAACCAGCCACCAGTGAGCACGAACAAATCAGGGAAGAGGTAGAAGAAGAGGATGAGGAAGAAGAAGATGAAGAGGAAACCGAAGAGGAAAATGAGGAAGAAGTAGAGGCCAATGAAAAAGTTGTGGATGATTTAGAGAAATCGGATGATTCTCCCCAGCAGCAGCTAAACAAAGATCAGGTAGTTGAGGGCACACAACAAACATATTCGGTATTTTTCCCATCATTTCATTATTTTCACTACGCATTTCCATTTCGTGCACATCATTAAATAAATAGACTTTAATTTATTTCGACATCATTTATTCACATTTCATTCAGGCTGCGTGTGCTGATGTACATACATACATATACATATACTTGCACCCATACAGCTACACATATACATACATACATATGTACCATATTTACATTTGCCTTCAGTATGTTTTATTTTTTTACAAAATGGAATAGATTTCTGATCTGGGATTATCCTCTTCTAAAAAATAACTCCTTAATTATTACTTTTCAATATTATATGTTTACATTCTTCAATATAGATTCCACAAGAACCTGAAACACAACCAGAACCACAATCGCTAACGACCGTTGAGCAAGATACAGTCGTAGATGCTCCTTCTGTTGTTCCACAAACAAATCAGCATGAAAGTAATATTCCTAATAAACAGGTAATCAAATATTTGTTAATACAACTCCCAAAAATATTCTTAATGTACAAAACACAAATGGACTTATTTATTAAGACAAAAGAAAAGTTACGCATAACGCTCATTTACTCAAACAACGTCATAACTCAGTACAAATCGTTTGTACTTGAGTAAATAAGAATTAATAAGTTGACGTGTGTGTGTTTTTTTTCTTTTTATAATGTAAATATTTTTAGGAAAATTTTAATAATACAATTAAGGACATCATATCGAGTATTGACAGCAATATACAAGCTGAAGAAAATATTGCCGCCCTGAAGGAACGTGAATTGGAATTGATTAAGAAGCAACAAGAACTGGCAAAAGAAATAGAACAACAAAAGCTATTGGCACAAAAGTTGGCGAACGAAAATCACTTAAAACAACAACTTAATAACAAATTAATAAATCAAGAAAACATCAGTCCTCCGCAGAACTATCAGCCCGCTACAAATGTATCAAAATATACGACCTTTGAAGAAAAACAAGACAATAATGTGTATTCTCGAAAATCGGAAACGTTCGAATCAAGGGTAAGTTAATATCAAGATAATATATTGCTATTTCCAAAAAAAATTATAAAACTTTTAATTTAATTAAAATGCAATAAACACATTCAACATGTCGATGGTCATACTTTGATCTTACGGAACTGATTTTTATAGCGATGTAATTGTAATGTTTTTGATAGCTTGTTGTTGTTTCGCGCAACAAAGCAAAGAACCAATTTTTCAAGGCAGATCTACCAGTTAGGTAGCAGCGATTCTACAACAATACAAAGTTTGTTGCAAAAATACCTGACTAACATCAAAACTTGTACAAAACCGGGTGGCACTGTTACCACAGTTGAAACTATAACAATTGTCAAAGATCATATAAAGCTGTGGCGCTTGGCAGTTTGACATCAGCCATGTTGTTATGAGTATATTATCAACGCAAATTCAATTTTACACAATTGACATTTATTCAGGTAAATAAGCTGTGATATCGCTACTACCTTGTGATCTGCCATGGTTTGTCCCATACCTTTTATATGCAATCGCACAGCTGGCAGGTAAGCTGGCTTAAGCTACCTTATGCATATTATGGTTGGGCCTTTACGAGCTGTCAACGTATGACCATCGATATGTACTCGTATGTTTAGCGTCATGTAAAATGTTTAAGTGCTTAACATAATTTTGCTTAATTTTACAGCAGATTTAAAAAATTGATAAAATGCAGACAGACTATTGTGATTTAATCAAAATAGTAACAGTAAACAATTTTAATCACAATAGTTTGCATGCTAATAAGTTCCTTAACTCTGCCTCAAAATTAGGAAAAATGCTGTTAGGCATTTCATATGACGATATGTACTTGTGCCAGTGTCGAACGAACGGCAAAAGTGAAAAATCCACATTGTTGGGGTATAAGCTTAAAATTCTTGCACAACAATCATGTAAATTTTTTATTTTGCAGTTCAAAAAGTTTCAAAAAAGAAAAAAACTCACTACAATTAGTAGAGCTTTTTCTACAGTTATGGCAAGTGCACAAATGGAGAGAGAAGTCTTCCATTGTTGCCGGAGTTTGAAATCATATTGCATGCTGTTTAAAATAAGTATCTAAATATGTAATCAGTAATACAGATTTTATTTTTAATTAACAAGAAAAATCTTATTGAATTGAATTTAAAAATTAAAAAAAATGGTCGCTTGAACTAACCAGTTCAAAATCTACTGTAGGTTGATTAAAACACATTGACTCCCCCTAGAATGACAAATATGTCAATAAAGTTTCTAAAAGTGAAAAACAAATTTGTTTCGCTACGCCCTTGAATACAGCACCATTTGATTTTTAATTATATAGAATATAATTTTCATGCGTAAATCGAATAAAATTATTCGAATAAAAGTTTTTTTTTAAAAAATTATTCGTATAAGCTTGTTCGAATAAAATTATTGTGTCAATAAAATACTGCGATTAAAAATATTCGAATTAACTGATTTCAGTAGAGGCTACACAATTTATTAAAAAGAAAACAACCGCTTAAAAAGACAGCAACTAATTCATCACCAAAAAAAACAGTTACAGTTCTGTTTGAGGCTGACTGACAGCTTGCTTAAACTCTTTTTCATCATTTAGTACGTCTTCGCTCATATTATGTCTACTTCCATAAACTAAAATACATTGAGCAGGCCATCATATTCATCCACTCCATTTGTAACTTTAGATTAATCTGCTTAAACACATGAGCGGTTTACGATTAGTTTTAGCAACCGCGATAACGATTATCATGATTGAGTCTAATCAAATTGAAATTAATCAAATTAACTAATCGATTAAAAATTTAATCGACCCGATCATACGCATTCTAGATGTAAATAGTTTTTAAGCATAATATGTAAGTAAGTATGTATATTGGGGGATTCATTGCGACAATGATAGACCCCTACTTTAGCATTAAATTATCTTTAGAAGACGGTTTGTTTAATTTGATATTATTTTTAAATATGCGCAGTCAGTTTTATATTCATAAACTGCTGCTAACGATAAATTTTTTTAGCCTGTATTTAATATTTTAAAAGTTAATTTTTTTTACATTTTGACAGTCGAAAACCATCATCATGGTTCACAAAATTTAAATTTAAAATGTTAAGCCACTCCATCCGCTTCATTTCACTGTCTGTGCCAGTTTCTTAGAGGAACTCCAAAGCAGATCTATCAAGTAGTATCGATTTTACAACAAATCAAAATTTCTTGTAAAAATACCGGAGCAACTGTCAAAACTTGTACATAATCGGGTGGCACTGTTAGCATAGCTGAACCTCTAACAAATGTCAAACATCATACAAAACTATGGTGTTTGGCATCAGTCACGTTGTTACGAGTATATTATCAACACAAATTTAATTTCACACAATTGACATTTAGTCAGGTAATTCAGCTGTGTTATCGCTACTACCTTGTTGATCTGCCTTGGGAACTTCAGTTTTAATTTCAGTAATTATATATTTATCAGTGTTGCCACTTTATGTGTAATTACACACATCATGTGTAATTACACACATCATGTGTAATTTTTATTTCCATGTGTAGCCCATGTGTAACTCATATGTAATTTAAAATTTTTCGTTTTTGAGCACTACTTTTTTATATTATACAAATAACCTGTGTCGCATTTTAAGCCTGGTACTCTGTTCAAATTTGCGAAAAATATTTAGCACCGTTGATTATTTCGTTTGAAAATTATGACAACTAGCCAGTGGTGACAATAATACGATTTAGAACAAATTTATCGGTTTTATTGCCTTGAAATGAATCTTAATGAGAGATTTAAAGGTTTAGATAATAATGAAACCTATTATTTGTATACAATCCTTGACCCTCGATACAAAGCTCTCGACTTCATTCTTAACGAAAAAAAAAACCTCTTATTGAGCTACTTAACATGAGTTTCCATTACACCTCGTAAAAGCTCGGATAAGTCTACGAGAAATACTCGCCTTTGGAGCGTTTGTGAAAAAAATTATAAGAGATTTCAAAGCGGATGTGCCTCTATTCATCCAAGCTGTGGTTCTGATAAAAAATAAGTCAAGAGATACCATAGATCTCCTAATATTTCTAGAGGTGCAATGACATGTCCTACACAAACTTAAGGAAAATGCCGCAGAAATACTTGTACTTAAGTTGTCAAATGTCGCATCTGAGAGACTATTTTCCATTTGCGAAATCGCAAATGTTGCGAACACTTTGTTTTTCAAACAAAAATCTTATTAATATCAATTTTAAATATTGAACCAATTTAAACTGAGTGTCATATTGTTTATTTTGTAAAATCATAAAAATTTTGCATACATTTTGTTGTTTGAAAATTTCAAGTTTAGAAGTTGAAATGTATTGGAAATTTTTATGACTTTAGAAAATCAACAATATGACATTCAGTTTGATTTGACTCATTAATAATCTCTTACATTGTAATTTTGCAGACAAGCGTGAATGGCTTAGCGGGGTAGTATTAGAAAACTTCTACACTATATTTGAGTTTTGTTAATTTTAAATTGAGTTCAGATGCGTATCGGTATCGCCAATAATTATTTTCGAGTATCGGTATTAAAAACCTTTTAAAAACAATTTCATTCTGCGCTTAAAACAAATCCAGATATGAAAATATTTTATATATTGAAAGTGACGACGTTGTTTAGTTTTTATTTAATGTACGTTTTATGCTTTTAGTTTTTTTTCATAAATAGGGATTTCACACATAGGGGGAATGAAGGAAGGAAGTACTCTCTTGTTTGTATTCTGCTTTCAATTTGACCCAATTTGTGATGTCAAAATATATGATTTTGCTTGTCTCTATTAATGATTTAATAATAAAAAAAAAAATAATAATCAAAAATAGTCTAAACCTCTACACAATACACAATTCGTTGTTGACTAATACAACATATTAATGTTGTCCTAATGGTGTTGAGCTGTATCGCATATGCATTTGAAAAAAAAACAAATAAATATTTGTACATAAGCAGTACATATGTATATATACTACATACATATGTACAGATATGTATGTAGTCGTTGATGCTATAAATTTTTGCCAGCATCCAATGAAATTATTCATAGATGTATTGAATTCATAGATAACGAACCCAAATGTAGCCTGCCAGCATTTTTTTATCTGTCTCATGCTCTACAGAATACGGCCAAGATGTATGTATATGTGTATATACATACATACATATTCGTACTTTCTGTACTAGTTTGATCGGACTTTAGCGGTGGACACTAGAGTTGCTTTAATGGATGGCTGTCAGCAGTGGCAGTGTGTGTGTTGTGTGTGAGATGCGCCAGCATTATTATTAGATGTGGGGGTTCGATCGGGTTTTCCTTTAGTGCCGAATGAATGTCATCGATCGTACTGCTTTCTTTGTACTACTCTCACCAAATAACTTCGAGTGGCAAATATTTATTTATATTTTTACACAGCATACTCGGCACTGCCGCTCATAAACATCTTTGCATACAAGATCATTAATGTTTTTTCGTTTGAAAAAAAAAATATTAAAAATAATAATAAACAGATTAAACTGCGTGAAAAATTAATAATGAATGAATGAAGAAAATTACAAATAATATTTATATAAAAAGAAATCTCAAAAATGTTTAAATGTACAAGTGCAACGAGTTTAAATGCAACAAAAGAAAATGTTGGTGGCGACAGTATGGGAAGCATTCAAAAATCGCATACAACTGCCAATTGTATTGTGGAAAAAAAGCGTGGCTATAAGCCCAGTGATCGCCATGATCCTACGAAAAAACAGTTCTTGACACAACTAAGTCAGCAAATTTGGCAAAAGAGGAATGTAAGTTCTGGGACCAAATGAAACATTTGTGGTAAATCATATTATAATTTTTTTTATAAATACACCCATACATATATTTGTATATGTGCACATTAGGCTTGTCTAGTAAAAAATCTGCGAATCTCTGCCCCTAGCAATATAAATATTCTAAAATCGAGCAGTTTTTTTTAATTCTAATTTTTTTAACTTTTTTTTCATTTGTTTTAATAATAAGTAATCCGTTTTGGTTAGATTCTTTAGTTTTTTAAATTTCCAAAACCTACAAATCAGCAATAAATCAATTAAAAAAGTATATCCTTTAGTCCGGCATTTTCATAGTAAATTTTTTTTACCAACTTTGCTCTGTGCAAATCGAAGGCTTTGGGTACATTTCCCGGCAATTGACTTGAAATTTTTAACATAGTTCAAGACTGGATGAAAATTTAGTTTTATGAGTTCGAAAAATATTTGTCTGTAAAACAGTTCGGCTTCTTACAAATTATAAAATTATATTTTCGGCCACTTGGAGTCTTTGCGTACATACTTCTAAGGAAGAAGCCCAGCTAGAGTTGTATTTTTTCAAAAGTAAATTGAAAAAAAATGTTCACAGGAAAATTCTATTTATGTTAAATACCATTAAATCGCTAACAAAAGTTCCAGTAATGTAAAAAAAGTTTCAAAAATGTATTTGTCCGAATTAGGGAATTTTTTTGTCATACGAAAATTTAAAAATTATATATAATTAAAAAAATCGATGTATAAAATTTAACAATCTGTTACAAAATTTTCAATAAAATTTAACTCTTCGAAGTAGGAAATTTTATTCCTTGGGAAATTAAAAAAAATTTCAATAAAATTAAAATTTTTCCACATAATTTTTAATAAAATGCAGCTTTTTCAGTTAGGATTTTTTTGTCACAAGAAAACTTAAAACAATTATTTAAAAAAACAGAGTGTATACAATAATATAAAACTGAGCAATTTGTTAAAAAAACTTCAATAAGAAAACTTAAAAAAAATTGTTTTAAAAATCAATGATATAAAATTAAACAATTTGCTAAAAGATTTTCAATAAAATTTAACTTTTCGAACTAGGTAATTTTATTAATTTTCAAAGAAATTTTCAGTTTATTAATTTGATAAAATCAATAAATTTGTTTACAAAATTTTCAATCAAATGTAACTGTGCGCATGAGAGATATTGTTTGAGACAAGGAAATTAAGAAAACTTTCAGTTTAGATTCAATAAAATAAAATAATAAAATTTGTTTACAAAATCTTTAATAAAATGTAACACTGTCCGAATTAGGGAAATTTTTTTGTCAAGGGGTATTTAACAAATGTTTTCATAGAAATTTGCAGTTTATGTTCAATACAATAAAATTAGAAAATTTGTTTAGAAATTTTTCATTATAAAAATATAACTTTCCGAATTAGGGATTAGTTTTTTATTATAAGATTAAAAAAACATTAATTAAAAAAAAATCATTTTAAAAATCAATTTATATTCAATGAGCAATTTGCTAAAAAAAATTTCAATGGCACATACTCAGAAATCATAACCGAAGTCGAAACTAATAAAACAGAAACTAAAAAATAGTTCACAGATAGTTATAGATCTTATTCACAAATCGCAACTGCTTTTAGCAGATGTAAAAATATGCAGGGAATGTAGAGATAATAAAATATCGGAGCTATTAAAACATTTATACAAATTCTAAAAAGTCATTTTTTGTTCGTAGTTTGTATATAAATCAATTATAATCTAGGGATATAAAAGTAAAGTTATATAGAACAATAGAACTTTGTTGCCCAAAAACACATCTCATTTCACTGGAACTTTCAGTTTACAGGACACTGGATAAATATATTACAATACTTGTTGAATTAAATTAAAATTCATGTATTTTTTAGGAAATTAAATATTTTTTTGCAATTAGGAAATTTAAGAAATTATAGCATGCATTTTTTATTTGAAAAAAAATAATATTTAAAATTTTCTATGCAATAGGGGATTACTTTTTTTATTGAGGAAAATAAGGAAATTTGAAATTTATTTACGCAATTGGTGTACAAGAAGTAGATTAAAAATAAGTTTTTGTAAGATAGTGTATTAAGACTATATCCGACTTATATAGAATAATAATAAATAAAAATTTTATTTAAAAATGTCAGGAATCCACAAATGTGTCGAAGAAAATTGATTTAAATAAAATCTTTACACCAGCCACGGACGGTGAAGAAATTTTACCTAAAAACCGTAAGTATTCAAAACATGATATTGGAGCAGAGGTTTAAACGTTTTTTTTTATTTGTTTGAAAGATATTTATTTAAAAGTGATTGCAAATGGAACGCACTCCCTCCGGACCATTAGTTTGCTTTCTATAGTTTTTATTTCATTTATTTTTTTAACTTGTATTAAACAGTACAATAGAATAACAAATTATATTATATGCAACTTAACGTTGTCTTTGATGGGAATCGAACCCATAATGCTCAGACTCATAGACTAGCACAACAGCAAGTAGCCTTTAGAGGTTTCAAATGAAACGCAATATTTATATAATTTGTTATGAAAACTTAAATATTTGTGCTCCTTATTTAGTTCATACAAATATATTTCATGTCTTAAATAATAATGAAATGAAATTGCATTTTAATTTTATTGACAAAATTTAAAATTTTATTCTCTTTATTAAAAAAATAATTTCCATTTTGCAGTCGAGAAATTCTCCCATTTCATTATTTATAATACATGAAACAAATGGAAGAAATTGTTTCACTTGCAGCGCTTCCAGTGACCATCAATACAGCTTTTTTCATATTATTGATTGGCGATTGAACTCGAAATATAAGTAGTTCTGGTACACCATCAAAAGTACAATTTTTGTATTCGAGCATTTTTTCTTTTTCACGATTTTTTTTTAATTTTGCGATTTTTTTTTGTTCGGGGATTTTTGCCATTTTGTAGTTTTTCATTTAAGAATTTTTTTCATTTTGAAGATTTAAAATTCTTTCGAAGTATTCTACAACAAGGATGACTCACTACTGTAGCTCCTCAGCTATAGATGTATATTCTTTTGTATAGGGGCTACGGCCCTGAAGTTTCCTAATTTGAAAACAGTAATTTACTTTAATATCCTTTTGCTCGCAAATCCAGCGCTATTTTAATTTTAAATATAATGATTTTAATATACATACTCGTATATTGAGTTCGTTTTGAATCAGAAACAGGCGGATATCTGGAATTTCCAGCTAAGTTCAACACCAAAGCGGTCAAATATTATAAATTTTCTACCACTGCAAAGTTTAAAATTAAATCAGGGACATTTTGCGCAGTTTTCAAGTCAAAATAAAAGTAAATGAATCCTGAGGGCAAATTACGGCATTCGATATCGAACGAAATGCCATACAAAATTTTTTGAATTTGTATGAAAATTTCGATCGATATCGAATGCAGTAATTTGCCCCCTGAACATCGAATTCACAAGAGCTTTTGGAATTATTAAAACAAAACGATCTCTCGAACGCAGACGTTATTTTTTGAGTGCAATTCGATTTGGGATTCGTTAGTTAAAGTTCATTTTCTATAAACTTTATCTTCAAAAGTTCTCAAAATCTAGCGATCATTATCCCACGAGTTCAATCGCATTAGCGAATCTGACGCCGATCGTTATGAGAGTCTTACATACACACATACACATGTAAATACAACCATGTGGACATCATCGTAAAAATGGTTGGAATATATTCCCATGACCACAAAACGTCGCGATCTAATGAAAACTCAATTTTCGAAAATAGTTGTGACATCAATGACTTATCTTTTTTTTGGGAGCGGGAGCTTAAAAATTAAATAAATAAATAACGAATAAACCACTGTATTCCTATAAATCATAAAACTTATAAACTTTTGTAATAAAAATCAGGTAAATAAGAAAGTTGCTTCGATAAATCAGTTAAATGGGTCAGTTTAACTTTGTCTAGACTGGCTTCGATTGCAGTTACTTTCTTATTTACTTGAAATAATATTCACCATTAAAAAAAGGAAAATAAATTATATATGTATAATCAAACATATAGTAAAAAGAATTTAAGTCGACTACCCAGTCGTTAAAAGAAACAAAACTTTTTGCAAACATTCGCTCAGATTGAAATATTCTATGGTCAATAGTTGTATTATACTTAAAAAAAAAGATATCGAGGCAATCTCGATTAATATAAATTTCATAGTTGTATTATACTTTAAGCTAAAAGTGGACGCTGCTGAACTAAAAGTATTGAAAACAATACAACAGTTTTATATCATAATTTTTGGAGCAAAAATATATTTATTCTTCCTTCATTAGTGATGATAATCGGTTTTTGCTCTGCTGCTACCATATCCTCATGAAATGTTTAATTTTATTTCACCACAAACTAGTGTTAATGAAAAATATTTAAATAATGCTAATTGCCCACTTTAGCTAAAGTTGCCTTTTACTAAAACCTACTTTAAAGGCAAGTTATTATAAAGAGAAAAGTAAATATTAAGAGCATTTAATGTACTAACAAAATGGCTTTTAACAAAACGCTTGACATGTTAAATTTTTCTTATATAAACTATTTCATACATATTTTACTCATTTCCATTCAATGATTACTTAAACTTAAATGATAAATAGTTGGTTTATTCAGAATAGAATGACATTAAGGCCATGCAAAATTCAATAATCACCTCAACGAACGTATTCACCATCGATTCTTGTTGCAAGCCAAATACCAGACTTTAGGTTGACGCACTGAGGACCAATAAATCAGTGAAGGTTTAAATACTGGTTTAGTGAAACCAATATTTAATTTAAATGTAGTTTAAGCCCTGCTAGAAGTATTTCATTTTGTGTGCTAAGGTTGGGTTTAAACGTTCACTCATTTATGAATTTGACGGCTTAAACATAACACATACATGTAAACCGAAAAATAGAGATTTTTCGGCCGGACGAAAACACACAGTTTTCCACGCCGCCTAACAAGGTTTGTGCCACAACGCGCCTGCTGGACTAGCCAAATGTCAAACTCCTTATGGTTAACATTTTCATATAGACTTTGACAGTTAGACTTTCTACAACTTTGCCGTTGCATAGATCTTGTGAAACATAATTTTTATTTGATTTTACGAGTACATAATTGCACTGAAAGGAAGTCTACATTTAGGCAATAAATTTTTACATTGCATCAATGAAATTCGCCATTGAAAGTGAGATAATAAAGAATGTTTCATTATATTTGTGAACTTCATTTGGAGAGCTGTGTCATAAATGAAATGAGACTATATTTCATTAGTTCAATGAAACTATTTTTTAACAGCACAATTATACCCAATTGCAATAAATCGTCCAATAACATTTTCAACTTTTATTTTTTTTTACCACAAATAATTAAATATAAAAATTACTAATAGCTTTTATAGGTAAACATTAGTTTTTTTCCGCAATTTTTCCTTTACCGGGAAAGCGGGAAATCATGAGATTGAAATTGAAAAAAACGCTAGTAAATATACATTACGTGAGGGTGTTGTCAAAGTTTCTTTTGCTTTACACTTTTCAGTCGAAGCTTCGAAACGTCAAGAAAAGCGATATGGTTGTATCTGAAACGCCCTTTAGTTTCCGAGTACCCGGTTTCGGTGTCGGAGTTTGGCAAAAAGTTAAGCTCTCTTTATGTTCGGCGTTCGGTGAAATTTTTATGCAACGTCAAAGATACTCAAAAAATGCATCCCCGTGAAGTATTAAAATACAAAAAATATAACATTGTAAAAAAAGAAATCTTTTCTCTGTGTGTTAGTTTTGATTTCATCAAATAAATAAGATTAAAAAAACTAAAATTGTTTGTATTCAATAAAGAAATAAATTTCGATTTGGATTTGAAAATCCTACCGAAGTTCGGGTTCGATCTGAAGAAGTGCGTTTGTCTGGAAATCATATCAATCACTGATAACTATAATGCTATTATTTTTACCGGCACTGTATATACAAATACCATCCATCTTCATACAAAATATTTTTATAATACAAAAAGTCTTCTTATGGAAATGCGGGAGTTTGAAAATTTGACTAATCAGCAGATATACGCTGCTTCCTGACTTATTAAATTAAATAAATAAGGCATCGTATTTTTTAATTTTAGAAAAATATCTATTTATATATTATTTAATCGTATTTATAAAGAATAATCGCCCAAATGTACTACAAATCAATTATAATGTGATAAATCCGCGACAAACCAATTTTAAATTGATTTTTTATAAATTCGATTGATACGAGTGATTCACCTTAATTGTACAGAGAAATCACACTTTTTGAGGTCTAGGGGAAATAGGTAAACATGCGGGATGGTATGTTCAATAAAAAGAAGGTCTGGAGGGGACTATGAGTAGAGGAGCCGTAAGATGTCTTTGTTCAAAGGTTGATAAGATAGATATGAGACCTTATGCTGAATTTATATTGCATGGATATCTAGTAGTTACGAGATTTGGAACTAAATCTAGTTGATTTCTACTATATTTTCCATACAAAACAACATCTACTTTGTCACTGGATTTCGACGAAATATACCCAGAATCTCATTGTACTTAAAAATACTGAAAAATACTACGTTGTACAATAATATTTCTTTGAAAGGTGTTTTGCATTTGAATAATAATTTTTTGTATGAAGTTTGACATTTGATTAGGAAAATTCCAATCAACTGCTTTTGGTATGTATATGAAATCTTGAAAAATGTCACGAAGAACCCGGTATATATTTTGGTAGAGATTTTAATTAAGATCGACTAGGTTTCGTACAGGAGTAAATACACTATTAAACAATTATATTCTGATCTAATTTTAACTTGTCACCGACGCGGTGCATTCACAAAAACAAAACAAACAAAAAACAAAATCAAATTTTGACAGCTGCGAACCCAAAAAAAAGTCCGTTGACGATTCGCTACTACCTGTATTGTTCTACCATGCTATATACATAAAATTAAATTCACAATTCATGTATCTTAATGCACAATAGCCGCAAGAATGGAAAGACCAAAATAATAATTCAATAATTAAATTATTTTATGTGATAGGAAACAAAAATAATTTGCTAAAAAATTAAAAATAATAGTAGCCTTATTCATACTTAATAAAGTTACAGTAGATATAATGTTGGATTTTTATATGAGAAAGCGGACTTTAATTCACACATTAGCTTTATTAATCGTTTATGAATATAATGCAGTAAGAAAACAAGTTATTTTGTATGAATTTGTTGCAGAAGATGTAAAACGAGGCGACATATAATTCTGCACTATTTTTAGTTATGATGTTGTCTGAGTGACTGGGCGATATGTTTGTATGTATAATTTCTGAAAAATCGAATTTCTTTAAGCAGTAATAGTAAAAAATTTGTTGTAGTGGACTAGAACAGAAACCAACTCATGACAGCCGGACTGATAGACTATCAAGCAACCCACTAGCACAAACTACTAACGGACATGTAAAAAATGACATTTGCAAATGGTCCAAATCAGCTAAAGTGCCGGTGGTTGAAGAAAGGGACAACTTTAAAGACTTAATGCTGCGAAGGGAAAATAAACAAAAAAATAAAATTGTAATAAAATTTTGGAAAAATTGTGGTTTGTGTGTGCTTGTGTTTTGTGAATAGCAAGTTTTTAGCTCCAATATGATTATTAGTTTGTGGGAAAACCAAAAATCAATCATTTCGTGCTGGGAAGAATAAAATACCACAAAGCAGTTTGTGTAAAATACGTTAATACAGAAAATAAAACCACAAAGAATGCGAAATATTTTTTCAATTTCATTTTCAATGCCTGTATAGAGGGAGTCGGAAAATAAACTTATATAGTTTTCCCCTTCTGTCACCTCTGTATGCTTTGTGCCACTAGTCTACCGGGATACTCCCTTTCTAGTATTAATATATTATTAAAAAGTGTTTGCATAAAGTTTGTTTCTTAAAATATATAAGTAAATAAAATACTTAACATTTTTAACAATATTTATAAAATTTATATATTTATATTGTATTAATTTCCTCTTTTTTTTTTGTTTGATTTAAGAAATTCTTGAGAAGTGATAATGTTGGCTGTATTTATTAAATGGTTTTTGCATTTTAAATTAATTGTATGTACTTTTATTTCAGCAGATTGAATAGATTAAAATAATGATTGCGAAGAAATAGTGAGGGCATAGCAAAAGTTTTCAAAATTTATGCCGTTTCTCTAAAACTATAAATAATATATATTCAAATGACGGACACTACTTTGTGTTATCTGTCAGGCAGCGAAACAAGCTTGTTTCTCTGATGTTCCGCGTATGATTCCAGCAAAGGAAAAACTAGTAATTTTTTGAAACGGTCAATGGAACTATTCAATTATGAACTGATTGCTTAACAATTCTTACACTGAGAACTTTAACATAAAAAATAAAAAAGCAGACAGCAGTGATTTTGCCTGGATACGGAAGATGTCCGTCGATGCAATCGATTTAAAAAAACCAAAGGACTATGAAATTCGTTCATATATGGAAGCTGTCCGTTAGCAGAGGGTCTTTGCAACTATCCAAAACCGTTTCCATTTCATTTTTGCTGAATAATCCAAAACATCATAACTTTTAAAAAGATAATATGTATCCAAATTCGGGAATCAATCAATCTGGAATAGAAATAATCTTAAAAATAGTTGTTCTTAAGCTTTAGTTACGGGCTTTTTGCACTTTTTTCTCCATAGAAAACAACATAAACAATAATGCGCAAGAAGTGCATCAAATCGTAAAAACTTAAAATTATGTCAAACATCGCTAAGGTTGTTAAAAAATTAAAACCGAATCCGGAAAAACCATTTCGAGGCAAAAATTAAAAAAAATAGGGGATGCAACCCTGACACTGTCCAGAGAGCTCATTACAGCACCCTCCTTCGCCGCCACATTAGCAAAAGCGTAAATGTAAAGCTGAAATTCCACACGACGCGTTCTACGCGTCATGCGTCCTACGCGTCTCTCGGATAAGTTGAATGAGAGTATTTTCATAAAGCATGTTACAAAACAACAGTTTGCATCGCTTGTGACGATTTAAAAGTTGAACAACATTCTACTTTTACGCGTCGTATACAACATATCAACTAGTGCTGCCAAGTTCCGAGTCTAAAATTTTTTTGAGATTCAAGATTTAATTATTTGAAAGCTATTTTCGTAAGCAGTTGATGAAAATCGAATTAAAACAATTTAAAGAACATAAAACTTAAAAAAAGATAACAAAAAGTCTGCAAACTTTTCTTGAAATTTGATAAGCAAAAACGTGTATAAAGCATGGTGTGTAACTTGCAGTTTTTAAAGCGTCTAAAGATTGAAACTCATGAAACGCAATCGCGTAGAACGCGTGGTGTGGACTTTCAGCTTAATGCTCCTACTTGACACCAGAGGCGCTGCAATGCTTTTCTCAGCATCAGTACTCTTTAGACTATCCCTTTACCACAGAAGGTAACACATCAAGTGTTTGGGAGGTATTGATAGCCTGAGTTGTTACTTCGCTTAAAAAAACTATGCATTCCGAAGAGAGGGAGGGGTTTAGGATCGGCAAAGGCAATAATGCGTAAAATGTGAACGGGAAGTTCTCCCATGTTGAGGTGTCAAGCAACCTGATTGGTACTGTAAGCTCAAGATTCTCTGGGAATCCCCCCGATCCAATTACAAAGTTATTATTTCAGTCGTACTTATTCGTTAATTTGTATAATGGCGTGTTTGTATTTGATGTAAATATGAGTTCAATTGGCCCAAGGAGTTGACCTCATTGCACATTGATTTTTTCAAAATGTTTCATTAGTAAATACATTTGCCATTATTTTGTTTAATTTTTTCGAAATTCGATTCTTAATATTTAAGCAGTTAAGGCCTTTTGGAATTCAGTTGACGATATATGTACACATATATTTTTTCTTATAAGATAAAAGCGCAGAAAAGGTATAACTCTGGGCGATTATGCATTTCGCTTCTTACCTTTAACTATCTCGCTTAGGATAAATGGTTCTCGTCAGATAAGCATACCGAGTTGTAGTGTCACTGGCAGAGAGCCAAACAAAACTCGATTGGAAGTAAATCAGGAGTGGAGTTTGTAAGCTCCGGCTGCCTATATGGCGGTACACATGGGCCGATAGCAGCTTTAGCGGATGAGAATCTTAGATGAAAGACGCAATTTGCAAATAAATCTTTACTATTGGCTGGCAACAGATTGTGTTAGGATTAAGGCAGAACTCTATGATCTTAACACCGTGCGAAGTTCTGCATTCACAACCACTTTTATGTGGATCGAGAAAAGCACCTGTGTGACTTTCAAGGTCCCCACAGGTTGCAATGTGACATAGATCAATCTCTATGCACAAACACTTTGCTAAAGTACTCTTGCAATCTCAACTCTGACGGTGTGACAACTTCACAAGGCAGCCGTATTGTGACGAAAGAATAACCAGCCAGCCAAAAGACTATCGCTATAATTCATTTCAGCACCGACACTCACATCGATTTCAGTTTTAACCAACAGCCAATACATGCTCTCCCGAAGGAGACCGGTCGTAGAATCCCAACTCTATGTATTCTCGTAATCCACAAGCACGAAATCCCTGGGATCAAAACGAAGTCTTCTGACTGGTCAGGTTCTCAAAAAAGAATGCCGATGATCATCAACATTTAAGACTACCTAACGGCATGTCCTCTACGGGGCTACCAGATTCAGTGGTATCAGTGTTTGGTCACTGATAAAGTTTTGAAAAGCATTACCTAAGGACTATTCCCAAAAGGGCGATCACTTTACAGCTTTGAACAAGTTTCTGTTCCAGCTGTTGCTAAGCCTGGCTAAAATAGAACAAAATCTACTTCCTTAGAGGACACGAATTCGGTTACCCGTTGCTCTAAGATTCAGTGACCAAAGGAGATGCCAAGAAAGATCATATACTGGTTCGCAGACTAAGGTGTGCCGAAGATCATTTGCTTTTTATACCAGAATAGAGTCATAAAGATGTATGTAGGTATACAAAACATTATTTACCTTGTACCCCGAAAGCGCAACACTATGTTGTGCTCCTCACCAAGATGAATTGCATTATCGGGAAAAGTGGCTGCCAACAGTTGACAGTAAAGTGAAAAAAAGAAAGATTAGTGTTGGAATCGAGTTTAATCGGTCAGGAAGGCCATTAAGAGTTCTAAGGTAGCCATTTATTTAGATGAGTTTGGGTATAAGTATTTTCCTGCTTAAGAATTTATCGTAACCAAAATTGAATTTAACAAATGCAAACTTTTTTTGCATATCGTTAGCTGCAATGTAAAACTTCGTAGTCAGCAAACAAATTTATATCGCATTTTTTCACGAATTATTATTTATTTTATTCAGTGTTGCTAATGAAAAGTTTCGGAATTTACATATTACAGGCGAGGTTCTAAAGTACACACATCTGAAGAAAAATTACACTTGATATTTTTGTTTTATTTATATGAATATAAGTAACGACTAAACATAAAATAAACAACAACAAAAAAGAGAGTAATTTATAAATGTATGTCCTAGTCATATAACGAATATAAATTTTTAATTACTCACCAATAAGAATATCTGCGCCAATATTTGCTAATACGAATCCTATTTTGACATCTGCAAAATAAAATATTCAAAGTTTATTTAATGTGATTATTTTTCGAACAAAATTGTTTGTTAGTGATTGTAATCCAAAGTGATTATTATTTGACTAAAGATCGTAATTTTTTTTCACAGAAAGAATTAGTTATGAGACAATATTCAAAAGGAATAAAGGGAAAAATTTACATCAATTAATATCAACTTACAATGGCAGAACAGAAACAACGTTGTGTTTCGGGAGTCTATTAGTTTGAATGTAATTTCAAATCTTTATTTTATATTAATTATGACCTGAGATTTATTTGTATTATGTTAGTAGGTATTATTGATTTATTTTAAAGCACACACAACTTCACAAAAGTTTAACTGATAAAAATATCTGCTATCGCTCAATAACGAAAAATTTAACAAATAATCACACTAAAGATCATTATTCACATTCCGACAACAATCACTTTATTGTCTTTCGTAATCGATTACAATTTTGATTGTTTTTTCAAGACGTCATATCTTCAGATGTTCGTTTAAATTTCTGTTTGCATTTTTAATCCGAAATATCGTGATATGAAATATTTTCATAAAGGAATTCAATTCAGCTTAAATTAGTTTTTGCTTGCGGTGTTTTGTAGCTGAAAGATTTAGTTTTGGATTTTGTTACTTCAGCACTATCAAAGCAACATAAGATCGGGGAAAAGATACAGAAAAATTCGTTTATAAGTCACACGGCTTATAGTAGAATTAGTGATTTATTAAAAAGTGTTAAATTTTCTGGCATCAATAAATAAAATACTGCAAATCATTTGTTATATTAGTCCATTAGCGCAATAGTTCATTTTCCCTTATATTCCACATAGATGTGGCAGTCTATTAAAGATATAATCCTAAATGCAAATTTGATAAAATTGTTAGTACACAAAAACCCAGCAAAAAATGCAACACTTCTTTGACAACACTATATTACCATCAAATGCAGTATTATTAAAATGAATTTTGTTCACAAAATTAAATTAATTGTGAGTTCATATTTGAAAAAACTGAATAATGCAGTAAAATTAAATCAGTCAAATATAAGCGATTATTTAATATAAGTATATTGAAGTACAAATGGTTTTTGTTTTAGCAATCTTAATTGCAATATTATTAAATGAATAAAAAATTTCTAAAAAGCCTGCATTTGAAGAAGTGTATTATAAATTAATTGTAATTATTTTTCACTGTATACAAGTATTTTATGTTTTTATTATTTCCCTAATAAGTAAAATGTTTCAGATTAAGAAAAATAAATATCAAAAATATTTTTGTTTATCCTAAAAACAAGAATTATTGTTTCTGTCAGAAAATATAAATAAAAAAATTATTATTTATGATAAATTTCATAAATTTTTACGCCACCTGATCATTTTATTTGTATCCACAGAATTTTTATGGATGCCGCCAATAATGTTTCTTGATCCGCTCAGTTCTTTTTAAATCTATTACTAAATTATTTATTAATAAAACTAATTAAAACAAGTTGAGCAAGACAATGAAATTTAAAGTTTTCCTGTGATTTTAAAAATATATTAAATCGCTGCAAAATATATTAAAACAAATGATTTACAGAACAGACAGAAATCCCCTGTGCGATTTTAAAAGGGCACATGATTTGAAAACACGTAATTTTCAACAACGACCTGATACATCGTGTACATACATGCACATATATGTATAGTTTTTGTGAGTTAGGGAATTAAATATACGGTTTTTTTATTTAAAATTTTTACACACAGATTTGTAACACTGATTATCTCATAAATACACAGTAATTATTAAAAATCCGATTTCAGATTTCAAGCAAACGATATAAATATCACCAATATTATCCTTCTCAATTAGATAGATCTGTTTAAATATTTTTTTATATATTGTATTGCATGGCATATTGATTGCCTTGAACAAAAAAAATCTATTTTAGGAAAACTTTATGCTTCCTCTGCGTTTTATTCACCAGCTTTACATCCAACAGTGGAAGATCAAGTTGAACTTGCACGAAGAATATCGCATTCCTTGAGTGACATTAGTAACCAGCAATCCCGGGGACAATCCATGTATGTAAATCGTAAAAAACGTTCGGTAAAATGGGTACATGAAGGCTGTGGCCAAGGTAAAAATTTTCAGACAACAAACACTATATTTTACTAAATAATTCCATTTTGTTGGAGACGCACAAAAATAACCGACACAGAGCTGAGAAAAAAACAAACAAACAAACAAATCTTTGCATGCTCTTCACACATTTAACACAAAATCAAATTCACAATAGTATTTATTATATAAGCCGGGCTGCCAGACATTTAAAATAAATACTAAGTTTTTAAGTATTTTTTCCATTTGAAGTATTCTTTTGTTAGTTAATATTGATATTATTGACGTGAGCGTCGCCCATCTCTCTGTTAAGATGAAACATTTTTTCTTTAACAAACATTTTTTATCGAGAGAAAATGAACACGAATATTTAATATTAATGTTAATTTGATTCAGTACACTTTTAAAATTTAGTTTACAACTAAGAATAAAAATGGGACTTCTGAAGGTCCACCCTCAGTAAACGCAATTTTATTGCTGAATCATTTTATTGTACAAAGATTTTTTTCTCACACTAAAACAAAAAGTTGTGTTGAATTTGCTTTCGTGCCACCAAAAATTAAAAAATGCACCGAAATTTAAAAAAAGCGCACCGCGCACCGATTAAAGAATTCCTCGCACAACAAAATTTTAAAAAGCACAGAAAATGGTTGCACCAATGGTCGCAACGTGTATGTCTGGCATTAGTTAGGTTCATACAAATTTATTTATTTTTTTTTATACCGTACACACGCCCACCCACATACACACGTGCACACAAACATTTCTCAATTATTAACTAGTTTTACTTTGCACAATATAATTGAAAGTGTTGTTTGCCCAAGAAATATATAAGTATAGATACATATATATAACGCCTTTTTTAAATTTCATAAATTTTGCATAAATAAAGATGGAACAGAAAATATAAAAATCACAAATGAAGAAGAATACGATCAAGAGGAAAAGGAGAATAATGTAAGTCATCATGAAAAAGTGCCTTTGAAGTATTTAATGAATCCTTCTGGCCAAATGCGTGATATTAATTCATTGCGCGAATCTATTAATACCGAGACGGGTCTTTTATCACCAGATGTAAGTGCGGAAGTAATGACTGCATTGCAAGCACAAAAAGGAAAAGGTAAAGTATTTCGAGCCTTTAAATAAAGGACTGCACATATTTCATAACTAGAACATTTTAGGGCCCACAACGTCCCGTACTGTTCCGCGTGGTTCTTTTATGCCAAACTATTTAGAAATTAACTGAAATATGATTTTAAACTCAATATTGTTGTGAAGTTTGAGCTTAGAGCTATTGATTTGACCGAGCACATTGAAATTTTGTGTTCGTTATAAAGAGAAATATTTAAGACCTTTTTAGTTAAAATTAATAAAATAAAAAGTTACACTTGGTGTACTCAGAAATTTAACTTCCTTAATAATACATTTTTAAAATATTTTTTATATACATACATTTACGACCTCTTAGGAGTATCAACTGTTGTTGCTTGAGTTAACCAATAGGTGCGATAGCAATATATAATCATCACTATTGTGAATATTTTTCCCTTTTCTCTGAAATTGCAATCGTGAATAGTTCCTCTTGGTTTTGTTCACTTAATTTTCGCTGGCGAACTGCATGAAGACATCATGTAATTTCCACATTTTCTCTTCAAATTATCTGTTAAAGCTTATAAATATTTTTTTTTGGGACAAGATCAGTAAATGATGCTAATTATTCTTAATAATAATTACCCACAAAACGTTTTTATTTATTTACATTTAAAAATATTTAATTTTTAAATAAAAATGCGTATTTCATCGTTATTGAACTTATATTTGTTCAACTTTTAAATAATTTTTAAGCCGTACAAATCTTCTTGAATTTTATACATTCACTGAGAACTGATAAAGAAAGAATAATTCACGGGATATTCACGATAGCATTTTTCCCTGCAAGGGAAATAAAATCTTCATGGTTACAAAAATTCCTCCCAATAGGTGAATATATTTTCTTATGAAACTAAATCGATGAGCTGCAAAGCCATTCTCATTTATACGGGGGCAGCTTACTCATTAGTAATCCACGAGAAAAAAATTCTTCTGTGTGATTTATTTATATGGGGTTTAGCTGTCGCGGTAATCAATGAAAACTTCCATTCTGTAGGATAATGTTCCAGAAAAGTATTAAGATTTCTTGTGGGAACTGCCACGCCAAGCATTTTGTTACAGATTGTAGCAGCATTTGAAGCTTTCTTCGAGTTTGAGCTGATCGAACGTCAACAGGTGGCAATTTATAAGTCGACAAAATCGTGTTTGCAATTTTTATTTTTTTAAAACTTCATATTCTTTAGCGATATTTTTATTGCATTGAAAGTTATTATATCAAGCTTGAGTACGAGGCTTGATTCATCTGAACACTCGCCTGCTACCGGGGCATCCCAATTTCAAATATAATAGTAATTATTAATAAAATGTTTGATCTGACCACTCAAGAAGTAGTGGTGACAAATGTTTTATTATTTTCAAAATATTTGTGAGTTCGTCTCCCGTTGTTGCGGCTTATGTGAAAATTACTCGCATTTAAAATTTAATTTCTCTTATATTTATTAATCATTTAAAATCTTCATTATTTTCGTAACATTCACATATTTCTCTTTTTATTCTTGTTTATTACGCTTAAAACCAAAATCATGTTAAAATCTAACGCTTAATGCCACGCTTGCTGAACGCTGCTCTATTTATATTTCTAATTGAACTTTCGCCGCCTTTTGTAAAACTTAAAATACGAAGAGCAGGCGCTGAGCTTTTTGCTAAGCGGCGTAAGGTATCCGAGAAATGGGTAGTCGATGAAAGTAATGTCGGTGTTCAAAGTCCTTCTGGTCTTCCAGATTATCACCAGTACCAGCAACAACCCCGACCATCGACATCTCCCAGCATTTTGCCGGCTTACACTGATGCGGCAAAACATCGTGTTCAATTGAATCTACATCAAGAGCAATTGTTGGAAAAGTATGCAAAGCCAGGTCTCAAAGTAGTCCAGACACCATGGGAAGCGGCTCTAAATTCTGGTTCAGCCAGTGCAGCTTTTGTTGAAGAACAAAAGTTATCACCCTATCTGGCTCCAACGTTAACTCCGTCACCAACACCGCAAATCTTTGATGCCAGTCAGGGAGGAATACCGCTTCAAAGTGCACCCATTATTAATGACAGTTACAGCAAATTCTATTCCACTGATGAATATCAAAGATATCAAACACATGCTGCTCCACAACAGCAGGTAAGTTATACACACGGACGCACATGTGTATTATGTATGTATAAGTGTGTGTGCAGCTCACACATATTTTTGGCTTATTAAGCTTCTTTCTTGAACTATTATTAGAAGAAAGTCGACCTAGATTTGCTAAATTATGTAAATAAATGAAATAATAATAAATTTATTTCTAAAATTATTTGTTCTTTATCATGAATGAAAGTGACTCATAGAATGCAAAAAAAAGTAAACATTTGATTTCATTTACACATATTTACTACACTCTTTACACTTCCACAGAATCTACACGAACGACAACAATATACTGGATCTAATTCGAAAAGAGAATTGGCTTACAAGCCCAGCATACCACAAGGATGGAAAGCTCCCAGCATGTCTTTGCCTAAAGGTAATTTGAAATTGCAATATATTATTATGTACCTCCTGCGTACATTTGTAGGTTATTTGTGCATTTATATCGCTCCTTTATTGCAACTCGTTCTTCAGTAAACGAGCTGAAAGTTTTTAGTTTACCCAACAAGACGTCTCAGGGGAAACATAAAATAAAAATTCTCCTCCTCAAGAGGTGAGCTGCAGAATATTTGTATCCATTTTTTACACAAAATGAAGAACGGTACGACGAAGAATTCTGTCTTAGCAACTCACTTATCAAATCACTTTGCAAAAAAAAAGAGCGATATATAAGTACATACATATATAATTTGGGATCACGTAAGAATGAGTAATGGAAATGATGACATCTTTATATTCTGCTGTTTGCAAACAATAGTTTAGAAAACTATTGCACCAAACCTTAATCGGGGTTTTTAAGTCAACGCAAGTCTATTGAAAATCAACACGAGCACTCGCCAGTCATATTCTCTAATTATCTTATCTTCTATCTATCTATATACATAACTAATAGACAAATACGTTTTTTTTATATCCCTTTTAAGATCATATTATACAGCCGATTTTGACAAAACTTATATCATTTTGAAGATATTTATTCATAAATGTGCACAATCTTAATTTTCATAAAATCGGTTCAGTATTTCGGTAGCTATAAGCGTTGAAAGTTGCTACTAATCCATGTACACTTATTGCACGTGCTCTTGTATCAACTTCTACTTGAAAAGTAATGGGACAGAGCATTTTCTATACATACTTTGTAAACAAAAATGTATGAATATAAAATTAAACAATTTTAACGAGGACTTACAACACTATAATTACAGCGAATTATAATTGCAAAATTGCATTCGTAGCATTTTTAATGAAAAGATATTCACATAAATTTCGTAATTTTAACATTTTCAAAACTGGAAGCATTAACTTCATTTTAAATTAAGTAGCAGGATTTCATTTAACGAACTAAATGCCAATGAAGATGAATACATTTTTTAGCATTTATATACAAAATAAAGAGTTTTCCAATTTGGGCAGATGGATGTTGACAGTCTGTCAGTCACTGATTGACAAGTCATCATGGCCAGACTGCTTGTTAATCCCGCGTCGCATTGGCTCTCGACTCTGCGAAGTTTTTTTTTGTAACAAATTCAAGACGACCGATCACGCCCATATGTAGTCAAATTGCAGCATCAGTTTAATTTGAAATTCATTATAAATTGTTGTCATTTAAATCAGGACTAATACCTCATATCATGTCATTATTTCAGTTCAGCTCTTTCAAAAGCACCAGATCGTGGGCCTCAATATACTCCAAGTGCTTTAATTCGCCTTTAATTACCCCAGGGTGTCCCAAAAGAAACAAAGAGGTTTGATTAGTCTAAAATTTCTTTATTTTAGAGTCCATTGAATTTTTTTATTACACTTTATTAGTGACCAACCGAACTCACTTTTTCAGAATGAAACCGAACTTTTTTATTTAATAAAAACAAACTTTACACAGAGAAAACCTATTATTATGACAACATTGTACTTTTTGTATTCTAATATTTTACAGTGGTATTCGTTTTTGCACAACATTGATGACACACAAACATGTACAAAAAATGTATGCAAAATTCGGTGCTCGGAGATTATTTTTCTTAATGCCGAATGAGGGTTTTTTTGTTAACTCCGACACCGACTTATGTTATTTAGATGTCAAAATAATATCGCGTTATTGCCAGCCATTCGTAGTTGCAAATAGTCGCGCTCTTTCCTCGGCTTTTTTCAAGATTTTTAAAGTAGTGTTTCGTCATCCGCACCGTTCGCACGTGTCCCTTTCGTTGTCCGCGTTTATTGTGTTCACAATCCTTATTTAAGTGTTTTAAAAATTAAATGTTTTCGTCCGCGGCAACATACATACATAGGTATATATTTGTTTAAAATAAGAAATAACAAAAACAAAAAACTCAAAATTTAAAAATATTGCCCGTAAACTTATCAAATAACAAAAAAAAACAAAAACTGAAAACTCATAAAATAATTTAACAATTACAGCATTCTTACATGATAAATAAATAAAACAAAAACAAATAAAAACAGTAAAAATAAAAGAGCTCTCTGAGAGAACAGTGTTGGCACAGCAAACCAGTGTTGGCACAACGGGTCGTTTTTTTTATACAATGACCAGATCAGGGCTTTTATGGCTCCTTTTCTTTAGCATTGTTATTGTGCTTCCCATGTGACTAAATTTCAAATAAGTTTATTTTACTGGTGCATTGTGTTAATTGTTGTTAGACTGTTCAGTGACGAAGGTAGAACACTGGTCACTGGGCAGTTATAATAGCAACAATTAATAACACTGTTATCAGTAAAATAATACAAAAAACGCTCGATTTTAATTTTCCTACCATTGTTATGACAGGGCGATTCAAAATTGACTTCTGCTCACGTTTGTGTCCATCGGCCGGACGTCTTCGCCTTATGTGAGACCCAGGTATCTGAGGATGCTGATCCACAGGATTTTCATTTACCAGGGTATCACCTCCTATCACTTTTTAACCTTCACAGAGGCCTTGCACTTTATATACGAAATGAAGTAGTGTACCAGTGCCAGCAATCTTTAGGCACGAGTGATCCGGAATTTAGCTGCCTCTGGGTTAAATTCAAAATCAGGTCACATTCATTACATTTCGGGTTTCTATATAGAAGCCCAAATGCGGAAAGGGATAAAACTTTTTCTGGCTTCGATGCCCTTTCCGACTCCATATCGAGGATCCTGGAAAGTTGTCCGGACAGTGAAATTGTTGTTGCTGGTGATTTCAATGTTCACAACTCATCTTGGCTCCACCATTCGAGCCACACAACCCCAGAAGGCCAATATGTTGAGTTATTTGCAGCGCACAACCACCTAGCGCAACTAGTGAATGAGCCAACACATATTTCGTGCGTTGAAGGGCACCAACATAATACTCTTGACCTGTTTCTAACTTTACACCCTCAAAAGTATGAAGTGAGCGTAAATGCACCTCTCGGTAACTCGGACCATTGCACCATTTCCGCCTCCTTTTTGTCTTCAGAACTTCACAACGTTTCTCAAACAGCTACGAAACGTACAAAATACATATACGAAAAGGCTCCTTGGGCTGAGCTCAACGCATTCTTTAGGCATTTTAATTGGAAGCTTTGTTTCTTAGACAATAATGTCAATGCCATGGCGGAAATTGTTGAAGGCGTAATTTTGCAAGGAATGAAACCTTTCATTCCATCTAAGCAAATATCCATTAAACCTAGAGCGAAATCGTGGTTTAATCTGACGTGCAAAAATGCAGTCAAATCCAGAGAGGAAGCATTCAGTATATGGCGTAGTAACAAAAATGCCGATACTGATTCGCTACGCAAAAGGGCGAGATCTTCATGTGCCAAAGTATTAAGGCGCCAAAAAGCTTTGTACGAGCAGTGCCTTCGTGCTAAAGTTCTTAATGCCCCTCGGGGTAGTAAGAGCTTATGGTCATTCGTTAAAAGAGTAAAGGATAATGCTAGTTCCTCAATTCCAGCTCTTTTAAAGGATGATCAAGTATTCACTAACCCGGTTGATAAAGCTAACCTTCTGGCTGAATTATTTGCAAGTAACTCCCACTTGACGGAAAGCACTCAACCACTGCCCGTGCTTGAAAGAGTATCTGTAACTATGCCTAGAATATTCTTTCGAGCCCGTGCAGTTAAAAAGGTAGTAGCAGATCTCAACATAAATAAATCTCCTGGGCCGGATGGTATTCCAGCACTGGTCTTGAAGCAGTGCTCTTCGACGCTAGCGCGTCCGTTAGCTAACCTTTTCAGTACATTGTACCGTGCTGGTGAATTTCCAATGTGTTGGAAGGTTGCTAATGTAACGCCAATCCCCAAAAAGGAGAGGCTAACAACCCTGAAAATTACCGCCCAATTGCAATTTGCTCTGCACTTTCCAAAGTTATGGAAAGTATGGTAAACTTTCATCTTGTGAGATATTTAGAGTCCAACAGCTTACTTAGCGACCGCCAGTATGGATTTCGTAGGGGTCGCTCTACGGGAGACCTACTGGCTTTTCTCTCGGAAAAATGGTGTCATTCTATTCACCATTTTGGTGAGAGTAAGGTGGTGGCTCTAGATATTTCCAAGGCGTTTGATAGAGTTTGGCATGGTGCACTTCTGTCAAAACTTATTGCTTTTGGTGTCGGTGATATCTTCTCTCGATTTATATCAAGCTTTCTCAGAGATCGCACTATACGAGTTGTTATAGAAGGGATCTCATCAAACGAGTTCAATATTAATTCAGGGGTACCGCAAGGATCCGTTCTTTCTCCCACACTTTTTCTTATTTTCTTAAACGACCTTCTACTTCAAACTTTCAATCCTATCTACTCTTTTGCAGATGACAGCAGCATGTGCCATTCATATTCATTCAATAACAGACCAAGCCTGCCTGAGATCGCGGCAATGAGGCAAAATATGAATGATTCGATAAATAATGATCTTTTAGCAATCCATGAATGGGGACGTGCGAATAGGGTCGAATTTAATGCTCGCAAGAACCAGTGTTGCATGCTTACACACAAATGTACGTACAATCATGCTGCTTCATCTGAAATAATGGGTGGTGTAGATATTGAGGAATCAGAAACTCTTGATGTTCTTGGCATGAAAATTAAATGTGATGTTCGATGGACTGATCATATTTTTCAGGTTTCAAAAGAAGCATTCAAGTGCCTCGGCTTTCTAAGACGGTGTAAGAGATACTTCACTCCATCTGATCTCCTTAATATTTACACCACCTATATCCGACCGAAAGTGGAATACAACTCTCATGTATGGGACGGTGCTTCAAAGTCTATTTTGAAGATACTCAACCGGGTACAGGAGAGGGCAAAGAAGCTCATCGGTGATAGTAGGGTAGCCAACTCTAGTGACTCACTGGAGCATCGACGCAATGTGGGATGTATTTCACTGTTTTATCGTTACTACAATGGAATGTGCTCTAATGAAATCAGGGAACTTGTTCCCGAAACCCGCTCATCTGTACGAACAACACGCTCTTCGTTACGAGCGCATCCATTTGAGGTTGATATGCCAGTGGATCGCACTACGCATTACAAAGAAAATTCGTTCTTTAGCCGAACAGTTCGCATGTGGAATAAACTTCCTGCAGAGGTCTTTCCTGTTACTTTCAGTGTGGGAAAGTTCAAATCGAACGTCCACAAACACTACTACCTTTATCCTCATTCCCATAACCAATTTTCCTAGTTCCGGCACAAAGCATTGCATATGTAGGGGTCACTCCCTGAGTGCTGGTCCAAGTTAAAAAAAAAAAAAAGCTATCCCTCGCATTTTTTGTTAAAAATTAATTTCGGACTTTCGGTAGTACTCTTAGTTTATTTAGACGTCAACATAACAACGCATTAGTGCCAAATCATTCGTAGCTTTGAAAAGTCGCGTTGTTTCCATGACTTTTTTCAAGATTTCCGAGGATATCGCTCGGATTTCATCTTGTTAAATAGTTTTTAATTCGGGCATGCTCTGTGGCTAATTCGCGAATACAGGTTCTTTCAAATACCCCCAAAAGAAGAAAACAAGCGATGAAGCAATTTAATTGCAAATGAGCTTCATCACCATTCATTCTCAGATTGCGCATAAAGTCATGACTTTCTTCAGCTATTTGCCTTACAGAAATCGCAAAATTAAGTCGTGGCCGGTAAACCTTGGATTTTAGCACCATTTTCAATTTCTCAAGTCTTCTTGATAACAATCAGAAAAACTTAAGAAAATCATATCGTTTCTTTTGGGCCACCCTGTACTTGAGCACAAGCAAGAAATCACATTTTAACTTTGTTACTTTTTTTTGCACATTATATAAAAAAATTTAGTAGGATTTGAAGAGCAAAAACAAATTGATATTAATTTTACGGCAACTCAAATGCAACATGTTCAACAGCAGCAGCACCAGCAGCAACAACACCTAACTACCGTCAACGAAGCTGCAAAATCATGTGAAGAATTTAATACAACAGATGAAAGCGAATTAATCGAATTAATAGCTCGCGACAATTTTCAAGAAGGTCTCACCGGCCCTGAATCACAGCCTTCGAAACATTTGCTCAACACAAAAACAAAAGTTCATGAGTTTGTAAATCATCTCATCAAATCTCCTGAGCTAAGGGTATCGCCGATACCCATTAGCACTCAGGTTGTGTATGATAATGCTGTCCAAGAACTCCATGTCACGCAATTGAAAGAAATTAAGAAATCCATTGATACCTGTGATACCCAATCGGAAGAATGCCACAAAGAGAAAGAGGAAAAAGTTAATGTCCGCAAACAACTGCAACAGTACGAAGATCTGCATCGCCAGTACACCCAACAAATAGAACAAGAGCAAATACTACAAAAAAAACGTGAAGCTGCTAAACAGAAAGCTTTGCAACAAACTAACAGAAACCAAAATACGAAAGGATCAGATGACAGTTGTCTGAAATCCACTATGCAACAAATATCTGAACAGCAAGATAATGAAGAGTATGTGACGGTTCCAGTAAAAGATTTAATAACAAATTTTGAACAGCAGTGTTTGCAAGAGGAAAAACTTTGCCAGCCAGCAGTTCCTGTTTCTTCATCTTTAAGGGAAGATATTAACGTGGATATTGAACAGCAAAACAAAATCACCGATGAAATCGCTAAAAAATTCAATGAAGGCAAGAATAGAAACACGAATATGTTTATTATAACAGCTAATGTTTCTCTATCCCGCCAACCCTTTTCACTGTGTATTGAGTTTAAATTTGTTCAAAATTGTTAAACTATCATGTGTAAAAGCCTAAACTGAATATCTTATAATACATTGTAATTACCATCCGAAAACCAACACCCGCAACCCACACCCCGCCTTCCCGCATACTATGTGCTGATAATGAAAAACTCACCATACTTGATTCAAAGCAAATTGGCACAACAAACAAGTGAATGAATGTCCCCACAAAAATTAAACGTTCCAACGCTATTTTGAATGTTTTTGTTTAAATCCTTAATTACTTTAATTCCATCAACATCATACATTAAATTTAAAAAATTAAGTATTTTTTATAAATAACCACAGATTCTATGGATACTTTTTATTTAACATACGGGCCGACGTTAGCTGGCCATTTCATATCATTTTCTCTAGAACCATTTGTGCTCCGCGTTTTCTTTCTAGTCACAATTTCCTCGAGGATCTCTATAAAAATAACTAAAAGTTTTGATATTTTATTTTCTGCTGTCGTTATTACCCGCAGGAGGGGTTCTATTGAGCACTGCGTTTGTGTCAAAACGTGATCGCTTCTCCAAATTATGCATAATTGTAACAGTTTGTGCTACCAAAGTCTACTGGAGTAACATCGCAATTATTGTATACATCCAATGACATATACCATGCTCGCGCACTACCCTTTCTTGTAATTTCTATGGTGGTTTTTAATCATAAACACCACGAGTACAACAGATGTCCATGACATGGGAAACAAACACTGAACAAACAGTCATTGTTCTGTTCCCAATGACTCTATTATGTGCCGGAAAGAGCCGACAACCTCCCCTGAAGGAAATAGCACCCATCGGCCTTATTCTATTGCCTAAATTCAAGGTTGAAGTTCCTGTACAATAAACCAAGAGGATTGACTGACATGCCATTTTGCTCTTAAAATAATGGAGTTTTTCTTAGCTCCCTTTTTTTGTTTGATTTCAAAATCTTGCGGATACCCCTAAACCGACTGAATTCGCTACAAGCCTTTAGCACTCTCTTAGGAGTTTGGCAATATTTTTATTTCATCACAATTCTATTGAGTAGTTCTTACTTTTAATAAAGTTCCTCACATATGTATTCTTCTGAAAGTCCTGCCATTACTTCATTGACCAAGCGCGCTCTAACCATTTCTTGGTTAAATATATTACACTTCAAACCCTGCACTTCACTCTCAGTCTCACATAACGCTAAGGGCTGTACGAATTAATATCGATGGCATTGTTTAGCCAACAGAAACGCCCTGTGTCCTCAGCCAATATGAAACAATAACCACTGTCTCTCTTTCTCTCGCCTACCCACATTGGAAGATAACCTGACCCACTATATTCTCAAACTCCTCAATTCTGCAATTAGTGGGACCTTATGAATCGTCTATTGGCCGTACATAAGTAGATATGTGCATATCGGCTTAACTCACAAAACATCAGCAAAATAAAAGCCAAGTAATTTTACAAAAATTTATTAATATTTTTATGATTTGTGCGATAGGCCACTCATTCGCTAATATGTGTATGTGTGTTCGTTTGTATGCTCGTGTTTGTTGTATGAATTAATCCCGATTTAAGTGTACACTTAGACGTAGATGTACTACTTGAAAGGTATTATTGCGACTCCTGGAATGGTTTTTGGCGTCCAAAAATATTTCTATGGATAGCAAAATTGGCCCGCGTGAAAAGTATACGCCTCTACGTCAATGGGTGTACATATTTATTTATATTAAAATTGATTTAATAGTGCTGACAGTGAAACCTGGTTTAATATCGCTTTATATGCAATGTGTTTGAAAGCTTAAATGTCATGATACATATTTTATCACGTGGCAATACTAGACATCTGCATAAGTGCAGTTAAACGCATTTTAAATCATTTCATATTGTTCTCCAATCAAGCTTTGTTTTGAATTGAAGTTAACAAAACAAAAGTAGAAAAATGGACAACAACAGGAATGATTTACAAATCAAATCAACATGAGTAATAAAGCAAATGTGTGGAGAGAAATGAACGACAGCGAACAATAAATCATTTTAAGGTCTGTATATACGTTTGTCACATCTGGCAATGAGAATATGACATCACAAGATAGATTGTCAGTTCACACGGTTGTATTTGCCAGAAAACCTTACCCTACGTCTTCACGGGCCATAGATTTGAACACGATGCCGGCAGAGTGACGGTATTAATATGTTTGTATTCAAACAAATTGAAGTAATTTTATGACCATAAATTATTTTATCGAATTAAGTTTACTCGTGGAGAATAGACAAATGGTTTTCAACATATTTTTAAATAAATATTTATAAAGCTCTAAGCACTCATTTTTACGTTAAGGGCTTCAGACACCTTCAAATTTCTTTGCTGTCAAGTCCGTGTGCTTGCTCTTTTGATCTTACCATGCTTGACGACCCACCAAGCACTCATATTTACTTTGATTTTGTGCTCTTCGTTTAGCTAAAAAAAATATAGAAATGTCTCTAAATAATGAAATGTTAATAGCAAAATTATCGTTTAATAAGTTATAACACTTCTTTTCTCTTTATCAGTCATTCCTTTGTTTTTATTTTAATTCTACCACTTTTTTGAGCGAGTAATTTTTCTAATTTTCTTTTAATTCCGATTTTTGGACAACTGTTCACAATGAAAATATAATTCTACTGAAAATTTGTTTGTACTTGATGGGTTAGCACTATAGATGTTCAAACAACTGACAGCAAGCATGTCAAAAATCTAAATTTTTTGATTTTCCATCAAGCGTCGTTGGTGTCACATATACTATAAAATTTTCACTTATACTATAACCATGCTTAGCAAGCATTTTGAACGTGCCTGGAGGCCTTTAATATTTCTTATAAAATAATAACCAAAAACAAGAAGCATCTTCGCACATCTGACAATAAAAAATCTCACAACGTCTAGCAATGACTTGACAATGGCAACGAAGATTAAGCCATTAGTACAATAACAACATTTACGTTTTCTGGCTGTCAAACAAATTAAATATATAAAAATATATTGTTTTTTTTTTAATTTTTTTATTGAGTTTGGCATTCAGGAAATATGTCATGAGCCATCAGCAGCTTCAACAGCATTACTTTGATTATTGTATCACGGAAGGTTGTTCACACGAGTGTTTGATGTCTGGCCACAATGTTGTCAGCTAGTCTTGCAATGGTCTGATCAAAGCAGATCAACAAGGAAGTAGCGATAGCTCACCTGAATAACCTGACTAGATGTCAATTGTGTAAAATTAAATTTGTGTTGATAATATACTCATAACAACATGGCTGATGACAAATTGTCAAACACCACAGCTTTATATGATATTTGGCAATTGTTAGAGGTTCAACTGTGCTAACAGTGCCAAACGATTTTGTTTGACAGTTAGTCAGGTATTTTTGCAACAAATTTTGTATTGTTTTATATTTTAGCTACAAAGCACATTGTTGGTGAAGACAGAAGTTATGCCAGGTTTCATTTAGCGGTTGACACAATCAAATTGTGGAAAATAGTTGTTTTAATTTTTATTTTTAATTAAAACTTGTATTTGCAGATTTGTACATGCCGAAAGAAATCCCCTTACAAAGTTATGCGCCACCACCAGTTGCAGTTATTCCTTCACCGACATCACCTTTCTCAGCAAATACAGGCTACGACACAAATCAATTCAGCACTTATAAGCCCCTGAACGGTTCGCCCATGCCATCATATTCGTTGCCTGAATCGGCACCAGCTATGAATAGATCGTACGATGGAAGTAGCACCTTCCCGATTAGCAAGCCTTATCAACAGGGATTTTCATCCACGTACGGTAATAGTCAGCCACCAAAGCAACAATACTTGCCGCCGCAAAGCTATCAGAAGGTACCTCAAAGTGCCAGCCAAAATGTTCCACAGATCAACTTTAATCCCTCACCTTTGCCGTACGACAAATTGGCCAAGTTTGAGAATCAACCAGCTGATGAGGACCGCTACATCAACAGTCCCTCTTCACGTGCATCGCATTTGCATGTTCGAGGCAGCAGAGTACGTAATACCTCGCCAGCACCTTTTGCCGGTTCATACAATAGACCTTACACTCCCTCATCCGACAGCCACTATTACGGTGGCACTCCCAGCGCCTCACCGCGCCCGCTATCTTCTACACAGCATTATAGTGGGCATAACACACCAAATCTTTCACATCCAACCATCACCAGCAATCAAATAATGAATGCTCCCTCTTACAATACCTCGGCTCGCGGCTGGGGCTGCAGTGGTGGTGCTTCCACAGGCTATCAATACCCCCAGAGTCACATATCAGCTGCTAAGCCTCAAATCGTAAATGCTGCTAGTATGCCCTACACCGACTTTTAATTCTATTTATACTAGACACTGCAAATTATTGTGTAAAAATGTATTGCTCTCTCCCCCTCTCTCTCTCATACACAACACACGAATTAACTCTCTCTCTCTCTCTCTATTTCAACGAAAAATGTTTTGCCTTATTTAAATTGTGTTTTGTAAATATGATTGAAGAAGATTTTTGTTGCAAATTACATATGTTAATTAACTACATAATTCAGATAAGTGTTATTATGAATCATATTATTTATTTCATTAATTGTTAAGTTTAGAACGATTCTATGTATTTTTAATTGTTGTGGGAAAACTTGTTTTGAAAATCATCAACATAATTATATGTATACTATATAATTTTTGTTAAAATATAAACTTTGAATATTTTAATATAAAATTGCTGAGCATATAATTGCACTCCCAAAATGAATTGTATCTCCCTGATGTGTCTTTATATCGGTGGTTCAGTTCTTAAACCGGCATAAATATGTTATAAATATAAAATATTGTGTGTATTATTAGGAAAATTAAAAAAAAACATTGTTGTCAATAAAAGGTAAAAGAAAACAAAAATATTTAATAACATCTGCTTATGATGTGCATGCACGTGCACGAACACATAGTTAGTTCAAAAATTCATATGGATGCAGGAATTCTTTAGAACCGACTTTAGCGTGCAGCTGCAGACAACTCATGTGGCTCTCAATGAAACTATAAATTCGAATTTGATTTTATGTATTTGTAAAGATTACACTTTCAATAAATAATACCGAAATAAATATAAATTTAACTTGTTTATAAAACTTGTTCTTTTTTGTGTTAATATTTTATTTTTTTAATAATAAAGGTAATATTGTGGGTAACATATTTGGGATTCACACGGTGTCTTATCGTGTCATATTATTTTAAAATTTTAAACTAGCTTAAAAATATATTTATTTCATTCTTCATGCTACGAGTATGTTTCCGCTACTGTCATAATAAATTATTTTTCTTTTTTTAATTATTAGTTTTTTTTAAAAACTTGTTGCATCGTACTTTAAAATACGGCAGGTTCTTTAAAAATTTTAACTGAACAAATATATGTAGCGCAAAAATTAACAAAATTGGCGAAAAATCACAAAAACTTTGAACAAGAATGAACACATCTAAAATTTTGCTAAAAGCGCAAAAAAGGCAAACAATTCTCAAAAATTGCTAAAGAAGACTCAAAACCGATTTAAAATGCTTAAAACGGAAAATTGCAAACAACTCACGAATATCAGAAAACAACAGTAAAAGAGACCGCGAAAATGACGAAAGCTAGCGAAAAATCGCCAAAATGGAAACAAGGTAAAAATTAATAACCACAAGTAAGAGTGTAATATTCGGCTGTGCCGAATCTTATATATCCTTCACCATAGTATGGAGTGAAGAAAAAGTCGCTCTTAATAAAATAATGAATTTATCCAAAAAACAATTTCTTAAAAATGAAGAAGAAATGGGTAAACCCAGATATGAGCTCAACCCAAAAATTTTCATATCAATAAAAAGAACAAACTTTTTCAAATAAAAAGTAATAAAAATAACTAAAATGTATCAAAAATTATTTTTTAAAAAATAGCATATTGTAGCTTAGAAACTTCCAAACATGTTTATTTTTTAAAGAATTTTATATACATATTAGTTATTTTTATTGGTTTTCTCCTTATTTTAAAAACTTTGCTCGTCAATAAATTTAAAAACCACGGCACAATCTCATTTATAACATATTTTTTTTTTAATTTTTGCGTTTTTTTTCAATGTTTTGAACGATAAAAGTTTTATTTTTCAAAAATATTATTGGTTCGATTTAGAAAAAAGAGGGTAATAAATCTGTATATTTGAAACTTGCGATCCGATTAAAAAACGCTTTAAGGATAGATATTTAAATTTGAAGCAGCCTATTGAAGGATACGGTTGGCAACAGGGTGTCAAAGTTGACTGACTACCTCGGGCATGTAAAACTTTGTTGTCTTCATAGCTTTTGCAAATATTATTTGATTTTAACAAATTTATGCTTTTTGTAAAGCTTATTAATAGGTAAAGAAAATGCATTTGGTGCTTTTTATGGAAATTGATAAAATTTTAGTATTTTAAATTTTTAATCGCACTATTTCCCATAATTAATATTTTACATACATATGTAGTAAAATATTAACACTTTTATAAAAAACAAATTGAAATTGATTATTGAAAATACATTTTATTTTACAAAAATATCTTTGATATTGTCAAAGATATTTATTTGTCTTTAAATTTTTATATTTCGGTTTTTGGCCTTGACTTTGCTCGCAATTTCTTGAATATTTCTGGTAATAGCATAGATAAAATGAAAAAGAAAATATTATATGATTTTCAACACTATTTTTAATAATTAGCAGAAAAAATTTTGAGTTATTCCAATTTATGTAGCCGTGAAAAAAATCAAAGTCAAGTTTTTGAAATTAGAGTGAAAAATGGCTAAATTTTGACAAAAAATAGATCTTGATTGTTCGACGTTTTACTCAAAATTTTTTCAAAACCAAAATTTTTCTTTTTCTATATTTCAAATGATTAGACTTCAAAAAAGACTGCAGTGGAAATTTTAAGTCGATTACTGCATGCACGCTATATCCAGCATTAGACGAATATGGAATATTTCTCAACGAAATTCTAAGTTATTCGCTTAAGAAAAAATAACGCCAGCCGAGTTTTTAATTTTTTTTATAAAACATATATAAATTAGATATATTTTTATTGTTATCCACCCGCTCAAAAATGTCGCCAGGAGAGCAGGTTTACTAAAAATATTCAAATTTTCAGAAGTATTTTATATAACTGCATGAAAGTTGTACTAACATTAAATTTTTAATATTTATTTCTTCATTATTTATTGAAAAACATATTAGTACTTTTATGTTGAACAATAAAAGACTGTTTTATTGTTATATTTTATATACAAAAATTATACTTTTTATGCAAAAATACTTCAATACATTTTAAATAAAAAAGAACTTCTAAATTTGGTGCGTTTTTTTTAATGGCGCGCTTTTTACTCCATTTTGGTGCGTTTTGAAATTTCAAAGTTGACAACGCTGATAACGAGCAACATCAGATTAGTAAAACAATTAAGCTCTCTCACTTTTACCATCTGTCCACTCTCACTTACCTTTCCCAAAGAATGTAACACACCCACGGGTTCATTCCCGGTTACCCTTTAATACCCGACAATATTAAATATTAAACAATGTTATTTTTGTAATGGAAAACCTATTAACACTCAAAATTTGTATGCTGAATATAAAAGTAATTTTAAAAACACTCAAAGTAGTTACCCAATTCACAGTCTTATGTAGGAATTGTAAGTTGCATCAATGTTTTTGGTAATGTCTACATAAACATATTTCCAAACAAATATTTATATATAGAGTTTACCAACAATATTTGTGCAACTGACAACTTATACAATAGTCTGCAAGTTGCACAATTGATTTTATATACCAATAATTGTTCGGTCTATGATTTTGTATAGTAACAAAAATAATCCTGCCACGAAATAACGAAATAAAAAAGATCCCAATAAAAAAGCCCAAAAGATATACAATAACTCCAAATAAAATTAAATAAGTCCCAACCAACAACGAAATACAGAAGTTTTTCGACTTAACGAACCTAATTGCTGTCAGGCTTGTTCGTTAAAGTGAATTGTTCGTTATATCCTGTTCTGAATTAAAAATGAATAGTATCGTCTATTTTATTCGAAAACCTAAATATATACAGTATTTTTTTAATGTTTTATTAAAATTAAAATTATTTATAAAGAAAATGAAAATTTCATAAAAACACTGTAATACAAAAGTAATTTATTTTAAAAATTGTTTACACATACACACAGTCTGTTTTCTTGGAATGGATGTCTTATTGAAATGAAACCCTCTCAAAAGCATTAAATTTTTGCTACTAACATTGTTTTGCTAAGCCGATTTAATAAAAACTTCTAAGTGCTTAATGACATCTTCGTGTTTTATTTTGAGCTCTAGAATTTCTGTTTCATCAAGCTGTTCATAATTTTAAAAATTTTATCGTCGCATTCATCATCGGGTAAAGGTTTATTTTCAATGCATCTATTCAAATCATCAGCTGATATATTTTACATTTGTTCGTTAAACCGATTACAAAATAAAACATTTGTTCGTAATATAAGCTACTCAGTTGAAAATATTTGGGTGTTCGTTAAATGCGATGTTCATTAAATCGAATGTTCGTTAAATCGGAAAATTACTGTAATTGTAAATATCCTTGGAAAACGGGTGTTATATAATTTTTTCGTTGCCTGTTATTGCATTTGGGAGTTATTTCGTAGTACCGGTTTATTTATTTATTTTACCTTCAATTTAAGTTCACTAAGTGTATCGGGTTTTTATTAGGATTTAGTGAATAGAGTAGTCTTCCAATTTAACGAACACCCAAACATTTATTTCTACTAAGAAATAAATAAAAATTTTATTTTGAACTCGGTTTAACGAACAAATGTAAAACAAAACGAAAGTAATGAAGAGCTTGATAAAACTAAGAGTCCAAAATAAAACGCGAATATGTCATTAGGCACTTCGACAGTTTCACAACAGTTGAGCTCAACAGCTGCGTATTATGAACGCGATAATAAACTAACAAAATAAGAGGAAAAGGAAGTGGTAACAACGTAAGCTAAAATTGAATCTTTATACGAAAAAGTGTGACAACTACCTATAACTGTACAAATCAAAATTGTTAAAAAAAATAGAAAATTCGCCACAAAGTCTTTATTTAAAACTTGCAGCTTTACAATGAAACAAAGTTTTACAAAAAGTAATTCCTACCTACTACTAATTCGAAAAAAACAATCAACTACGAAATTGAGGAAGTGGCAGACAGACGGACGCACACTAAGCCCAATAAAACAACGGGACCCATTTGAAAATAAAGCAAGAATTTTCCAAACCGGTTCATAAATGGCGGAGTTTTGAGGGATAATTTTAAAAAATACAAATCATATAAAATTGTGCTAGAATTTACTTAAATAAAGAAAGCAAAACACCAAAACAACCTAAAAACAAAAAATCAATGCAAAAAAATTCAACAATCACAATAACTTAAAAGTCACTAATGAGAATTTTCCCAATTCATTTCACTTGCGCTGCAGAATAAATAATCTAAAATTGCAACAACTCCAACGACACACAACATTACCTAACAACAACAATACCCACCACTTTCATAGACACAACTTACGATGACGTGTCATTTTGTTATACACACCGGACGATTGAATTTTTAATTTCTTATTAGAATATTTTAACACACACACACAATTTATCACATTGATTTCTTCACAATTTTCATATATTTGAAATTATTTTTAAATTTAAACCATTTTGGTTAATTTTTATTCACTTTCACTATTTTTATTATTAATTTTAAACTCCGATACGCGTTTCTTACCGAACATCTTCAATAAAATTCCCGAACTAAACTAATTGCATGTATGGCGTGATGGACATTCTTTAACAACTCCTCACTCCATACGCGTGTATTGTACAACAACAACATACAGCAGCCCACCTAAATTGCAATTTATGTAACTGCAATAGCAATAGTTGAATAAACCACTTTGCAGCATTAACACATGCACACAAACTACGTCAAACACATTGTAAAAAATTAATACTCTTACCACGTGGAGAAATTAAATTTGTGGCATTTAGTATGTTTTCTTATGCTACCTATACTTAAAAAATACAATGGAATGTTCTCTTATGAGAAATAAGTACAATAAGACTTGTGTTTGTACCAAATAAGCCAAGCAAATTTAAGTGCTTAATGAATGTAAACATAGAAAATATGTGTGTATTTAAGTATGTATGTACATACATATTTATTTGCAGCAAAAACAAAGATTGTTTGATTGATTTAGTATAATACGCGAGTATTTTGTATTTTATTTATTGTATTTGTACGCTTATTAAATTTAATGTTATTGCTTTATAACTTGAAATTTACTTTAGGTTACTCGTATTAACCCTCTGCAACTGACGTGCTCTAATTGTAACAATGTGACTGACATGGGGTCTGGCAGACCTCATTTTTAAACCGATTTCCCATGTTGAAGTTTTTGACTGGCGCCTTCTTGGTCTTATTTATGTACAACAGTAAATAGTTTTCAATCTAACATAGGTTAAAAATTTCATATAAAAGACGGTTTTTTTCAAGGTTTGGTTTATTTCATTTAGTAACAAAAAAAAAAAATACTTTTCTCTTAAATACAAAAGAAAAAAATAATTCTTACAAATATTTAGGAACTTCTTTTTTTACTTAAAAAATACTTATCAAATAAGTTTTGGTTTGATTTTTAGCTAAATCGTACGGTTAGATCAGTACATGTTCAGTTTTAAAAATTAAATTTTTCTTGGCAGTTTTCGCAGAGAGGATTGGAACACTGCAAGCAAGAACAGCAGTTGTAATTTGTTCTTCTGTGTAATTTAGATGGACATATATGACACAGTTTTCTTCCACTGCCTGTCTCAGGCTGAATTTTTGGAGGTGGAGGTGGAAAATCTCTTCCCAGAACTCGACTGATGGTCATGCGCAATTCTGGTGGTAATCTTTCATTATATGCACGTGCTTTAATGTGATCTAGCACCATTTCACGAGCCATATTTAACAAAAATTGGCCTCTTCTCAATTTGGGGTCCATATTTTCACATGCTTGGTACGCAACGAAACAGTTGACACCTATCATATCCAGTATTCTATAAAAAATTGCCATCGGCCAACGACAAGTTTTGCGACTGCAGGAATATATCGAGCACTTTTTGTCGATCTCATCAACGCCTCCTTTTGTTTGATTGTAATCGACAATCATTAGTGGTTTGCCTGACGCAATGTCGGATTCCTGGATTTGGTGTGTTCCTTCAACAGCTTTCAGAAGACGTAAGACTGATTCCGATGGCACCGATAATTTCTTCTCTTCTTCATTTAGTCCTATTCCATCAGAATTTTTACCACAGTAGATATAAGCATTGTAGGTGTAAAAAGTTCGTGCGTCACATAAAATCATGATCTTTAGCCCATATTTTGCAGGTTTTTGTGGCATGTAGATTACAAATTTGCAACGACCTCTAAATGGAACCAGCATCTAGTCAATGCACGTATAGGCGCCGGGGGAGTACTGAGCTTGAGAATTTAAGATGAACTTGTTATGGCCTGTGCCATCAGTAGAAAATACTGTATTGAGATCGGAGTCGTTGCATTTAAGCACCGACGAATAATATAAGAGCCCTATGAATGCTCTCATTTCAATCTCATTCGTGTCCATAAGTTCTGGTCGGCTGTTATTTTTGAACTGGCTCCTAAACATGTTAAGCTTTTGGTTTGTATTTACTATCAAGTTTGAGAGCATAGACTGATCAAAAAATTTTGTCCAAAGGCCAACATAACTTTCGAATTTTGTGAAAGTTACAATGTTTGGTAGCCTTAGAATATTATGAGCTGGAACTCTAGAATGTCTTGGACCCTCCTGATCAGACCATACAAAGCATTTTTACATCTGTGAAAATTCTCACTTATGGATTCCATTTGAACTTCCGCAAAGCTATTACCTTCCTCTTGAAACCCCGCTTCCAGAGAAATTTCGTCGTCCTCAAATATATTTTGTTCTGCTTCAAAATCTGGATCATTTACAGCATCGTCGCCGCTGAAATCTTCGCCCTCTTCATCAATTTCTTCGAGCCACTCAGTTATTTGCTGTTCGCTGCTTTTAAAAGTTCCAGCTGATGTTCTTTTATGGGAAGTCATTTCCTCTGAGCTTAGTGCCTGCAAAAATAAAAGTGATAATAGTCAAAATACAATTTTACTGTCGTGAGGTCTGAGAGACAATATGTAATTTTACGATATTACTGATGTGAGGTCTGCAAGACCATATTGAATTTCACAATAACACTGACGTGGTGGTCTGCTGGCTACTTACACTAATGCTGATGTGCGGGTATAATAGACCATTTACTGCGCAGTTAAGCTCGTGCGTTGCCCAAGATAGCTCTTTTCACACTGAGCGACGTAGAAGCATGAATTGAAAAGGTAACGAGAGCGTAGAGATCGTAACTTGGAATTTTACAAAGTTACGCACGATTGTTCTCTTTGCGGGGTCTGTCAGACCACACCTCAGTTGCAGAGGGTTAATATTGATACAGATAAGAAGTAAAAATCAAAAAAAAAAATCAGCAGAAAAGATTAAAAAAAACTGATGAAAATATTACTCAAAAGAAAATAAAAAATGGGAAAAAGTTATAATTAATAATTGTTTAAATTAAATGTTTTGAAAATGAAAATTAGTCTTAGAGTATAAGTAGGTACCAACAAAATTTTGTTTTGCTATATTTTCTTTATATTTAACAAGTGCGAGTAAATATGAATTTTTGGTCCTTCGAACCGGATACATTTGGATCCACCCCTCACGGAAGTGCTCCAATTCCCACGGAGTTGTTCCAAAGGAAAATCCCCTTGGATTATCCATATTCAAGTGTGTAAATGTACATACATACATACTTATGCACATATGTAAGTATGTATGTATAATAAGAATACGCTCTTGCATTGACATTCAGTCGTTGCATAGTTTAATAAAAATCTACATACATACTTACATATGTATATACATACATTTCGCGACATACTAATTCAATGTCGTTATAGTGGTCTATTAGTGTTGTTGTCGTCAACAAGAAGTTTTAAAAATTCAGTTTTAAGACACGAATTCCACAAGTAACAATTTCAAAGACATCTTGATCAGGGATGCAAAAGTTGGTACAATTGTACTGTTTTTAGCACTATTTGAAAGTAAAAAGTACAATAGCACCCCCAAGGCTAATTTAGCACTATTTCATAGTATTTTAAATCTTTATCCCATTTTTTATATGGCAACTCAATGTTAACCATTCGTTGTGAATTGTTTTATACCCAAGGCGGAATTATACAGATGGTGGCGATTCTACAACAGGTACAACATACAATAACAACTGACATTTCAACCCCTATGTTAATATAATTTCGACATACATTTCACATCTAATTTATTTTGGACGAAGGTATCAGATATGAAAAATTAACTAAATGAACCGATGTTTTCTGATATTGCATGAATTGCTAGAGGAATATCATTCATCCTACGTTCTTCTGCAAATGTGGAAAGATTTATTTTCAAAATTTAATAAAAACAAAAAATAGGAACAGGTTGTTTGTTTCGACTGTCTCTATCTAATCCAAACAAATGATTTGCTGAAGTCATCTAATTCTTGCTGCTACGATTTAGATTTAACTAAGAATTTGTTAGCAACAAGAATAATTTTATATTCAGATCTCAACAACTGATAGTCTTTTGTGTACCTTTTGGAATTAATCATTACATTTAATTGTTAACTTTGTCTACATAATATATAAGAACTAAGTACAAGTGAATTTTAGTGATATGCATATGTACAAATGAATTTTTATATACGTTTTTAACTAGTTGTTAGTAAAAAATATTTAAAAAATAAAAAGTACAATTGGACGGAAAAAAGTAGTCATTTTCTCAAAACAGTACAATTTGAAAATTTTATTTTGCATCCCTGATCTTGATTAACCTTGTTTTCGCCCTTTAACATTACTTCGTTCCAACTCTTTGCATTCCAAAACGACTCGCTCTTATGTTGTGCTCTCGTCAGGTCGATCATACTGAGGGAGTTGTAACTTAAACATTTGTGAGTGCAAATTGGCCAAAGAATAAATACACAAATAAGGGTTGACATCAAACTTACTTGCCATCGAACTTGTGTGTTGTGTGACAACAAAGTATATGGTTGAAGAAATCAAAAGTAGGTCAGCAAGTATATGAAGAAAACAAAGTATGTAGGTCAGAAATGTTCACAGCTGTAAAATGAAAATACGTGGGTCGTTTGATAAACCGCATCTACAAGGCATACCCGAAAATTTTTAAGATTTTTTCTTCTCATGAAAAATTTTAAAACCCCGTATACTTATGCGTATATACATATTCAATTTTCTGAATTTATGTGAATTTCATATTTAACAACATTTGTTATGCAATTGCAACATAAAAATATTTTTTATAATTAATGTTTGTAAGTAATTAGTCGAACTTATATATATTTTATATATGTATATTGAAACGATTAATTTGGTTCAAGTTCAAACCCGAGTTTACCCATTTTATTTATTCTAATTTTTTGTTTCATTTTTATTACATTATTGTAATTTTAATTAAATAAGAAAAATAATAATATTTAATGATATATTTTAGGGGCATGGCGATTTTGAGATCCCTCTCCACACTTCATTGTGCAATTAGTACGTATAAGTGAACAGTCCTTAATAAAAAAGCTTTCAATTCGTGTAATTTTAACGTCAAGAAGTTGAAAAAAGTATGCAATTCGTTTGATACCACTTTTTAAATTAAGAAATTTACATTCTCAGGGGATTTTAACATGCACGAAAAGTTTCATAAGAGACCTTAAGTAGAAGTAGTTGAACGTTGTGAAAAAATCAAAAAAGTACCGAATCAAGCCAAAATAAAATCATTTCAAAAGAAATTTAATACCGTTAATTGCGTTCCGGTTGCTACACTTGGGAAACGCCGAGTCAAGTAACGAACAAAAATTTTATTTACACTCCAGATTGAAATATAAAATAGTATTTTGACTTAAAGAATTTATGATCACTTTTGAACGTGTAGAGTGTAAAAGATTCCATATTGCCGAAATTAACATCAATTATCTCAATTATTAATATTTTTTATGTTCATTAGACTGGCCCCTGAATAAAAGTGTTCAAATTCTCATTCACCAATATTCGCTCGAAATATTATTTAACAAAAATAACAGGTGGCTCAAATCGTGGTTCTACAAATGCAGTGAGAATCGGAGCAGGATTAGACACAGCGCAACTTCCGAAAATCGCTAATAAAGCTCATACATCATGATCGTGTCAGTAAAATTCTAAAAAGTAAGTTTAGTAAAAGTCTACAATTCGCCTGGTTGGAATTCGAATATAAAGTCCACATCCCACAAAAAATTTTCTTTTTCCGTTTTTGACATTTTGTGCCAAAAAAGTCAGTGTTTTACACCTGTAAAATGAATTCGCCTTGGAGTTTTCGAGTGTTTACTTTCTTAAGGTTTTTCTATTATAAAATTCGATGAGAATTCAGCTTTCTCTTAAAAAGTTTCTTTATGGGGCGGCCACGACATTCCAACAAAAATTATTAAGAAAGTTTTGAGTGAGATTTTATTAATTTATTAAACTCCGCAGGTATAAGCCGGCTATTTAATTTTTTAATTTCACTTGTGAAAATTTGAAATCTATAACAGAGGACCACCCTAATGGTTAAATGAGAGTGCAAAAATGTAAGCGAACTGGCCCAGTGTTCGTTAATTCACTAAATGATTTTAAATTTAGTACTTTGAGTGGCAACATTGAGCAATCTGATTTATAATAATTAATTTAAAGCAAAGACACATATTGTGTCAATAAGTCGTAAAAAATATACTTCAAGTCGTGCTGATCTTGCACACACTCGTTACACAAACATACAGAGAAATATATTAAGATTAAATTGTTCAAAAAAAAAATGAACTTGAATAAATCACAATCTGTATTTAAATCTTTGAAATGTAATTAAATTTTGCTTGGAATCTGGCAAAAGTAATTTATTTATTTATTCACGGTGAGTAATAAAATGTTGAAAAAGAAAATAAAATATTGAAATTAATATTTGTCACCGTTGAACTCGCTTGGAAGCACTGTGTTGCGACTATTGTTGTGCAAGACTTAAATCTGAAAAGAAAGCAAAGAGTTAGTGCGCGTAGAGTGTCTGTCAATAGTTCGATTTGTATATAAAGGACCCCAATATGAAAATTAGATGGGCTGCAATTAGTGTTGCCAGAAGTACTGCTTGCCGCGGAATTGTACTGCAGCCAATTACAAATCCGGGACTCAACACATATGTAAGCGTTGACAAATCGTTGATTTTGTGTGTCCCCATCATTTAGCACTTTGCACCATTGAGATCTCCATACGATACAATTTACTAGACTAGTAGATAGTGCGTTAGTCTATTAGTCTAAGGGTCGTAGGTTTGATACCTGACAAAACGCTGGGTGTTTCTGCAAACAACTTTGTGTATTTGTCTGTTTAAAAAAATACGAAGTTAATATTCTCTTTTAACTACTTCTAGCAAATAGTTTTTTATGGCACATTAAGTTGGCGTGACAATGCAACAGTGCGATGAGTAACGTGGGCAGCGCCACGCCCTCAAAAAGTAAATATTCTCTTTCAATTACTTCCAGCAAATTGTTGCTTATGAAAACACAATAAAATCCCTGGACTTTTGCTACCAATTAGATCTACTAATTGATAGCAAAAGTCGACAGTGCCACGCCCATAATAATTAAATATCAATTACAGTGAAACTATAGAACTGTACTTCATCAAGTCTTGAAATTTTGTATGGATAATATGGAAACGTGTAGGCGAATCAACTGAACAAAGAAAATATCGATTAAAGCACATCTAGAGTACTGATAAAAAGAAGAAACTTCGAAATTTTTATTGTTTAGATCTGAATTAATTCAAAAAAAGATTGACTTTGAAACAGCATAATTTTTTATGAATTTTTTTTAATTACATCCAATTCACACGGTGTTTCTCAAGACGTCGTTTTTACCGACTATTTAAAAATTTTCGAGAAAGCTACAATTTATTTGCAAGGACAAAATACCTTATAATTTGTACTGTTATATGCTAAAAGTTTTCAAATTAATCGTTACAAAATATTGAGTACCTTAGAGTCTTACTCAGTACTTTCGGTGCTACTACATTCAGTGGCGAATATTCATCTATGTATTTCCCTCCTGAATCTAGGGATTTTGTTATATCAAAACATTCTTTAAAAATCTTTGTATGCGATTAAAGCAATTTTACCGGCTTGCAATTAGCCACCGACAAACCGATTATATAGGTGGCGTCGTGGCTTAACTAAATTTTTCGGCAGCACGGCTAAGTGTCAGCCGTGCCGTCACGACTTAATTCTATGCATACATTTCGGTTTGACGTTCGGTATAACTTTTGTCGAACACCGAACTTTGTATAAAGAAAGAAAAAAAAGATACACATAATAAAAATTATATTTTGAAAAATTTTTAAAACATTTCTTTCATAAAACTAAAAATAATGTTAATGAACCAATCCAAACGTATGTCTATTGTTTATTGTAAAATCATAAACATTTTCAATACATTTTCTTTCTTAAAAATTAAAGTTCTAAAACTGAAATTAACATTTACAAAATTTTTGTCGTTTAGTTAGAAATAAACGTAATTATTAAAAAAGTCACTGAATAACATTGACGTTAATTTTGCTGTTAAATATTTAAAAAAATTCAGATTTCTTGATAAGTTTTTTGAATATTCCTTCACAAGCTGTTATTTTAGCGTATTTTAAGTGGAAAAAATATAAAAGTTTGCACATTTGAGAAAAAAATATTTCGAGCAAAATGGATTAAATTACAAAAAGCTCAATGTTGTAAAAATAAAAGGTTTTCTTCATGTGTTAATTTTATTTCTGTTGAATAAATAATTTAAAAAATTTAAAATTGCTTCAACATACCTACCGAGGCTCGGGTTCGGTCTACAAAAGTGCGTTCAGGCGGACATCAAAATTTAAAAATAGATTTTCAAAACCTTCTCCGCCACCACTTGAATGCGTTACATAATTTTAGAACAGCCCCTTAAGTGTTTGACATTTTGTGAAAGTTTTAATAAGACCGTATTATATTTGCAAAAACTTTGAATTTTTAATAATTTTAAATTGCTTTTTAGGAATAAGATTGGGATCAAAAATATATATTTTCTGGCGAAATGTTCGACAGATGTGTGCATAATCATAATAGTCATACAAAAGTTTTAATGTTGCACCAAAGCAAAACTGACAAACTTATAGCGAACACCGGGAATATGGAAGAAACTTTATTTTCACATGATAAAAGGGTGAAATTGTCCATCAAAACGACTCATTTACTCGTATTATGTGTCTTGTTTGCGCAACTCTACAATTTACAAGGAATCTCCACGTCCACAGTGGAAACAATATCTAATGGAGATAGTAATTTCGAGATGGAAGGGCTTAATGATCGCCTTAGAGACTATACTAAAAAAATACTCAATATTACCAGCGTTACACATGATCTTCTAAGAAATGGAAGAAAGCTCTTTCTAAGAAATGTATTCCCTTCGTCTTTTGTTTTTTACTCAGATGAAATTAGCGCTAACCTTTTAAATCATGCTGAGATCTTGGAAAGACATCATATTTTTAAAACGCTACAAAATACCACTATCGCAAAGGCTCAAATAAAGCATGACAAAGAGAAAGTATCATCCCATAAAGCACCAACATCAGATGAAGATTATTTTTGGGAGTACGATGACAATTTTACAAGACCGGAAATGAATGCTTCGAAAGTAGCGACAGGAACCAGTTGCTCGTCATGTCATTACCATGAAAAGGCTAAAAAAGATAGTTTGGAGTCCATAAAAAAGCACATATTGATTCGTTTGCAACTGACACAGCCACCCAATATAACAGTGCCACCACCAGTAGTGCCTCAAAAAATTCTGGACTTGTTCTACAAAAATTTCAATCATTCAAGGACCATGTCACCATCCCTCTATACACAACAATTAAACTATAAAATTCGGACACGAAAAACAAACGTTTCACCATCAAATATGGAGGACGTGTTGAAGGATGAAGAGCATGAGGATGAGGATGACACCAGCACAAATCTCAAAGAAGAGAACGACGATCCAGACATAATGATAAGTGACAAAACTTACGATTTCATTGATGAGGATTTTTCAAAGCCCTCAATGCAATCAGATGAGTTCTACTCACGCCTTCACAGCATTTATGTGTTTCCAACAAGTGAGTATACCAGATTCTTTAATTCCATTCCCCGGTATTTCGGAAAAAAATCGGAATTAAGTAGTTGAATTTAATTAATTTGGAAATTTATTTAATTTGAAAATTAGAGAAAATGTAATTTATTTATTTAGATATTATTTTTTTTAAATAAAATTTAATATACAGTGGGAGACAATACAATGCAAACTTTTTTTTGCAAAATTCTACTGCTTTATTTTAGTTTTCAATAATGAGACTTTTCGCAAGATATGCAAACCTCTTTCTGTGGAAAACATGCAGCCATACCTAAATCCGAGCGTTGAGCGTCGCGTTAGCAACAGGGTACGTATTTGCAGTACATTCAGAGTAAATTATTTTCTTAGAGTATATTATAAATACGTACCCTGTTGATAACGCGACGCTCAACGCTCGGATTTAGGTATGGCTGATAAGCTTTCCTCGGTTTTATTTATTTACTAAAACGTTAATTATTTCAACAACGGCAAAAAGTGGTGAATTCGAAATTGCAACTATTGCAACAACAGTAAATAAAATGATGCAGTAGTTGCAGAAATGTGTGGCCGCACTGGCAATTGCTTGCATTAAGAAACTTTTAACTTTTAGTGAAAGAATGTTCCCCCGAGCGGTGCTTTTCAAGAGCTACGAGGGCAATTTGATAATTCCGTGACTTTCTGGATAAAATAAAATTTTTCCACAAAAAAGTGTTTTATTTCCCAATATATTTTTCTTTAATATCGAAACATTTAGTTTATTGTCTTTATATTTTTTTGTTTATTCTCACTAAATAAAAGATTTATCATCACCCCCAAAATAGGAGTTTGCTTCAATGACAAACTTTTACAGATATATATCTAAAGAGTTTTAGATGGACAAACCAGGTTTATCTGCTTGCAGATTGTATTCCATCTTGTATAGCTACAGTCGTATCGCCGTGCGCGCTTAAATTTATATCTAGATATTTAAATTCATTAACGGATATACATACATATATCTCTCGTCGTCAATGACGGTGTCTGATGTTTTTTGACGTGTGTGTATATATTTGGTTTTCTCTGTTTGTTATAAGACCTGTGTGATGTGATGTGTCCTTTGATTTCTTGAATAATCCTTTCAGGGTGTTTCTACTTCTGGCAATAATTAAAATATCGTCAGCGTCAGCAGATTTGAGTTGATTTTTTACATATTGTACCCTTTTTGGTCAATTTCCTTTATTAGGGAAAGTAAAACTAGATTGAAGACAAGAGAGGATAAAACAACACCTTGTTTCTCCCCGGAGATGACATCGAATGAGTTAGAAAATTTGTCTTGCATTTTAATTCTGAAAGCGGCTAAAGTAAAAAATCTTTCCCTTTTTCCCAACATGTGAAATTTAAAAAAAATTTCCTACACTTGGCATCACTGAACTCAAGTGTCTATTGTTTTGCCTATAACGCAAAAATTATTATTCTAAAGTTTGTTTTTCTGCTTTCGGCATTTTCTTAATTATGTTGTAATTAATTATTTTGTAATTGTATTGTCCCCTACAGTGTGCATAATAAGAATTGAGGGCAATGAGATAAATCGAATAATAGGTCTTTCGAAAGTAAAACATATTGCAAAACTATTTCCGTAAATATCTTATTTGAAGTCCGATCACTGGTCCTGCTGTTTACTTTTTCAGTTGATATTAACTGAAACTTTTTTTGAATTTAAGTTCCGAACTGAAAGAAAACATTTAACATATCAGAAGTAATTTAGTTTTTATTTACATATTTTGAGATTTAAGATTTTTCTTATACCATTTGGACTGAGTGTTTTTGGACATCTATTTATTTTAAGAATCACGCCTGCATTATAATCGTAAGCCGGAAATTTTCAATTTCAAATACAACAGTGATCCAACACGCATTTCAAGTACTATTTTGCACGTTTTTATTAAGGGACAAAATTGGATCTATGAGTATCAGCCCGATTTGATTGAGAAAAAAAATATGGAGGTTTCCATAAAAAAGAAGCAGGAAATAATGATTATCATTTATAGAGCCTTAAGGCGACCCAATACAATGAATTATACACACACGGTGAAGCTGGTTGAAAGTCGGCAAAAAATACCTCCCGGTAAAGGTCATTGGGTGGAGATTGAAATTAAAGAACTCTCCGCGTATTGGATGAAGACACCGAATTCCACACAGAGCATCGTTATACGGGGTATGGAATCGTGGATGCGCACATTTATTGTAACTGAAGATCAAAGTACAGATAAGTCTCTGGTAAGTACACATGTGCACAGATATTTTAACATTCACTTAAGTCTACAATTGGGATCATACTTCAAGAATTTATGACTTCTAAAAAAAGAGGCGTGAACATCCGAGTCATGATGATTAATGAATGAACTTTGAAATTATTGATCGCTCTCTCTCTCTCTCTCTCACTTTTCAGACAATGCATATAGAAATTGTGACAAAAGTTAAGAACCGCTACAAACGAAATGCGGCATTGGATTGTCGTGAAAGTGACAACGAAGTTCGCTGTTGTCGTTATCCACTGAAGGTGAATTTCACAAATTTTGGATGGAATTTCATTGTTGCGCCGCAGCATTTTGACGCCTATTTCTGTAATGGCGAGTGCAATATTGGCTATTTGGAAAAGCACACGCACACCCATATAACGTCCCTTTCCCACATAACATCCCTCTCAACATCAGCTAAGCCCTGCTGTTCCCCCCAAAAATTGAGTCCGCTGGCTATTTTGTATTTCGATAACAACAACAAATTAATGTACAGCACCATACCCAACATGTCGGTTGAAAAATGTAGCTGTTCGTAAAACTAAATGTGCACTACAGATCATTTATTAAACGTTTATAATTATGAAAATGTATTCAGATCATTATGTGAATAAAATAAGACTTTTTTACATGTTGCACATATATTTTTTTATATAATTTTTCGAACAAATTGGTTGTTAGAGGGTTTTCAATCTAAAGTGTTTAATTATTTTGGCTAAAGTTCGCAACAATTTTAGTCAAAAAGAATGTGGACATGAGACAATATTCCAAAGCAACAAGCAAAAATTTAACATTAATTATAAAACAGTGGTATTAAAGGAAATAAAACATCATTAAGTTCAAAATCAATTTCCGTTGTGTTTTTATTTTATTTTTGACTAATTAAAAGAACTCAAACAAGCAAACGTTATCGAAAAGGTCGAAACGTAACAATATATCATAATCTGAAAAAAGTATTTTCACGTGAAGAGTTTTACATTCACGGGTGTGACAATTTGAGGTTTTTATGTCATCGCACAAAACTATTTTATGGAAACATGATATTTTTTCATCATTGCCAAAACGGCAATGGCAATAGGGTTTCCCCATACTAAAGCATTAACAACAGTGTCAGCGTTTCCCGCTCAAAATGCCAATTTAGGGTTGAAAATAAAAGAAGAAAACGTTTCGTCAGCCCATGATTCCTTATCGATAATTTTGCAAATTTTTTTTCTTAATACCGCTGAACTCTTTTATATATTTTCGTTCCTCTTCATCCTATGCTCCTTGCATAGCAGCTCAGTGACTTTCTTCCACCTTTGCCTGTCCTGTTCTACCATCTTCAGTTCGTTCCACGATTTGGCTTGGACAGTCTTACTTGCGGTTACCCTGAGGATTCCACTCTAGAGCATGACTGATGATGTTGTATTGTTCTCCTCGGAGGGGAGGTGGTAGATTTAATGCAGGCATTATAAATGTTTATTTTTGTGTGCTTTTGAGTTGGCCGTAGGCCTACCTTGCCTTATTGATGCGGTTATTAACATATTCTCTTGAGCCAAAAGTTCCTGTGATGGTGCTACCTGGGTAACAAAATGCTGCGATATATTCTATATCTTGTTGTTGTACAGTAAATGGTTCTATATTTTTCTTCAGTTTGATCTCTCTAAGTCCGTGAGTTTTTGGTATGTTGTTCTTGAGCCCACATTTGGTCGCTTCAACTGCATCCTCATCTAGTTTAGGTTGCATCTCGTGCGATAACAAACATACATACATATATCATATACCAAGTTATGCCTCTAGGTTTTGATGTAGTTTTCAACATTATGCTGTCAATAAACACATTGAAAAGAAATGAAAAAAGCGATGTCCGGTCGAGCTACCACTTTCAAATTTGTTGTTCTGCTTATTGCCTCCTCGTGAAGAATGCGGCGCTCTGCGTAGAGCTCTTGGATGAGTGATATGATCTTCTCAGGCACACCCTACAGATTGTTGGGTTTTGGATGGTGTCCAATGCTTTTTCGATATCAATGAAAATCATTTGTAACGGTAATCGCATTCTGCAGATTGCTGCATGATTAATCTAAAAGCTGTTGATGGGGTCTACGCAGGACTTATTGCATCTCAACTCTTTTACACCAGGCAGTCAAATGTTTCTAATGCAACATACGAGTATGTACAAACATACACATGTACATATGTATTTGCATTATTCTTTAGACTTTTAGAAATAATAAATAAAAGGAATCTTTACTAGAGCTTTAATATGCTGAAATTCGTTAATTAGGCTTATTAAACGATTGATATTATTTGCGTATTGTAACGAATGAAAATCCTTTCGAATACTTTCGCGTATACATTTAAGTTACGCATGCACGAATGCACTGCATATTTTTACATGCATACACACATACACTTTGTTGTTATGTACGGGTATGGAGTTGTTTGAAAGGTTTGAAGACACACGCAACATAAAACAAAAGTATCTCTTGCACAGGCATGTTCACATGACGTCGCACAGTGTTTTGATTAATCATAACAATGGAAGAAAAATGTACAATAATATTGAGTCTATTCATATATTACGTGTTGCATTTAAAAACATGTTCACTATAAATTATAAATTCCGTAAATAAGTTTCAACAAGTCCTAATTTTACAAAAGTAAAAGTCTATTTCATGCACAATGCATAGAACATCAACAATTATTAAAGTATCAAAATAAATTGTTCTAAACTTGGCGATTAGATGCTGATGAGACAAAATGTTCGAGTGACACACATTTGATTGAGTGCATTTCCAATATGAAATATTGTGAGAGATTAATTAAGGATGATAATATGATCCTTCATACTCGTACACTCCAAAAAATATTCTGTGCAAAGGCTTTATTTAAGAATTCATTGGTTAAAACAGATTTATAATTTATTAAATATAATTTTAAATGCATTTGCCACAGTATAATCAAATTGAAAACTTAAGGACTCCCCTTATATGAAATTTTATCCTTCATAGAAGATGTAAAAGAAATAATTCAAAATATTAAGAATAGAATATATATTTATTGAAAAACTTAAAGTATTTAATTGAAATCTTGGCCTTCGAACGTTCATCAAGATTAAAAACAACATATACAGGAACATCGACTGATGTTGAACGTATATTTTTTGAATATATTCGACCGTTTTGTGCGACAATCAAAGATCCTTTTAATTTGAAAACTTGAAAAGACATATGATTACACTTTCTAATAAGCATTTGTTTAAATAAAACTGACTAAAATTTATTAGTCTGTGTTTTTTCGGGAGCATATTTTTGTGCATATTTTAAAGCTTTTTTGGGAATATTTGCATGCATATTTTAATAATTTTTGTGCATATTTAAATTAGCTCTGATCATTATTAATCTTTTTGCCCACGGAACACTGTGTCACTGTGCTTCGACACCAAAAGGTGAGAACGATGTGATATGAGAGTGTGTGTGGTGTGAATGGTCTCAGCTGGATACTATATTTATCTACAAACAATTATTTTTGAATGAAATGATTTAGATTTAGATGAAACAAAGCGGCGAAGCGACAAATGCACAAACACACACACATGTACGTTTTCTATAGCACAAGTTATTAATTATTATGTTGAAAATTTTTCAATAAAAAAGCACTCGTATTTATCCTTGAACGAGTTACACATGTATGCACACATGTATTACAATGATAACAAGGAAGTCCACATACAGTGGTGGCCACGAATTTAAGACATGACATTTCACTTATATATTTCTGATAATTTTTACACATTTTCGAAAAAATTTTAGATTCATGTTAGTTTTTTTTAAGATCCTAGTAATATTATGAAAAAGAAATAACAAAAGCTTCCATTGGCAGCCGTGAACAGTGCCTTAGAAGGAGTTGTTCTAAAGGCACCTGTTACTGTTATTGCCATCATTCTCATTATACGTTCAAACTTAGTTTGATCACTCTTCCGCCTAAGCGCCGGCCACCAAACGACTGCACCGTGGAATAGAATGGGTTTAATGACACATTCGTATAGCCAGTATACATTTTTCGGGTTGATACCCCAATTTAGGCCAATGGCTTTTTTGCAGCAATATAATACAGTTGCTGCCTTGGTGGTTCTGGAAGTAATATTCATATTCCAGTTCAATTTACTATCTAGTATTATTCCAAGATATTTGGCCTATATTTTGTTACCTATATTTTGTTAGAAATTTTTATTTACATATTATATAGATTAATACAAGTTTTAGCCTGGTCATGAATTTAGGACATAGGCAAAATAAAAGTTAATTCACTAAAGTAAAGATCAGCTTCGTAAAACAATCTTAATATTTGGTGGGAAATCACTTATTTTGAATCACAGCAGTGCATTTTCCTCGGTAAACTTTCAACTAATGCCCCACAACGTTCCATTGGAATGACATTATAAGCTTTTTGGGTTTCTTTTCATAAATCGCTCGAGTTTTTTGGATTTACTGCTGGTACATGCTCCTTAACATCGTTTTACAAGTTCTCAATTTAATTGAGATCCGGGGATTGAGCTGGCCACTTCAAAACATTGATAATGTTTTCCTCTAAGCAACTTTTCACTAGGCGTGAAGTGTGGTTAGGGTCATTATCATGCATAAATTTCCACATTAGAGGCATGTTGTCTTCAGCGAATGGTATCATAATGCTTGTCAGTGTGTTTTTGTAAATATGCTGGTCCATTTTATTGATAATCTTCTGAATGGGACTTTCACCATGCCAGGAAAATGCTTTCCACACCATGACATTGTCACCACCACGCTTAAACTTTTTAAGGGTGTACTTTGGGTGATGGTCCAGGTTTGGAGGGCGCCATACGTAATGGTTTCCGTCAGAACCGAAGCGGTAAAACTTCGCCTCGTCGCTCTAAATGTCATCGGCTTATTAATATGTTCTCTTGAAAACGCTAGTCGGGGTTTAATTTGTTTTTACACAAGTGGTTTACGTTGTGCAATACACCCACGTAAGTTTTTCGTACTCAGACGTCGTCTTCTTATTGTCCTGGACGATATATTACTACCAAAATACGGTTAAATTTCATTTTTAACTTTACTTGAGCTAGTGAAAGGATCTTTAACAGTCCTTTATAAATTAAGCTATTCTCCCTGGATGTACTTTTCCGGGATCTACGGTGCTTTTTGACATTACTGGTAGTACAATGTTGCTTGATTTGTTCCAGGGCATTGTAAATCTTGTACCTGGAATATTTAAGTAGTTTGGAAATCTCCATTAGTGTTTTTCCATCATTTCTACCTAAATATTTTGATATGTCCCAACATAAAATGGAATAAAACATTCATTACTTACCTTTTAGCTTGAAAAAACAGCAAACATTCACTTAAAAACTAGATATTTCTAATATGTTTTAAATTCGTGACCAGCTTCAAATGCTCGTTTTTACAATAATATAATAAAAATAGCAACAAAATGTAAAAAAAAAACAAAACCAAATAGCGTTACATTTTCATAACACTACTGGATCTTTAAAAAAATAACATGGATCTAAAATTTTTTCGATAAGATGTAAAAATTATCAGAAATATATAAGTAAAATGTCATGTCTTAAATTCGTGGCCACCACTGTATGTGTATGTGCGTACATGTGTAAATACTTGTAAATATTTCTTTGATTAAAACGGGGCTCAACGAAGTCCATGGTTATCTGTACATTTACCGGGTGAGAGTAGGGGATGTTGAATTTTCTCTGTTCTATTTGCATTGCATTTGGGCTGGGAGAAAAAAAGAGTTAATGGGCGACGCTGCCCCAAGGAGTGGTAATTGTGAAAATTAGTTTTGACTGCCCCGCAGGGAGTCAGCCTATTTCACATACAAACTGGCCATAACAAAAGCAACATTGTTCAATACACTGGCCAATCGACCACAACTGGATGAGACCGTAGAACAAGTTCGTTGTTTGGAACAGTGAAACCCATCTCATCACGGATGAACGGCAAGAATGGTCATCTTCTGTACAATGTAAAATAGCTAGGAAATAAAAATTAAAGAGTTGTATTCATTACTTTCATAATATCAACGAAAATATTATCACGAATGCAATGAAAACCAAAAAAAAACTAGTAAAATTTGGAAAGAGAAAAGCTTTTTACAGCCAATGAAAAGTTTCATTGCCTTAATGAAACGTTTCATACATATAGTGAAGAATTTTCAATGAAACTGATCTATAACACAGTAAAAGTTATTGCTTAATTATTTTCCAAATAACCGTTTGCTCGGTAAATGCATGAAAAAATCATATTTTCAATTAAAATACTATGATATTTATTGATTAATTTATTAATTTATTTTTTAATAAGCTCAATTAATTTTTTAAATTGGTTTTATATATTAAATCAATTATTTTTGCTTGCATTCTATTAACTTTTTAATTGGTTTTCACAGCGGAAGAGAACAAAATCGCATTCCATTTAATATACCAATAAATTTTGATTAAGCAATAAATTAGCTAAATGTAGAAAGAATCCAAAACTAATAAAATAATAGTACTAATAATAGTAAAAAAATAATAGACGACCATGTTGCTCTTGTTTCAAATCTTTTTTTGCACTGAACAAATCTACACTGAAAAGCCAAATAGCAAAAAAGTTTTAGTAAAATAAAATTTTGTTATTGACAAAATTTAAAAATCAGAAAATATTCGACTGGCTGTTGTTTTAGTGATAAAAAACCGGGTGAAAAATCAACCTTGGCCCAATTTAGACGAGAAATTAAATTCATTAATAAAATTCTTGATGCTTTTTTGTGTGTGTGCGGGTGAGGGGGTAGAGAAGAAAACGTATATTTTCGTATTTGTACTTTCGTACTTTTATTCTCTTTCTGCTTTCAAAGTGTATACAAAGATGCATGAGCTAATAAAGAAGCTTAAGCGATTGCATGTTAAAAAATCAACTCTGAAATACAAATAATCATCCATTAAATTCACCGTGTAAATGTAAACAGTTTTTAGAAGATACTTTTAAAGAAATATAATAAAAAAATTCATGATTAAAAATTCTTCGTCTAAATTGCGCCACTTAAAAACAAAAGATTTCAATAATAGAAAAAAATCCGGGGTAAAAAATATTCGTAATAATAATTTATTTTTAAATTTAATTTTTTTTTAATATTTCAATTAATTTTTAAATTATTCTTATATATTTTTCGACCTTATGTTTTTTTAAATTAATCTAATATTTATTTTAAGCACTAGATCAATTAAAAAAAAACGTTAACAAAATTTTTATTAAAAACCCGATATTTCGCCACTTCTTGTGTGGCTTCCCCGAAGATTAATCAGATTAATTTAATTTTTTAATTGAATTTAAAAAATATTTTCTTAAATTATTTACAATCTTTTTTTTTGTATGAACTTGAGTCAACACATTTCATAAAATTTTTCAAAAATATTTCAATTAACTTTTTTATTGAATCTCACAAATATTTTTAAATAAATTAAAGTTTTTAATTAATATATTATGTATGTATATTCTTAACTGAAAAAAAATTATAAGTTTTCGTTTATACTACTAATTTCTTGATTAATTGTAAACCAATTAGTTTTGTAGTCAAATCAACGTTTTACTAATGGAATCTTGCTTTTGCATTTTCTTGTGTAGCTGAATGAATGAGTTCTTTAAACCTACAAAATGTTAGACGCTGATAAAAACATGATTATTTTTAAGGATTTAGTTAAAAGCAAATATATTAAATATTTAAAAATTGCGACCCTTTGGCCAGTTGTTTGACTTAAATTACAAAAGCAATGAGTACGAGTACGAGAATGTTTAATATATATTTTAATGTTTAAATAAATTCCTTTGCTTTTTTTTTGGTTTTGCAAGCACTAGCATGAATTAAGAAGCTTAAAGAAATACTTTCTTTTGCAATGTTTTCTTGTTTATCAGATATGTTGTTTGTATGGATGTAGTCTCGTTCATTTATGCTTTTATTGGACGTTATCTTTCTAACACGGCATAGCAGCCCGTTTGAGCGTTAAAAGCCTTTCAAGCATGAAAGCATACTTTTCCGTCAAAGTTTCCGGTATCGCCGCCTACTATAATATTATATCTTTAAATAGTGTCAATGAGATGGTGTGGGTGCAAGTGTATGTGTGTGTGGATGCTTGCAAGGAAGATCTAATTCTATTTTTGCCAAAAAGTAAAAAGAAACCGTCAGCTAGCAGCAACAACTGTTAACGGGTGGGTGGGGAAGGTGGCGTTGGCGATGGTGCTGGTGGTGAATACAAGTTATGTGTAACACTTTTCTGAGGCAAAAACATTAAGACAAGCGATGACACGTGGCACATGTTGTTACTTCTTTGTCTATTGTTGTTTAAGCAAAGTATGTTTTAGATCCGATTAGAACAAAACTACGGCCGCTTTAAAAATGCTTTTATTAATAAATTTATATTAATTTAAGTTTTCCTTTCCAAAAAATTCTTTACAAAGTCCGTACAGGAGAAACAAAAAAAGTAATAAAATAAGCTCTACAAAAATACATCCATACATATGCATGCATGCATGTACATGCATGTGCGTATGTACATACTTTAAATTGGGGTGCATATCAGTATTCCAACAAAATCTTTACTTTTATTTAGAGCTAAATTTATATTTAAAAATATTTTTAATATTAAAGTACACGGTTCTACCAAGCGCTAGTATGTACTTGGAATGAAAAAAATATTTATCCCACCCCTCCTTCACACCAATTGCATGGAAATAATTTCAAGCATGTTCCCGTCACACAAACGGACATTTTGCGAGAAGTTGGCTCCAATTTGTTTTTCTAAAAGTCAGCACTTAAGAACTTCGAAAGACAAAAAACTAAAAACCAAATATGGCAGCTGCCAAATTTCGGAATTGTCACTTGCACAAAAAAAAAGAAATACACTAAATTTAAAAGGTAAATTCTTTTTGAGACACCTTTTATATGCGATCTCTCCTCAGTCAGCTTTAATTGAATTTGTTGTAGACAATATTTATATTTTAAGTACGTAGTATAACTTCTGCTTCTTTTTAAAATTTAGAATAAATTTTTTTGCCAAATATATGGCCTCTTAGCTTTTAGTTGAAAAAATTATATCTGCAACTTTTGAAATGCATTTATTTGTGGCCTTATTCATAAAAGATTAATAAAGTTGTAGTAGGTTTAATTTTATTTTTTATCGTTTGTGAATAATGTCATTAATATTTAATAACCTTTTAAGAAAAATTTCTTATAAAATAAATAAAAGAAATTTAAATTTTTTGTTAAACATATAAAAAAATTAGTTTCTTTCACTTCTTGTTACAAATTTAGACAAAATTATACGAATTCATTTCTTGTTACAAAATTTTATAAAAAATAAAATAATGAGGAAATGATAGGAAATCTATATATTATTATTATTATTATTATTATTTATTTAGAAGTATTTGTAATACTTTAAAAATTTCTTACATTACATTACATTTGTGAGCTTTGCTCGTTAATATTTCTAATAAAATTTACAAGTTGTTCGGTTCTTTCTGAATTTTAAAAACCGCGACCGGGGTTTTCACAATTTCCAAAAATATAAATGATGGGCTTAAATGCTGTTATATTAGGGAATCTATCGGTAGGTGAAGCTTGCATACATTACCTATAACTATTAAGTCAAATGCGGGTAAAGTCTTAAACACCCCAAACACGTTTCAACCTAATTGGCAACTGAGTCGGTTGTTGTCCAAATCAAGGCGTGTATGGCTCTGTTGGTTGAAGAAAAATCAAAAGATTTTGATTTTTTCAAGTTGGCTAGAAAGTTTTTCAATTCGATTGTGCTGTGTGTTCGAGTCTTTTGATCAGCTGTAAAAATTTATGTTTGTAGTTTTTTTTGCAAAAAAAGTTAAGAATTATTAAAATTGTCTTGAATTTGATTGAATTTTGAATAAAAAATATAAAAATTACATTGAAATTTTCCAATTGCTGGAAGAAAATCCAGCACCTCGGAAAATAAAAAGCCCGGATTACAAAAATAAAATGAAAAATACAAAAGCCATTTAGCCATTACAATAAAAGTTTTTAATTTTTAAATTTTGTAGTTGTAAAAAATATAAATTTGACATTTGAATGAAGATCTTTCAATTCAGTTTATGAAGTGTGTGCCCAAGAATCAATACAATTGAAAGACTCAATTGACAATTGAGTTGATACGTGTATGGGGTGCTTTACTGATACACGTGAAGTGAATGAAAGTCTTAGAAACCAGATCTTTCTCGGACAGTTTTAATTTGTAATTTTTATAAAAATATATTTTAAATCATCAATACATTCTCATTTCTCTTTAAATTTATGTCGTTTTCTTTTCTAAAAAAAAATTTAACATTTCTTTTACTTTTTATCAAAAAACGATTGCTATTCAAAGTTTTCTTAAGACAAAAATTTTGCCGTAAGTGAGGATACAACAATTACTAATGAACTCACTATTTCAAAAAAGCATTATATTGCAAATTTTCAATAAAAAGGGGAAAAAATTTTGCACTTTTTTAGAGAAGAAAACACCAGGAATCACTACAAAATTATATTAACACGTAAATTTAACAAGAAATAAAAATAAAAATCGACGCGTAATAATTTACAAAAAAAAACTTTTTCACTTTAAATTGAAAATTTAAACCGAATCAATTTAAAATATTAACTCGAAAACGTGCCTCCTAAGTTAGTATTGTTGATCTAGAGATTGCAAAATAAAGTCTAAAATGTTCTCAAAATTCAATTTAAGTGGAAGGCAGTTATTTTTTCCTTCGCAAAGCTGCATGAAATGACACAATTTTTGCGAATATAAATAATATTTTTACCATTAAAAAACTGAAAGGTTTGCTGCCTTCTATTGAGAACAAAATGTAAAAAACGTAGATATTTTTAAAAGTTATGTTGAAAGGACTTGTTTGGATTCATCTGAAATCTGAGTTCAGTCATTTCTAGTTGAAGGGATCAGTGTTGATTTCGATCTTTGTTCGATTTTACCACATTTGACGGTGAATACAAGTGATTAGGAATATCAACTACTTAACAGGGTTATTTACCAAATTAGAATACGCAAATTGCTTCTGTTCATTTCTACAAGGTAAATCAATTTCGGTTAGTACGGAATTCCCATTTCTGATGATCAATTATTCTATAAATTATTAATCTCTTGCTTTTTTCAGCGCCAAACATTAGTTTCATATTTTTAAAACTTTTTAAAAATATACAAAAATCATGTTTGTTTTTATCCCAAAAAAATTGTTTACCGAGGAAAACAAATAAATGCCGAAAAGCCGAAAAATCCATATTATGTGGCAGCCTAATATCTCCAGCCAATTAGAACTTAAATAAGAGAATTTCATAAAGTGGTGCCTACTTTCAAGGACGAAATAAATACGATCACGCTGTTGCCAACTTGAATGTTTGAGTTTCAACATTAAGAAGACCACTTCAATGAAATACATACACCGGGAGGTCCAAATAGAAGTGTCTTTACAAAAGTTAAATTATTAGAAATAAAAAATATTTCCACGATTTGTAGAAAACGATTTCAATTATGTGGCTGCCACAGCTGGTTTCACAGCAGTTTATCCTTTCAGACCAATTTTCCAAGACGAACGGTATCTGTTTCTATCTCAAGAATGCACACTAGTGAACTCTAACCATGTTTTTTTTGGGCAAAATTCAAATTTCCCTGTTTAGAAAACCGAGTTTTTGTTTGTGAAAAAATAAGAGTCTATATTCTTTGGAGGAGCTTTTACAAAAAGTTTAAAATTTCTTAAAGCTGAAATTAATCAAGTCTTTTTAAGTATTTAGTTTTAAGTTTACTTAATCAATTTCATGCTTCGATATTTTGGCGTTTTTTGAGATATTCCATGTTTTGTAGACAACCTCTACTTCGCTTATAGCTAAAATTTGGTTAGAGGAACAAAACAAAGGATGGAAACAAGTAGCTGTTTTGAATTATATGGTTATAAAAAATGAGAGATGACGAAACATTGAGTGAAGAAGTGTCTGTTATAAAACGAAAGATTAAAAATTTTTGTCATTATTTGCCTCAGAAATCGCAAAATTCACATAGAAAACATGTTGAATTTAAGACGAAAAACTCAAAAAGCCCATACGCTTTTAATCCATTTAAAAGAAATAGTTGAAAATACAATTCTTCCAATTGGCTGTTTTGAAGATTAGGCTGCTTATACGCAAAATATTTTATAAATCTGATAGAAAGTTAAAATTAACGGTGGGCCAAACTTGGAACACTAGGAGCAGCAGCAGGGTTAATATTTTTAAAATCCATCTAAATCTTTTGCTAAGGGCATTCTTACTCCGATAATGTGTTGTGCAATTCGAAAAGATTTCGAAACTGGCTGTTATTAATATTGGCCAAAAAAATTGTGAATCGTATCTGGATTATTCGCTTGGCAGCGTTCTTTATCGACCCGCCACTAGAAAAAGTCTAAAGAAGTTAAATTGCAGCTCCGAAACGGCCAATCGACATCGCCAAGACAGCTAATAGCACAATTTTTCAATGATTTTTCGGCCGAATTCGGTACCCGATAACAAGTTTCCAATATTATCCTATTCACCAACCACTTTGTAGCTTGTGATATACAAACGCGAACACAGTTTTATCCCATATGATGTGTGCAAGTCACGGGTGTCAAATGGACGAGATTTCCCACAGGCACATACGCTAATGCGTATATAACTTGTATTCTGAAGTAAACTGCTACTGACGCCTTTGAAACCTGCTAAACGCTAGAAAGAGGCATGAAGTAAATGCCAGTATGCAATGAGAAGGGTTCTGGAAACTGCTACCATATTCGGTAGTTGTCTTAGACAAAGTTAAATATCGATCGCTAGGTTGCATGAAAGAATAAAAAATTTAAAAAATTTAGTGTTGACATCAAATGCTAAACTTTCGGCGAATTCAAATTTTAAGACTGCGTTTCAAAATTGCAATTGTCGCCAAAAATTGATATTTTTCGCTTTAGAGAATCCGTCTACTGATTATGTATTTTCATTTTGTGTTTGAAATTTGTAACTTCACAAGAAAACGTAAAAGCAGAATCAAAGAATCGATCGATAAATTAATAAATAGAACGATTTCAGTTACGTTGCCAGCGGACAAGCACTAAATAGCAACTGCAATCGGCAATTCTCAGTATCCGAAATATCGCTTTTAGCAACTAGCAAAGCAACTGAGTGTTGGTTGCTAAACATAAGCGACTTCTTCTGAAATTTGTTGGACAAGTGGGTGGAGCAGTGTACTAGAATCACTGTTGGCAAAAACAAAGTTTTACAACAACTTTTTAAAAGATGAGAGGTTTGAAACTTTTTAGTAACATGGTTTGGGGTCTACTGATGGTTTGGCAGAGGCGCCGGTAGGTTGCGTGTGTGTGTGTTTTCTGGCTCAGTTTTTGTAATAAGATATCGAGGCATGTCTCGAATAAAAATTTACTAAATACTTATTTATTATTGTTGAATTAATTATATATTTCCATAAACATTCATATAATTTTATTAACTATTTTGTAAACGATTTTGGGCGCATGTCTAGATTGCTAAACTCAATAAATAATATAAAATAAAATAAAAAATATCAGGCAAAACTACAAAGCCATAAACTTGTATTATCGTATTGTCCAGCAACGCGGACGGGGTTACTCTAGTCAGTTTATACATATGTAAATGACGAGTTCTGAGGTAAGCACTTATAAAGATAATTCTAAATAAAATCTAAAAATCCTTAGAGCTGTATGATTCTATTTTCATTAGATAAAATCTTAATGAAACGACGATTGAAAATGTTAAAGCATCCATAATTTTTTCTTTGACAAAAAAAACAATTATAACAATAATGAATAAAGAAAAATTCACAGGGTTCTTTTTATTCGTATTAAAAATAAGTACAGAAAGAGAATGTTCTTGAGATCATTGTTAAACTCCATTTAATGTTGTCATGAAATGTAATTTTTTTTAATTAATTATGGAAATTGTTAAAATTTTAGTATTTTAAATTTTTATTCGCACTATTTCCCATAATTGAGTTCTTGTTACAACTTTGATATTGTTTAAACTTTTCATTTGCTTTAATGAAGGTTTAATATAATATCTCTAGTTGTTCTAAGAAATATTTGGGTAAAGTTCCCTGATGATCTGCATTAGCAACAGTGAAATGCGCATAGGAACAAGCTATACCCCTCAATAATCAATTTCAATTTGTTTTTAATAAAAGTGTTAATATTTTACTACATATGTAGGTAAAATATTAATTAAGGGAAATAGTGCGATTAAAAATTTAAAAGAGCTTTTTGATTTTTTTGTTAATTTCGCGCTTTTCATAGTACGATTTGGCGCTTATTGTTGGAAAAATGATGTCATCACTGCTTCTTGCTTAAGTTTAGGGAACTTTGGCAGTTGTGAGTTTGAAAGGACATATATATACACTAGTGTATCAAGCGGCCAACTCAATCGACCGCATTCTAGAAATTAATATTAAACTTAAAACGCTTATAGCTCCTTAAATATCAAACCGATTTAAATAAGATTGTGCACATCTTCGTAAAAATCAAAATCGGTTCAGTATTACGCCCGTAAAAGGGATCTAAAGAAAAGTGTTTGCATATTAATTACAGTAGTATTCCGATTTAACGAACATTCGATTTAATGAACATCGTATTTAGCACTCAAATTTTTATTTCTACTATGTATATAAGTACCTTATATTACGATTAGAAGTTTTATTTTGTACTCGATTTAACGAACAAATGTAAAACAAAAAGATAAAAAAAAAACGAAAATGATGAAGAGTTTGATGAAACAGAGCCCAAAAATAAAGCACTTCGAAATATGTATTAAATGTGCTCAGCAAAACAATGTTAGTAACACAAATTTAATTCTTTTGAGAGAGCTTCAGGACGATGCCATTAACAATTTTTTTAAATAGTAAATTATTTTGCGTTTTATGAATTTTTCCTTTTTAAAGAAATATTTATTTTAAATTATTATAATTTTAATAAAATATTAAAAAAAACTACACATATTTATACTTATGAATGAAATAGACGACGCTATTAATTTTTAATTTAATAATGGATATAACGAACAATTCGCTTTAGCGAAGAGGCCTGACAACAAATAGGTTCGTTAAATCGGAAAACTACTGTATATATGTATAAAAAATAGATAGTAAAAATGTTTTGTGTCTACATTTCGAAAAGTTTTTATTTAATTTCACTTTCCATTATCTGTAAATTTGTAAGCAAATATACTACATCACAATGAATTTCTGGACTCTGTGCTCCATTAGGCAATATGTAGTGACTACATTATTTAAAATTTCTATGGCTTAACAGCCGTATTCATAAAAAACGGAATATGAAAGAAAGTTTGTATGAAAAATTTTAAAATACATTTTAAATACAAATTATTTTTGTATTAATACGGGACCAAATGTTTTGCTATGCAATAAATAATTACTTCCCAAATAATTTGTGTGTTTAAAAAGGAATTTTGTTTTTTTTTTTCAAGAGAGCCCAAAAACATCATAGACTCCGTTTCAAGTGTTCAAGCTTCAATTTTTACTGTCACGAATATTCAGTGTTGGTATCTCTAGAAAGAACGAAAGCACTGTAAGCTGTTCCAAAAAAGGTAAAAAGCGCAACAAAATTACAAAAAAGGTAAAAAGCACCATAAAAAATATTTTAAAGTTTTTGTTATGCCAAAAAATATTCAGCAATATTATATATTAAAAAAGTTAAAGTAAATACCCAAAATACAATTTAAAGTTTTTGCTTCAAAATAAACAAAGGACCTGAGATCAAATAGCAGAATTTATTAACATATTAATTAGAATAATTTGATAAAAGTAAAAAAAACATAACAATACAAAAACAGGAGTAAAAGAATATACATGGTTCACATTAGCTACATACATGCAGGGTGTCCGCCGGGAAGGTATACTACTTTGTTTGTTTATAATTTTTGATTAAATGAAAGAGAATCGATCTTATATTGGTAAATGTTTTATTTAATGTCGGCAATTATGTATGGAAGACAATATCAGATAAATGTCCGTCTTTGTTAGCCTCACATTTTTCATTCTATTCTCACACATTTCACGCGGTATTTCATTAATTTCATCACGAATATTTTGTTTGAGTTGCTCAAGCGTTTCTGGTTTGTTTGCATAAACCTTGCTTTTCCGATATCCCCACAAAAAGAAGTCTGGAGCAGTCAAATCAGGCGACCGTGGAGGCCAATCAACATCACCATATCTTGAAATAACTTGTTGTGGAAAGAGGTCTTGCAGTAATTCCATTGTAATCCTGGATGTATGCGACGTGGCACCGTCTTGTTGATACCACATGTTAATCAAGCCCAGAGCATGCAGTTGTGGCTTTAAAAAGTTTTCAATCATATCATAATATCGCTCCCCATTCACAGTTACCGTTACGCCGTTTTCATTTTCAAAGAAGTAAGTTCCAATGATTCCTCCTGAGCAAATTGCACACCACCAGACTGTCACTTTTAATGGCTGCAAAGGTAACTGATGAATAATTTGAGGGTTTTCCATTGCCCAGAACCGACTATTCTGTTTATTCACATATTCACCATTCAAATGTACCTCGTCATTCTTATGATTTTTTTTTGAAAATCGAGGTTGTCATGGGCGAGCTATAACATCCCATTGGCATATTTACGGCGGCGTAAATGGTCTTGTGGAAGAAGCTCTTGTGTCAACTGAATCTTAAATGGAAAAAATGCAAATCCTTGTGCAAAATTGTGGCTAAAGTTCTTCGTTCTTTGAAAACCAAGCTCCTGAGCACGGCGTCGAATTGAGGTTTATGGATTGTTTTGAACACTTTCTTGAGCAGCAGTAATTTTTTCGGCCGATCTTACAGTACGTTGTGGTCCATGCTTGACCCTCTTTTTTCGAAATCATTCACTACACGATAAATAGTGCGTTTTGTTGACACGTTGTTTCTTCCAAAAATTTCACGTAACTTTCTCATTGTCACAGTAATCGATGATTGATTTTGATAAAATGTTATAACGATTAAAACACGTTGGTGTCTACTTTACGACTGCCAAATATGAATTGTCAAGACTAATGTTTAACAAAATGGCGGCAAAACAAAGTAGTATACCTTCCCGGCGGACACCTTGTATAATCTCACTCGAAAAATTCTTTGCAAAAATATTACACTTGTAGGCACCGTCAGGAGGGATGAAACTTTTTTACCAACTTAAAAAAAGAAACCAATTTTGTATTCAGAATTCTTATTCACAAACGATATAACTGTTGTATCATATATGGCAAAAAAATCAATTTGTTGTTTTATTGAGCTCTGTTAGAGGCGATGCAACTAAAAAACCAGAAATTATACATCATTACAAACAAACTAAAGCTGTAGTTGATGCTCTTGATCAGCTAGTTGGCAATTATACTTGTAATCGTATTTTATTTTTTTTATATTTTAAAGAACAAACACAAACCGCGAAGCCATTTTGGCTTGTCTGCAGAAACACCCAGGGTCTAGGCAGGAATCGAACATGCGACCCCCCGACTAAAAGTCTAGTACGCTATCTACTAGTCTACGGGGGCTCCGTAGACTAGTTGTTGGCCTGTTGCATAATATGATTGAGGTTTCCGCATGCAACTCGTATGTTATTTGGATCCTAATTGCAATTGTAATAAGAAGTTTTAACGTCGCCTTTATCCGGTAGAAACTTAGTTCGAAATATTAAAAACGATAAGGCAAACAGCGTTGCTTTGTCTGCGGACATGATAAAAACTCGAATAAATACATGTGATTTGTGTAAGAACCAGGTATTTTTCGTGTTTGGCTATCAAAATTTCCTATTGGAGATTTGGAGAGTTTTTTATTTCACCTTTTTTACTTTCGTTCTAACATTTATCTCTTATAAATATATTTAATCAGGGGTTGAAAAAGTGTTCTAAATGGCAAAATTTCATAATTTTAATTTAAAACTTCTAAAATATGCATTTGGAAAAATATAAATTTAAGAATTTTATAGTAAAAAAATCTGAAAATTGCTTACGTACAAATTTTAATATTGTAAATAAAAGTTAGAAAGTTGGGGTTAAGGCTTAATAAAACTTGGAACACTGGATTATCAACATAAAATTAGACAGAATAGTTTCCGAGGACCTCAAAACATTGAAATGAGAATGAAATGTCGATATTCCAAAATCAAAGTGAAATCACATTTTTTATTATAAAACATTTATGTAGCAAAATATGTACATACTCGTATGTGTATAGTGACAAAGGTTACATATGTAAGAATTAATTTCAAATAATGGTTGGTCTCATTTTGACTGTGAGCCACTGTACTCTTTTATACACAAACAAAAAAATTAACAGTTGAAAATGTAAAATCTAAAATAATGTGTTAAAAAAGGATATAAACGTTTATCAACGTTTAAGAATAAATGCAAGCAGAAAAGCATAGCAAAATCTGTAGTGTCAGGATCGCATTGTGGATCAAATCTTACCAATATTTGCTTGTCTAGACAAATCTCTCAGTTATTTCCCAACTAGTTAAATGTACATACATATGTATGTACATACATACACACATATACATACATATAAATATGTTAGTACATGGACATGTGTAGGAAAAAGATGCAAAACATGCACACAAACAGCATACAAGAACATTGTGTGTGTGTGTGTGCCCGATTGGCAGCCAGGCAGGCAGGACATTGAAATTTACAATTTAAAGCACAACCTTGTTTTTGTGTGGATGAATGTATGTATGTGTGTCTGTTTATGTTTGTCAAATAATGGTGGTTGTTTATAGTCGTTATAGAATAAAAGAGAACAAACATATGTACAGGCTCTTACACAAAAATACATACATACATACATACATACATACATACATATGAAAACAAATAATGAAAGTTGCATGCAGTTTGTTGTTGTAAACATTTTGGAGAAATGTAACTGGTTTGTGGATACTGGTATTCGTAAACATTCTGCTCAAATAAACGAATGAGAGCAAATTTGATTCGTTTTTGCATTTGACCAATCAGAGAATGGTTTGTGTTTATGGTAGAAAAAAAAACAAAACAGTTAATGGTGGTTGCTGTTGTTATTTAGGTTTGTAAGACTTAGACGGGTCGGTCGGTTGGTCGGTTTTTCGTTCGTTTGTTTTCATGTTTGTTCAGCGTTGTCAAGTGTGCATGCATATGCATGTGTGTACATATTTATGAATGTGAGAATGTATGCACGGGTATGTTTGTGTCAAATATTTTAATAAGAAAAAAAAAGAAAAATATGGAAAATTGTAAATGTAAACGAAGCGCCAGCCAGGATACATAGCGATACGAATAAACAAGCGGAAGGTCGCAAATTTTGTTGAACGTGAAAGACGACTGTAGCGTGCTGCGTTTAAGTTCATACGTAATGGTTAAATTTGTGTAAACAAACTATCGAAAACACGTGTGTATTAGAGCAACCAAATGCTACTCGTAAATACTATGTACATTTTTATCTACATACTTACATGGGATTCGTAACGTAACGTACCGTGCCGTATTCATTCACTTGTGAATTGTTTGTGTTAAATTCGCGACGCTCGTTCACAATTTGTTGACAAAAATATTCAATTGTTATTCAATTGTTTTTAAAAGCGCGCTACTTCCAATAACTGGCTTCAACTGAATATAAAAAATAAAATATTTGTGATAAATTAGTTTAAAAGATATCAATAAATTGCCCTAATTTTAGAAAATTTGATATACCAAATTGTGTTAACACCTAAAAGTGTAAAAATAAGGGAAATGTCACAAAATTAATTAAAAATAAGCATCCTTTTAATCCTGGCATTAAATCCAAAAAATATATATATTATTTAATATCTGCGAAAGCTATAAAAAAAGTAAAGTGAAATCGAATGCCCATTTAGTGTAAGATTCTTCTTTTGTTTTTGTGTTTGCTGTTGCCACCTGTGGTGCTGTGAAGCTTTTTATTTAAATAATAATTTCAATATGTACTGTCTCTTCTATTTTAATTACGAAATGTAATATGGTGCAATGTGCTTTGAAATTAATTATTAGAAAAGTGCTTTTTTGTGAATGAAAAATAAAAATAAAAAATACGTATAGAAAAAATAAAATCGACGTTTTTGTGCAGACGAAAGGAAACTCCACGGGTAGCGACATGATGCTTAATTGTTATACCAAACAAAGCCTGTTGTCATCTTCTCCTTATCGCATCCAATATATTTAATTGAAAACAACGGTAGTTATTGAGCAATTTGGAACATTATTACTTTTACATGCACGCACACGTATGCACATAAATGCCTATCTGCATACCTATGTACACGTACACACACACACACACACATGTATATATATTTATATTTTAGATCCTTGCACAAGATATCTTAATATGTAATTAGATCATAAAAGGATAGTTTTATTATTTAATTATGCATATACGTTAACACATCTTAATTACTCAACCGAGCATGGATTATGTTTAAGTTTCAGAACATTAAGACCCAACCGTATTTATAAAAAATAATTTGTATTTGAAGACAAATTCTTCGTACAAATTTTGGTTAAAATATATTTCAAACTCAAATTAGTTATATTTTTATGAATACGATAGTAAAGCTTTATAAAACACAGTTTATAAAATTGATCATTGGATTTTAACGAACACAACCAGAAAACACAATTGGCAAATAGTTTTATGAGCTTGTAGGCATGTAGAATGCGAAAATATTTTCTAGTTCCTTCCATCATTTTTGTTGCAAAAGTAGTTGAAATAAAACAAATATCAAGATGTCTTATGCAGGGCTCTAGTACATAAACGAGCATACAATGAACACAAAACAGAAAATAAATCTAAAGATTAAGCTTAACAATCGCAAAAAATCTGTACAAAAAAATGTAAATGGCACAGATTTGGAGATTGTTTGGATTAAAAGTATATTTAATAAACATATGAAACCATTTAAGTATCCAAGGGAGTGTTTACATATTATGGAACACCATTTTACGAGAGAGAGGATTACCCTTTCGCAGTGCTTGGCCTAAAGTTTGAGGCGTAGTTCTAATTCTTATTTTATAATAAAAAAACCCTTCCTTCCGATTTATAAAGAATTTTACTTTTGGTAGAGACGTCCTCCCGCTTTTCGCAGAATCGGTCTTAGTTTTAATAATTATTGAAGCAAAAATCACGAAGAAGTAATCAAGGCTTACAAGCGGCTGTATGCTTTGGATTTTTACAGGAACTTTAAGTAGTAACTTCATTATTCGAGATATTCATGCGACTTAATTTCAGAAACTTTTCATTTGTTGTGGGATGAGGTAGTCTATATGTATGTCGGCATTTCATTGGTGCTTATGCCAAATCATCAGTAGACCTGAAACTATATTTTTTGAAAAGTTTCAAACCTCTTTTAGCTCACGCTGCAATTTTCAAAAATCAAACGAGAATTTCAAAAATTAAAAAAGTATAAACGTAGTAAATTGGCAATTATGAAAGATTTAAAAGAAAATCACGTTAAGGCAATAAAAATTTATGCAAGGAAGACGGTAGTAGATGTTGCTAATTATGCAAAGAGCAAATGGGTGGGTATCCCAATTAGCGTTCATACTGCCCAACGCAGATTAATAATTGCTAAATGTAACTGTCAAACTCTGTATATAAAGATTTTGTTTATATTTTTTATATGGATTTTGACAGTAAGAAGAAGTAGCGCAAATGAACATCGTTTCTAATATATAAACATAACTATCCTTATTAATCAAAAATGCTTACTTCTTTTTTTTTATTTTATTGTTGCTAAATTTTAGTTTCAAAAACGTCTTGCCACATTATTTTTTTAATAAAAATCGCGATTTCTTTTTTAAAGCACTTAAGTGAATGATTTTGCTCATTTATATATAATTTTGTCTCTATAAAATGATTTATTTAAGCAAGAACGCTTTTTAGGGGGGGCACATTTAAGTGAAAATGTTGTAATAGAATACATGCGAATATTTTTGTTACCATCAGTTTTTGCGCATTAAAGCGGGGAATTCACTTAATCGGGAACTACTGTAATTGTATTTTTTTAGTGTCAGCCCAAACGGGAATAGGAGATTTTTTCAATTCTTGGATTGAGTTAAAGAAAACCAACGATGTAGTTACAAAATTACCAGGAATTGTGGGAGCTCGAATTGGTAAATCTTTGGAAGCTAAGAGCATTCAGAAAATATATAATTTAAATCCAAAATTAAAGCGGATGTGGTTCGATTGCAACCGAAAACGGTACCGGTTCGAATATAAGTTCTGCGAGTAGCTAAATACCAATGTACGAATATATCGTGTATCGTGTTTGCTTTTAGTAGTTTTTATTATTTTCTCCGTTTGTGCTTTGTAACACCCAACTACAAGCCATTCTCGTGGTAGACTTTTTGTAGCTTTTGAAGAAAGTTCAAGTAGGAGAAAAAGGAGACAGGTGCAACAATTAATTTCAGCCAACTGTGCAGAGGCAATTAAGAAAGCAGCTTTGGCTTTATACACGGATATGAACCTTTCATGTCGACATTATAATATTATGAGGTCTGTTGTAAATTATGCTCACAAAAATAGTTTTCCTTCATATTACTGGATTTCTAATGCACAGAAACATTTTAAACCTGATGATATTGTTGCTACAGAAAAATCCGCAGAAGCTCCTCTAAAAATGCATTTTAAATATAACTGCAAAAAGTTTTTTTTACACTCAAAAGAAAAATCAATCCATTCGCACTTAAATCAATTCCAAGCGGTGTTAAAAGTGCGGTAATCCCAGATTTACTAAAATCAAAATTTAACATAAGCATTTTTTAGTATATTCAAGATTTTTCACCCGATTAAAGAATTTTAAGAAATTTTAAGAAATGACTATACTCAAAGTAAGTAGAAAATACTTGAATTTAGCGTTTTTTTTCTGTGTGTGTTTAAATCATTTTGAATTAACTGATGAATTAACTTAATGAATTTTTCCTAAAGTTTTAAATATTATTTTTTCATTGTAGTTTCATTTTATTTAGAATTTAATATCATAGAAAATACCACCACATTGCAACTGAGTTACATGTATACATATATTTCGTAATATAAGAACAATTTTTAAAATTTGAAGTGTATACGAGGTAGGATATGTTACTGCTACGAATTATTAAGTTTAATTATATTTGAGAGGGTGAAATTTATATAATTTTTGTAATTTTTACTCCATTTCCAATTTGAGTGATATATGGGAGGTGAGCGTGCCCTTCCACCGAATTGAAAAAATAGACATATTGAGTTTTGTGTGCGGAATTAATTTAATAAATTTAGTTTTCTTCACTTTTTTTGTAACTTTTTGAAAGAAGGATATTTTTGAGCTAAGCATGTCCTTAATATGATTTGGATAGAATTTGATAAAATCATTAATGACATCATACCCAATGACTATACAAAATTTGATGAGGTTCGAACTTTTTTTCTAACTTTTATGACATTTTTGAATTACTGGATATATGGGAAGGACACAAATACTTGCTTCAAAATTTTTGAAATTTTAAATTTAATTATGTTTTGTCAACTTGAATATGTTTGCGATATTTCAAATCTTTACAATAACTCCTTCTATTTATAGCCACTCGTTATATGAAATAACGACACTGTGCATCGTAGCTTTCGATTTTGAGTTATTAGTTTTACTTTCTTTTTTCAAAATTAATATGTAGTTTAACCGGAATAGGTTCGGTTCGGTTTGCTTTTATGGTTCTTTTAACATTTTGAATCTATAAAATAAAATGTTTAAATTTATAAATTTAAGCAATTCAAACAAGTTTTTTATTGAAACATTTCATTTTGTTAATTTATTTAAAAAATTCAAACAATTTTTTTATTGAAACATTTTTGTGCTACAAAATGAAATGCTTGAAGTTGTAAACAATTTTTCATTTAAAAATTTTTGTTCTTTAAAATAAAATGTTTGAATTTGTAAAATTATTAAACAATTCAAGCAAGTTCTTTATTGAAACATTTGATTTTGTTAAACAGAATTTGCAAAATCAAATAAGAAAAAAATAAATGAATTCAAATGAACACGTTTTATGGTTTTTAATTGTTTATAAATTTAAACAAAGACTTTATAGAAGCAAACAAAATAATAACTTAACAGCAGAAATGAATTTCGTATTATTCCCGTTCAATTTACTGCACAAAATGGTTTCCTTTGTTTTTTATTTTAAACATTTAATTTGAACATTCAAATATGATAGCACTTTATTTATGTATTTAATTTAATTAAAAACAATAAATATATATTTTTTATTTGCAGCTCAATAATCTTAAAATAAAATAAAACATAAAGAATAATTTTATTGTCATATTGCTTAGAAAAAATAGAACTTGTAAACCTTAGAAACGATACGTTAAAAAACAACAACAACAACAACAGGCAGCCTACATTAAAGGATTAAAAGTTGCAATGTTTGCCTTACAGTCAACTCCGGCCTTAGGAGCTGTAGTGGCACCGTGGTCTGGTTCCATGATCGATCGACTGCCATCCTTAGAAGACATGCCGCACAAAGGTAATTAATTGATTTTATCACAAAATTTAATTGTAAAATATTTTTTAACTCATTTTCATACAAAGTGTGTATGCAGTAGAAAGGTAAAAGTACTTTGCGTCGCCTTCATGCAAAACGTGTCGATGCGATGATCATATTCACAGTTCATGTGTCCTGGCCTTTTTTCAAATTCTATTAACGCAAATTATTATTGGGAACATAGGACTTCTACAGTAAAATTCCAAATAATTCTATCATTACAAATTAATTGCATCATGTAAAATCGTTTTACGCCATGTAGTTTTTGAACGATCGGAGCACCGAATTCTTTTTGGATTTCATTCGAAGGCGGCTTTCGCAACGCTTACGAAGAATATGTCATATCCACCTCCTTTTTCTTTTTCTTCTTCTTATTATTATTATTCTTCCTTTGTTAGCCCCCAGAGCTCTTTGTTCTTGATTTCATTTGGAAAAAATATTCGACATACTCTTCTTAGACACTTGTTTATAAATACTTGGAGTCTCAGCCAAGTTTCGCTTCCACAAAGTAGTGTAGATTTTACGACAGCATTGAATATGCGGATCTTCGTGTTTTGTGATATTTGTGGGACACGCCATATTTAATTTAGGCTGATCTTGCCTTTTTTAGTCTACTAGACATATTGTTCTCCACACCACCATCCACTGGGGGTGCTTTACACATTTAATCATCCGGTTTAGTATTTTGAATTCGTAATCGGTGTTTTTTCAATGTTTATTTCGAATGGCGTTTTCTTTTCTAAAAAAGTGCAACATTTCTTATATTTTTTATGGAAAATTTGCAATATAATGATTTTTTTGAAATACTGACTTTATTAGAAATTATTGTATCATCACTTACGAGACAAAATTTTTGTCTTAAGATAACTTTGAATAGCAATTTTTTCATAAAAATGAAGAAAAGAAAACGGCATAAGCCAACGAACGGTCCTTGCTATCTTGCCTAAATCGTCCACATCTTCCAGATGTTTTCGCAAGCCCCACACAATATCTCCTTCTTCGGACATAGTTTTAACATTATGTCATCATGTATCACGGCAAAAAGGAATGAAGAAAGAGGACAATTTAATTTAGAGGACTCCTGCATTTGTGCTAAAGGATTATCATCCCGTTGTGACGAACTTGTAGTGCGGAATTGGTGTACACAGCCTTGAGGAGCTTTATTAGTTTTTTGTAGAATCGAATGGTTTACTAAAGTCGATAAAGACTAAATAAAACGGTGTGCGTCACTCTACAGACTGTTCTAATATGACACGAAGAGTATTTGTCTGATCTAAAAAATTCGAATGTATTTATTAATATATCAATTAAATTAAATAGTGTAGAGGGGGTAAATCGTTTTTCTTTGGAAGCTTTTTTCCAGAAAACTATTAATTTGCCCAGATATCACGAATATATCATACATTAGATAAACACTTCAACCACCCGCGAAGCTAAGTTATTTTATTTTAAATTGAGTGCGTGTGTGTGAAAGATAAGTTTTAAGTGCGGAATTAAATAATTGTGCCACTGAGTAAAACAATTGACCCAATAATAATTTAACAAGAAAAAGTTAATAATACTCCAAGCAGGCAGACATTTAGTTTTCGTTGTGTTTTATAAATTATATTATATAAAGTGGAAACTACTTGCCTCCAATGACACCTCGCCATGCTACAGTTATAAGATAAAACTGAGAAGTAATGAAAAGTATGTACCTGATATGTTTATTTACATTTTCGCTAATTACTTTGCCATTAGTGAACATATTTTTTATGGGGGTAAGGTTGGCGTCCAATCAGACTTTATCAGAGAATGAAAATGATTTTTTTTCCAAATCCCATCTACTACATTCTGGGGGAACATGTACCCATGTGTGATGCACATCTCAGCAGCACCCGAGTTATCCACTTGGGCAGATTTTATACAAACACCATTCATATTTAAACGGGAGAGCGCAAATCTCACACACTTCTCTTTTGTTTCATCGACGGTTTTCAGTTATAAACAAAACTTTCTCTACTAAACACTAAATCGTTTGAGGTACCCTGATTGGAAATGGAAGCTACAAAAACTATTTTTTTTTAATAAGAACTTAAAGATAATTTTCGTGGGAAAACCCGTTCAACCAACAGCGAAAAACCGCCATGTCGAATTATTCGAAATCAGTTAAATTTATTAAGAATAAAAACCGGTTCATCGTTTTTTGATTTAGAAAAACACTTAACAAAAAATTTAACTACGCAAAAAATTCTATTATTAAAATAAATTTTATGAAAACAGGAAATATTCACGCGGAACTTGGAAAATTGTTCATGAAATTATTGATAAGAAAAATTACAATATTAATAATATAATTCAATAATATTTTAAAAATTCAAATTTAACGGAGATACGAGTATCTAAAAATTTCGCTGTAAAATTTAAAGAAATTTTTAAAAATATTTTACACACTTATGATTTTAAAACTATAAATAATCGACCGAATGTACTAGGAAACCCATGTTATTCAACAAATATTTATAAACGATATAAAAATTTTCAATATATTATATACACATAACGTAAATAAAGGGGCAGGAATTGATGGAATCAGACCCAAGGATATCAAAAATAATACTGTCGTTAAGAATCCAGTTATTACAAAACTTATCAATCTGATACTAAACAACGAACACACTTAAAATTTCAATAGTTCGTCCGATATAAAAAATTGAGAAAAAGACAGGTTTTAACAACTGTAGTTAAAAATATAATACTTTAGTTCATTTTTTTTTTTAAGAACAAACACAAACCGTGAAGCCATTTTAGCTTGTCTGGAGATTTTTTATTTGTTATTTTTTTGAAGAACAAACACAATACATTTGTAGGTACATAATCAGCCCAATTATGAATAAAAATTCCCCGGAAGATTTCTCCCTTTTCCCAAAAAGGGGCTGTTCACATATTAATTGTTCGCATATTATGTGTGAACGGCCCCTTATTGGGAAAAGGGAGAAATCTCCCGGGGAATTTTTTATTTATAATTGGGCTGATTATTTATCGAAATTTTAACCAAATTCATGTCATTGTGAACGATACTAATTTAAAACGATTAGTTACTGAGAGAACACTGAAGATGGCACATAGCCGAAACCGGTCTGTTTATCAACCAAATTTGACGTGGGATGACGGAAATTCATTCCAAATTAGATACTAATTTAAAGAAAAAGAAGAATTTTTTGTGAAAAATCATTGCTTTTAATTCCGCGAAATCTCGCATAAGACTCGTGGGAAAGCTTAAAATGAAAATAAGTGACAAGAGTAACGCGGAAAAATTCAGCTGGCAATTGGTAGCTTTTATGTTCAATACGTAGATTTTTCAAACAGTTTTTTTATTTTGAGTTCATAATTTCTATTACAAAGTTATTAAGTTCAATAACAAATGATTGGAATTCATGCCAAAGACACATGATTTTGTTTTCATTTATAGAAACCATGCCTTAGACTTACATCTCCCGTAATCGCACAAACCGCGCTACAATGGTCGTTGTCCTTAAATGGGAGGTTTTACTCTATATATATTTTGAATATTTTGTTCTCAGTAATATTCCCGATTTTTCGGAGGTGATGGAGGAACTATTTGCTTTTCGTTTGTAATGAATTGTTTTTATTTTAATAAAGAAAATAAAAATTAAATCTATTTTTTATTAAAATTTTTAAAATTTATTCAAATAAAACTTTTTATTCATTCGAATAGTCGAATAATTATTCGCTTTTCATTAATTTTTCGTACATATGTATATCCGGTTCATTCAGAGTACCTGTTTGAAATGAAAAATAAAGCATTTGGGAAGTTGATGTATTATTTAAAAAAAACTCGATGCATCCCTGATGCATATTTGTGGATTTGTAATCCACTTATTGAGCAAAAATTGTGAATAATGTGGAGAAATGGGAATTTTTGTGATTTTTAAAGCACTGTATGCACTTTTTTCGGAAAGATTTTTTCCACTTTTTTTCTCCTATTCAATATCTACAACTTTGCTTTAAACACAATAGAGATAGATATTCCGTACGGTATAGCGAGATATAACCGTGTTAAAATATATAAAAAGTGATAAAAATGCACCTTAAACAAAAAAATTCGTATGACCATTAAATTATTAATGCAGCCAACTGGACAAAATGAATGATACAGAATTCTTATTTTTGGTGCTACTTTCACGTGCGATTCGCAGAACTTATAGTGTTCTTGGTATTCTAGTCCAGTCCGTTCTAAGCTATTTCTGGAGATATACCAACGAAAGTCTTCGCAGTTTGTGTTTGTTTAAGGCACACAGAATACATACATATTTTTATTGTTCAAAAGGAAGAAAATTATTCATTTTAGAACCATTTTAGATTTTTGTAATTATCTATTCCTGCCACCGGCCCGTTAATAATACATACTGGTAGAGAGAGAGTAAGATAGAGAGAGAGTTCTCTTATATTGCCTCATATACTTGCACATACATACTCGTACATACATACATGGTTGTTTTCATTTTTGAATTAATTTTATTTTGTTAAGAAATGTTATCCTTTCTTACACAGAGAATGCAAAAATAAGATTTGTGACATTTTTTCCGTTTCTATTCCTCTTTTTTTCTTATAGACAATTTCATTGCCATGAGAAATCTACCATGTTTGGGTGTTACGAGCGGTGGCGGTGGTGTCGGTAGTATTGACGGTTCAACGTCGGATATTGCAGCAGAAAAACCTACTGCTGTCATGGATCCAACTACCTTGGAAGCACCTTCAACGCCTCACGCATCATCTTATTTTGCCACCACCTACTACCACATCACTGACGATGAATGTATGTTACACAATGTTCGATTTAATATTTGTTTTATTTAAAAAAAAAAATTCAACATTTATTTAATACTTTTTCCCAAATTCCTTTAATTCATGTTGGAAATCGTTAAAAGTTTATTAAGAACAGAAAAAAGACAAACAAACAAAGCGATTAAAACAGTTTCTCACTCGCTTATTTAAAAAAAAAAACTTGAGCGCTTTCTCTCAATGTAATTGGCATTTTCTATTGCACAGTGCATGCATATACATACATACACATGTACACACCTGCATACATATTCCTTTAAAAGTTTTCAGCACTTTCCAGTATAATTTTGGTCTTAAATTAATTTTTTACATTTAATAAGAATTACAGAGCAGGATCAGGCGACCTTGAGTCGCGTCTATTAGTGGGACTCTCTGCAAGAAGACTGTCAAAGCTGCAGCTATAACTTTTTTTGTGTTTAACAGCAGACACCTTCGGCTTCAATTTAATTTAATAGATTTATTAGTTTAGCGAGCTAGAAAATGATTTTTCAAATTGAAAAGATTTACCAGCATTAATGAAAATCGTAAAATGTGTTTGTGTTGATTTTCATGGCTTATATTAAGAAGTCATTACAAAAGATTAACCTTTTTTTGCCTCGATTGCTTCAGAACATCTTCCCAAGACCGCCTGTCTGTTCAACCATCCCCAATGATTTTACTAATATTGTTACAGATCTAGAGGCTGCAACTTTTTTAATTAATTCAATGAAAACAGATTATGATCATTTATTTTCAATAAAAAGATCAGTTACCTAGAAATCGGCCTAAATCGGTTTATGATTTGTGGCAGCTCCCATACAAATGCCATTCAGTTAGGTTATACTGACTGGTCACAGAATTCGCAGGAACTTGCCATACAAAAATCATCTCTCCTGTATGTAATCAGCGGTGCAATTTTAAAATGGCGCGAAATTTATTTTAAAAAAATATGGAACAATCATGTGTATTTTTATATTTCCAAACAGAAATAATCTTTTTATTGTAACATAAAATAGTTGAATGCACGGAGAAGAAGGCATTTGAGACATCAGCAGATATTAATCAAGCGAATTTATATAAATTTAATTTAGATAGGCGTCCGTTTGGTCGATTACATTGAATTTGTTGGCCAAATTTCACCCCCCTGAACTGAAGGCTGGATCCCTCCTGGCTTCAGCTTGCAGTTTTGTAATGCTGAAACACACAGTATAATCAGAGTATGAAGTCCTGACGAATCTCTTCTTAGGATTTTTCATTAGCAAATTTAGAAAACCTTATATGTACATATGTATATACCTAAAATAGATTTGAAAGCCTCACATGCTAGTACTCTTTTCCTTTTTATTAGTTATTATAATTTAATTATAATTATTAATATGCTCAAAATAAAAAATAAAAATAAATAAAAAATATCTCTTATTCAGTTACGGCCACCTTGCGTAGTTGACATGCCTGGCAATTTACTCTAAATACTTTAATACTGATCAAAGATCAAAAATAGCTGCATACAACAAAGACATTTTATGGCAAAGTTGATTAAAAAAGGCTTTTTATTTATTATTTTTTTTGTTTCGTTTTATTTACAATCTATCCAAGGATAATAAGTAAATTTTATAAAATAAGAAAATAGCATTCATTGTTGAACTCCAATAAGAACAACAATATACAAAAACAAAAATTGTTAAAGTTATATCAAAATTTATAATATATACATTTTATACAAAAATCATTAAAGTTTTTATTTGAAAATAATTGTTAAAATGCCATAGAAAACACTATTTTGGCATAAAAATCTTGCTCTGGTAATCAGGTTTGTAAGTGAAGTTTATACATTTCTCCTTCCCAAGTAGCTGTGCGTCATTCTGTATGGCCCGGGTGTACAAACATTTGTGTGCCCATTATATGATAACTAATTCTTAAGTGCAAATATATTTATGCTCCCTTCGGTTCTCTAAGGAAATTAGGGGTCTCAACAAACTTCTTCCATTCAGATATTTTCATCGTAATAGGTTTTTCTTCACTCCAGCTTTTATGCATGTTTGTAGCCTCGTTATCAATTTACCTTCGCCATGTATGTATGTGCTGGTCCGGCCTCTTCTGCGCCTCTACTGAGGATTCCATTCCATTCGATAAAATTTCTGGCAAGATCGCACGGTGGTTTACGGAATGAGTGTCCAATACAGTTCCACTTTCTTCTCTGTATTTGTACACCAAATGGTATTTGACATATTTCAGCCCACAGATTGTTGTTTGAGATGGTTTGTGGCCAGAAGATTTTTAGAACTCTCCGAAGACATTTATTTACGAAAGTTTCACAGCCATATAAACGGGATTGAAAATGTTGATTTTAACACGGCGTGATATTTAAGACGATATCCATATTTTACTGAGCTGGCCAAAAGATTGTGTGGATATTTTTATTCGACTGGCATTGTCTTCACTAGAAGACAAGTCTCTTAACTCTCAATAATAACAGTATTTGTTTTCTTTTGACTCAAGTATAAATTAAGCCAATTGATGTAGAGCAATAAGTGCTGGTGACATACATACAAACATACAGTGTGCTGTATAAGTAAGTTATACTCTTTTGTTTGCAAAATCATAACAAGTAGGACTTTTTACCCTTTTTCCCATCTACGAGTGCAATGACAATGTTTTTCGGATGACATAAAATGTCAATTTGACAGTTTAAAGTTTTGATCTTTATTTAATGTTTTTTTTCATACAACTCATGGCACACAAACAGACAGACAGACAGACTCGACTCGCACGCACAATGACTTTACGAATTGAACGAGAGAAGTAGTAAAATATAATTATGTATGTATGTGCATATGTGTGTGTGTATATAATAAAAATCTCAAAACTAATAATGACATAACGCTATTACAAGATATAATATGCAATGAAATCGCATCAAAGTGTGTCATACACGGTTATTATCATTTTTGAAATATCTAACATGATTTGGGTGAGTGTTTTGTGTATGCGTGTGTATGAATGTATGTATGTGCGCATAAAGGACAACTAAAAACGACAACAATCGTATAATTTATGATCACTTTAGTGTGAACAATCTAATAACATGGTACTTTTGTCTGTTTTGTTTTGTTTGCTGTTTTTTTCTGTTGTAATTTTTTTTTCATGTTGTTCTGAACAAAACAAATTGTTGTATTTTTGCAAGTTTTAAGTGAATGTCGTCGAATATTAACGGAATGAGTTGTGTGTTTGTATGAGAAAGCAAGGACTACCCAGGAGTGCGCGTAATTGGCGAATAATTCTCTTGGAATGCTTTTGTATATCATTTGCTAACTTTGTATCATTAGTACTTCAGTGATTCCCTAACTGACGAACAGATATTGCAGACATAAACCTCGAAGTGCGTAGAAAAAAATTCGGTTGGATCGATTATACCCTTCGGAAGCCACCTGATGAAGTTTGTAACCATGCCCTTGCTTACAACCCACAAGGAAGCAAAAGACCAGGATGGCCAAAAAACATCTGGCGGCGACCCACACTTGAAGAAATAAACTCCATATCTCATAGTCTTGGAAGAGCCTTCAATAACATCGGAGAGCTCAAAGATACAACCGCACATCGACAAAGCTGGAGACAACTTATAGATAGCCTATGCCCAGCATAGAGGCAGTCCGTAAACAGAAGATATATATATATATATATATATACATATATCAGGAAATGTTTCATAATATTTTAGGCGGAAATTCGGGCAATCATACCATGTGCCCGAATTAATCTAATTAAGGGTCTTATAGTTTCTTCTGCGATAGTCAAGCAGCTGTTAAATCTTTTTTTCGTGGGAATTCAGATACAAGTAAGTTTTGGAGTACTTTCACCCACTAACATAAACTTACAAAACTCGGTATCGGGTTTCGCCGATTTTTGTAAAATTGATTTCACTACGGAAAAAGTAAGAAGAAGAGCCTTTTTATGTTCCTAAAATAGTGAAGTGAAATGTACACTTGAATATGAGTCGTGCACTCCAGAAAGCTCATAAGTAACAGATTTATGCTGATCCCTATAAGGTTTTTAAGATCAATGGAGTATATATATTAAGCACCAATGATCCCGAGGTAGAGCATGTGCCGACTCGCGACTCAAGCTTCGCTTAATGGGTGACCATTGTGAATATAATATTCAAGCAAAAAATACATCTGATTTAAAATTTTCCTTCAAAATTTGATGATAAGCATGCGTTCTGAATAGCCAACTTACCGGCCAGCTGATCGAGAATAAAATCCTGATATTATAGATTTGGGATTAAAAAAATCATACCCATCAATATAATTCAAGTACAGCCGTCACTGGAACTATCCTCAGATCACTCACCCACCACTTTTGCTCTTAGCAGAAGACGAGTGACGCAAACGAAAATGTGAGAAGCAACCACAGAAGACAAACTTTTTGTTTAGTACAGGCTGGAGTTAAATAATTAACAGTGCTGTGGCCTTACCCATAGACAAGTAATATAGTAATATTTCTACTGTATGGGAAAATCACCATCAAACTCAAGTCCTTGCGAAGTAAACTTTATGTGCGGAAAAAGGGGTCAGAGCAAGCAAACATACTTCCTAAAGTTGTCTTCGATAGATCAAAAATTACTGGGCTTTAAATTTTGTTTTTTTAGTTTGGACTGTATTTTTTGGGGGTTTTGGCAAATACGAATCTTTTTTTCTATTACTCGTATCTCAATTCGTCTGATTGTGAAAAATTGTTAAGTTCAGGATTCTGTAGTGAATTTAAAAAATGGCTAAATTTTTAGATAAATAGAGCCACACAAAGAATTAAGACGACTCGAAGAAGAATTTTACAAAAATACATAAATATGTCTAGATATTTGAAAAGAATCGGCCTGAGATAACTTTCGTAGTGAATTTAATATATGATATGAAACCGATCAATCACCCGCACTGTAAGTGTGGGTGGGGGTATAATAGAGTGTATTTATATAATTAAAATTGAAGTACACCTTTTAGAATTATGAAACATGCGACTCCAAATCAGTGTTTTATAACTTAAAATTAAATGATTCAGGTAGATAAGTACTGATTACTACGCTATTTTTGCTACAAAAATATGAGAAATGGAACCTTCTAATAGTTTCAGGCTCAAAGCACTCAAAAACTATGTATTCGTATTTTTTAAGATCAATATGAAAAGAACATTTTTTTTTAAAATTTTCGACCATAATATTTCTCGAACGGACCGGCTAAGATTTACAAGGCCTACAAAAAAGTTACCAAATCCTGGAAATCGTTTTCGATAGAAGTTTTTGGTTAGTGAAATAAACAAAGATTTTCGACGGCGATATCTCTCAGACGGTTCAAATGATTTCAATCAAGTTTGCTTTAGTCAACATGATTTTTCGATCGAGTCTGCAGTTTATAATTTATTTAAAAATACAAATTTGTTTGCTTGTGGTTTTGATTGTTTCCTGCGTAGCTTCCTAGAACCTCAAAGCGTGGAGATCTGACGACAACTCGTTATTCGAAATTCGGGTTGTAACTTTTTTTATAATCAAACATGAACTGCAAAAGCATTTCGAATTTTATTCTGAAACACCCAGGATTTTAGCGGGAATCCAGCCTGCGCTTCTAGACAAATAATCTAGTATACTCTGCACTTGTCTACGAGGGACGGAAGTTAAAAAAAAACTTTACACTATTTCGCTTATCGTGCAAGAGCTGTTGAATCAAGGTAGAGCGAGCAAAAAAAAAACAAATAAAAAATCAAACAGAAAATATCTTTATTATCAGGGTTGTCACAGAATCCAATGTTGTCGGAATTGGATTTGAAAATACGACAAAAATACTTTTGTGTGATGAATAATGCAGAATGGGCTTCATGAGCAAAATGCTCGCTCGCAGACAATTCTATCGCCAATAAATCAGTAGCTGTTAAAGTAATCGACAACTAATTGTATTATTTTAGTAAACTTGCTTTAATAGCAAAGGCTGTATTAATTTACTATTGCATCGCTGAGAATTGAGTAGCAAATTGAACTCATTACACGAACTGCTGGGTAGTGGTTTCGCTAACACTTCACAATCGCCTGACTACTGCTACTACTGCCGTTTGGCATAGTTCTGTGTCTTATGTGTGAACAACTAACTAACTATTTTCTGTGTTAAACTGTTTTATTGCTAAAATACCTATTAAGGGTATAGAATGGATGGATGGATGGATGAATGGATGGATGGGATGTGTAGCTGGAACGGTTGAATGAATGGCCATTATTTGTTTTATTAACCGTGCTATCACTCTTATTGTTTAAATTTGTTTTGTCACTGACTTGGTGTTAAACTACACACATCCATACATACATACATATGTACGTACATATGTATGTATGTGTATTATGGATGGTTGGATGTGTATGGCTGCCAGTGTGTTTGTTAAATGAAAAATAACAGACATCATACAATTTGCGTAGAATCTTTGACTTTAATTAATATTTTCTTTAAATAGAATAAGCTAAAACATTCGGTAGTCACTTTAGGCTTAAATACAAGTAATTTAACAATTTTTGATTTTAAAAACCAACAAACAAATTTGGACTTGTGAAGGCGCACAGTGTTTTGTACTCCAACAATGATGGGGGCAAAACTTGTAGTAGAGTTGTCACATGCGGCAGAGGGCCGTAATACTTAAGTGTTAAAAAAATTTTATATTTGTAAGATAATCACACCAAGGACTTGCACATCTCTCATGAAATCTAAAAACGCCAAGATCTTAAAATCTGTCAAGATGCTGCACATCACAGTAGCTAAATCTTGGCTAATTTTCATTGAAATCACAGTAAAGATTCCATATTCTGCCGTTCATCCTTTAACTTTAAAATAGCTGTAGATCCTGCGAAAACGAGGCCCAGCTGTTATCTAACAGTTTCAGCCGTTAACAGTGCTGAGATCAAAATGAGGAGGAAGTTTTTGTTAGCTGCAATACCATCTCATTTCTAGGCCACCTGCTAGCTTGGTATCTTTCCCCATATTAGAAAGGCAAAGAAATACCAACAATTATTTTACATACATATTAGAAAGGAAATAATTCATCCAAAATTTTAAAGTTTTGTTGAATCCATAAATAAAAACTGTATTTTTGTTTAATCAAATAGCCTACCGGTCTATCAAATAGTCCCAGCTTCAACCATGCCCTTGAAAGAATGAAATTTCCCCATTTGTTTCCGTAAATCGGTTAAGACATTTATTTTGGCACCCTCTTGTGGCGTTCTTTGAAGTTCATTCTTTGAGTTTTTTTTTTAAATTAGAGATGCGATCGTGAGTAACTTTTCACTCACGCTCATGCACGCTCACGATAAAAAAATTTTACTTTTACTTTAACGGGCGGACATTCGCAAAATTAATTATTATACCATCACCAAAAAAATAGGGTTGTTATTCCATATGTAATTTCTATGTTGTTCATGTAAGACTCTATAAAGTATATAGTATGTACATATATATTCTAGTTCCCTATGCTATGTCCCAGTGCTATTTTTACTGTGTTTATTGCGAAAGCCTCACACAAGTTAAAGACCTAAAAAATACTAAATAATTCTGTTTTTGTGCGATCGATATGGTCCTCCAAAAATCGCGTAAAAAAACTTATAAAAAAAATAAGGTATCCATATAAAATGGCGGAATCGGTTTCACGAACACATTAAATATCAGGTGAAATAATATATGTACATATATATGTTATTAAAATACATATCGCACTTGATCAACAAGAGGGCATTAACTCGAAATTTTAATTTTTTCACTTTTCTCCAAAACTTGCATTCTAATATTCATATTTAGCTGCTGTAAAAATTTCACATTGTTTTGTCTATGTTTCGCTAATGAAACGGATGATTTAAAATCTATTTTTCATATACCTTTCATGTAAAATCAAAAAGTATTTTGCTTCTGTTGAAAATTTTAAAATTTCGAGTTAATACCCTCTTGTTGATCAAGTGCGATATGTATTTTATTTAAAAAAACAATAAAAAAAGTTCATTTAGAAAAGAAATCATAAAAATCATAAAATATAAAAACCTATCTATATAATTAATATGCAAACATGTCTTTTTAGATCCCTCTTATGCTCATATTTTGACAAAACTTATATCATTTTGACGATATTTATTCACAAATGTGCACAATCTATATATTGTTAAAATCGATTCAGTACTTTGGGAGCTATACGCGCTTAAAGTTGCTTCTAATTCACACGCACTTATTGCACATGCATGAATTTGTCCCAAATCGTAGTTCTGTCATCACTGGCTAATCGTCAAAAATTCCAAACTAAATAATCATGGTACTAAAAAAGCACACATGAACATTTGTTTACAAATCCAAATAAGAAAAGGAAAAGAAACAAAATTCTTTATAGAAGAGAAAATGCAACCAAACACACATGTGAATATACATATAATTTTTTGCCATTTTTCTTTTGTGTTTTTTGACAGCTTCGAACCTAAACAACAAAAAAAGCAGTGCTGTTTTTGCTGTTGTTGGTTTGTTGTAGCTTCGACACTACCTATAAATATTATTCTACCATGGAAATAATCAATGTTGGTCAAAATTTTTCGCAAATTTGAACAGAGTACTAGGCTTAAGGCTGTAAAAATCTATTGATATGTGTGCACTTTTGCAAGACCATTTGTATTAAACTCTGAAGTACGTTAATGTAGATATATGTACATACATACATATGTATATGAACACGCGTAATAAATAGACTTGTACTGAGATCCATGTGAATGAATTACTGGACGACGACATTGACTTAGAGATATTATAATACACATAATAATTACAATAATAATAATGTCACGAGTAGGGGGTAACAAATGCTGTCGTTGTAAGTGGCAAATGGTTGTAGAATTTGTAGCTAAAGAAGGTTCTATGATGTTGATGCAGCGGCTAGTTTCATAGATGATTAAAACAAATAAATAAACAACAATAGTTGAAATGATTGTTGTACTCAGATCTGTTGTTTTGAACTTTTAGACATAAAAAGAAAATCATTCATCATTTCCTTTAACACATGCTTGTGTAAGAGTACATGTGTGTGAGTGAGTGTGTGTGTGTGTGACAATGATAACATGGGTATTCTTCTTGAAAAAAAACGTTAATACATACAAACATATATACATATTCGTCCTGTCCCGTCAATAAAAAAAAGGTGGAAAATTATTTGTATTTTCATTTTAACAAAAGGATCTTAAGTAACAGTACTTGGATGCACAGCAGGAGCAGAGAGATTTATAATTTATTTATGGTCGCTTATTTAGAAAACAATAAACTATTAAATATAACTAGAGGATTTTGTGGTAAATTTGTTTTTTTCCTTCCAACTGCATCATTTTGTCCGAAATGGCAAAAATCTTGTTGCAACCAAAAAGAATTACATTTTTCTTTTCATTGTTGGTGCTGTTTCATTTGGAGTGTAATGTGTGATTTGTATATTAAATCAGCAGAAAATTTATGTGTGCTTTTGTTCTACTTTGTTTTTGTTATTTTTATTTTTAATAATAATTTACAAGAAAAAAATTACTATATATACACATGTGGCCATTAAAATAGGTAACATCTTAATAAATATCAAAAATGTCATCATGTTTATTTAGTGTAATTATTTTTTTTCGAACAAATTGGTTGTTAGTGGTTTTTAATCTAAAGTGATTCTTATTTCGGCTAAAGTTCGTAACATTTTTAGTCAGAAAGAATTGGACATGAGGACAATATTCCAAAGGAACAAGGGAAAATGTTAACACTAATTAATTTTAACTTACACGGCAGAACAGAAAAAACGTTGTTTTTCGGGAGCCGCCCGCTACACTCCCATCATCAGTGTTCATGTGTGTTTCCGGCTCGCTTGAATGTGATTTAAAATTTTTATTTATTTAAATTATGATTCGAAAAATGATACGAGAGCTATTTGTATTAAAGCAAACTCAACTTCACCACGATCAATATTAAAATTTTACCATCACTAATTAACGTAAAATTAACCCATTGCTACACGTTGTTGTTGTTTTTTTATCTCATCTACCATTTTTCTTTCTAATTTTTGTTATTTAGCTTAAGACAAACTTTTTTGATTTGATTACTATACTTAAGTACTATTGTTTTTTGTCAACTAGTTGAGTTTTTGATTTATTTCATAAATTTTAACTAGTCACATAATCGGGTATAAAGTGTGTGGTGTAACTTGCAGTTTTTAAGGCGTCAAAAGTTTAAAACGCATGAAACGCAAGATGAGTAGAACGCGTGGTGCTGACTTTCAGCTTAAAAGTAGAAAGCTATTTAACTTTTTTACGCGTCACAAGCGTTGCAAGCTTTTGTTTTGAAACTTGCTTTCTGATTCAACTTTTTTGAGAGGCGTAGAAAGCGTGGTGTGGACTTTCAGCTTAAGGATTAACAATGGAATTTTCGAGCTATTTTGCTTCTTTTTATAATTTACTTTGGCTGCAATCGCCTTATATCACTTAAAGTCCATCCATAATTGGTCTTGTTTTTTCATCTCATCACTTTTTTCTATTGTACTTTGGGGCTTAAGATTCTTAACAATAAAATTGTTAGAACGTCCAATTGAGTGTGCCGTAATTTTTTAGGGCTTATTCTGGCCCTGAAGCCTCTGAACAAGTCCCTGCTCTTACATCATTGATGTGGATGCTAATATTCGATTATTATTGTATCATAATTAGACAGCAAACACAAATTTTGAATTTAGCTTTTGGTGAAATGTAAAATTTTTTAATTTCACCACATTTCGTTGGCAACAAAAATTGCCTTATTTTTAAGGAATATTTTATTTTATTTTTATTTATTTCTTTTGGATGTCCCATACACAAGACTTAAGTCTTATATTACAGTATAGAACTGAGCATATGCGAATACAATGAATCAGAAACATGATAAAATATTTTAAATTTACTTAAGGAATGTTAATATATAAAATAAAATTTAATGATATTTAATTACATAATGTTAACAAAATCTAATAAGCTTACAAAAAAAAATAGAAAAAAGTAAAACTCGAAAAGTTGAGAACATACATTGTTATACAATCAGAATTTGTCAAAAACAAATATGTACATTCATCTTGAAAAATGACAAAAAATACACTTCCTGAACTGCCGTACGTTACTAATGGTTTGTAATGAATAAGGGATTCCGTTCCAGAGACTAATGGCATGAATAAAGAAATGATATTTAGAAATCAGTGTTCTATGGCCAAATGCTAGAATTCTTTTACCTTTATCAAGTGTTGAAAAGTTTAATCGTGCATATAGATGGTCAGGATGATGCGTATATATAATTTTGTGCATGAACAGTAAGATACGCACTCGTAAGTAATCTTCAAAAGCAATTCCGTAAAGCAAGGTGCCGTAGGGGGATATATGGTCATATCTTCTTAAACCATATACATAACGAATAATGTTATTAAACGCCACATTAAGCTTCCTTTTGCTTTCACTATCACAACTGGCAAACAGTTCACAGCCATACAATAAAGTGGGTATTAAATATGATTTGGCAAGGAGTATTCTAATTTTAATTGGAGTACAATACTGAGTTTGCCACAAATTCCTTAACATGGCAAATGTTCGACCGCATGCAAAATTAACGTGTGTAGACCAAGTTAGGGTGTTGTTAAAGTATATACCAAGATTTTTGGCCGTGTTTACAATTTCAATGGGCTGGTCGTTTAAAGTTAAGATAGGATTGAAATCAAGTTTTAATAACCTCTTTTTAATAATTAAACACTTGGACTTGGTAGGATTAATAGCAAGACCATTAGCTGTGGCCCACCCATAAACACGACCTAATTCATGGTTTAAGGTCCTCACACATTCATTAATCGCAACGTTACTGCAACTGATATAAAGCTGAACATCATCTGCATACAATCTAACCCTACAACGTTCAAGTTTATCCTGAAGATCATTAACGTATAATGAAAAAAGCAGAGGGCCTAAGATCGAGCCTTGCGGAACACCTCGACTTAAGGGCAAAGAGCTTGAAACTGAGGTAGGTGTTTCAACATATTGATATCTGTCTCTTAGATATGAATATATTAGAGTTGTGGCAGTTGATGTGAATCTAAACATATGCTTAAGTTTGAGACACAAAATGTTATGGTCAACCATATCAAACGCTCTGGAATGATCCAAGAGAACTAAAAATGTAACGTTACCGCGATCTACCTGTTGTCTTATATCCTCAGCAACATCTACGAGGGCCGTTATACAACTGTGGGTTTTACGAAAACCAGATTGCCGGTCAGTGAGCATATTGTTTGTTTCAAGATATTGTGAAACTTGGTTGTGAATTAATCTTTCAAAGACCTTAAATAAAAATGGCAAGATTGCTATCGGTCTATAATCAGAATTAGATTTAGGTATAGGAACAATCTTAGTAAGTTTCCAGATTCTGGGATAGCAGTTGGTTGTAAGGATCTTGTTGAAAACAAATGTTATAAAGGGAAGAAGTCTTGGAATGAGAATTTTAATAAACCTAGGATCTATCCCATCCACACCAATTGCATTGGATTTTATTGACAACAGGCTGGATAGAACATCACATTGAGTCACGTTTGCAAAATTGAAGCTATTGTTTAAAATGTCATTAGTGAAGTGATAGTAATCAGAATTCGGTTGAACATTTGAACTATTTAAAAATTGTGCATTTAGGGTGTTTGCATCGACTGTACAGTGTTCTTGGCTATCAGGTTTGCCAATACCGATTTCACGTATCGTTTGCCACGTTTTCTTCGAGCTTATGGCAGTGGAGAACTTTGAAGCATAATAGTCAGATTTGGCTTTTTTAATCAGCCTGTTTGTTATTCTACGTGATAATCGGTATCCTTCATGCAATTCAGCGGTTTTAAAACGTTTCCACCGAGCATATAGAAAATCCCTGCGATTAATTGCTTGTTTTATGTCGTGAGAAAACCAAGGCCTATTATGTCGATTTAAAATTTTTGTTCTTAAGGGAACCGCAAGATTGTATAAATAATCTAGGTTGTATTGTAGAAAAGAGAGCTGATCATCAACTGAAATTAAATTATAAGGCACACTCCAATCAATACTACAGAATTCTGCTTCTAACCTACTATGGTCAATATTTTTAAAGTCCCGATATCTAACGAATTCATCGGGCATATGTATCTTAAAATTATATGTCATGAAAATTAGGTCATGTCGAGAAAAGCAAGACGCCGACAGTTGGTCATAAAGCAACACCTTCGAAATATCACTGATAAAGAAAAGGTCAAGAAGTGTGTTGCTGGTACTCGTATAATGTGTAGCATTACTTATGTTCGGGGAATTAAGACCAAGTGTAAGCATGCTGTCAGTTAGATAAGGGTTTATCAAAATATTTGAATTGAAATCGCCTGTGATAATGACATCATCATAGGAGACTGTGTATGTTGCTAATATGTTCATAAAACTTTCAATACAAATATGATTATTAGGTCTATAAACAGAACCGAAAAGTAGTTTCCTTCCATCATAACTCACTTCCAGAAGTAAATATTCTATAAGATTTCCAGGTCTTTCGGTACCAGAAACCACAACGTTATCTGTAGATTTACTGAGAACTTTGATTCCAATTCCTTTTTTTACATAAACTGCCACACCGCCATAACCATTTCTGTCAACCCTCCTGATATTGTATCCTTGCAAAGAAACAGATAAATCACTGAACTCTGGTTTAAACCATGTCTCAGATACACATATCAAATCAACGCCGGAATTCTCAAAAATTAATCTAAACTCTTCAATCTTAGGTCTCAAACTCTGGGCATTGATGTGACAGATTCTAATACCCCTCCTTTGAGCGGCCAAAATTTTTATCATTGTCCCAATCCCGTCTCTAGAACGAAGCATATTATTATTTACATTGTTCATTGGTCTTTACTGTAAGATAAGAAAAAGTAACGCACGAGGAGTATATTATATTCTCATTTTTAGGTATTATAGCTAACATAATTGACAATGACCAAATTTTATAAAAATTAAAAAATATGAAATAATAATTTTAAAAAATTAAAAAAAGTTTAAGACAGAAGAAAAGATAATCAAGCAATGAATTAATCCTTATGTTAGGATTGCCTATAATCACCAATATCACGAAAGTCACTAGCATAAGAGGAAGATCCACCGGGAACTTGAAATAAATTTTCGAGATATTCCAACTCATCAATACGTGTTGCTTGTTCATTTGCAGTGATTTTAATATACACTAATCCACGTCTAGTAAAAGCACTATGAACGCGATTATCCTTTTTAAGGCGAGTAGCAGCGCGTAAGATTTTAAAATTAGTAGTAGTTAGATTTTCATTGACATAAAATTTGTTGTCAGAATATTTCCCTGAATTAAAATAAAACAATATTGACTATTAAATTCATGTAGAGTTGTTTTGCATTTTTAGTAAAAAGAAAGAAAAAAACAGAAAAATTTTAGGCAGTTTACCTATTTTAATGGCCACATGTGTATGTACCTAAATCACAGAACACAGAACAGAAAAGGTGAAAAAAGGTGTTCAATTTGTTAATCCCATATGAAATAAATTTGTATGCAAGCAACACATAAACACATGGTCTCAATTATATTAATTATGTAATTACAATATTTATTTTGTTTCCTTTTATTTTAAAACAATATGCTGAAAATTGTGTTCATTTAATTTTTTGTTGGCATGATGACTTCATGGCAAATCCAATACGAAGTATGAATATTCGCAAGATATTAGCAGCAGTGTTAACAGTCGCTAGCAAAACAAAAAAAAGCAAAGTGCACGGAGGGTTCCCAAACTGTTTGGGTAGGGGCCTCGTTTAGCCTTTAACCAAATTCACGCTTGACAAAGACAATTGTTACAAAAGTGACAAGATGCGAAAGCAACTACAGTATATAAAATTGAATTTGGTTCGACTCGCAAAAGTTTCGAAATTTCCATTCTTCTGCCGTTTTTAATCTAAAATATTTTAATTGCAGGATTTAAATAAAATACAGATCGAATGCAGATCATTAAATAAAATATGAAATATTTGTATGTTTTCTAATAAAAAATAATTTACACAGATCAAATATTTTAAATACAATACTGTTATGTATAATGAGAGTCTTGGACACGGGAATTCCATTAATTCCGGAGAAAATTTTTGGCCATTTTTTCGAGAAAACGCAAAATTAAAATCATACATTATTTCATAAAGATTAGGATTTTGTTTTATATTCTCTTTTAATTATTATTTTGAATTTCATTCAAATTTTTTGCAGACATTATAGAAAGTGAAAATGTTGTAAGTGGCAGCGAAATCAATTTCAAGCAAATTCTCAATACTTTTTTCATTTAAAAAGTGCTTTTGATTGCACAAGAAATTTTTTAAATACTAAATTTAAGATAACTCTCCTTAAAGTTGCTTTGCTGGAAAAACACATGAAAGAGAAATTTGTATTTCCAGCAAATTCTAGTTATAATTAATAAAACATTGATGGGCGGCCTTTCGGGGATATTGAATTTATAAGTGTATTAGTTAAATTAAAGCATAAAAAATTTATTATTACTTGCTCCTATATCCAGCCAAACTCATCTGAGTCAACTTACCAGCAACATGCGGAAGCTATTACTTATATTGTTCATAACTCACATCAGAATGATTCTATCATTGTCGTTGGTGATTTTAATATGCCTACAATCTCATGGAACTTTTCATCAAATAATGGTCACTTTACTCCATTACAATCTGGCTATAATTTAAAATATACCGAATTTGTCAACAGTTTGTTGGATTTAAACCTTTACCAGTTAAACGGCATTTATAACGACAATCTTAAACTATTGGACTTGGTTTTTGTAAATGAATGTACTGATATTTCTATTGAACGTTCTATCCCAATCACTCTACCTGAGGACCATCATCATCCCACTATTGAAATAAACATGTCGTTTCCGTTCTATCATGAAGCTGCTTCTGGTACCAATTCAAAACAGAAAAATTTTTGCTTTAAAAGAGCAAACTATAATATCGTCATTGATGCATTACATAACACAAACTGGTATGAACTTCTTTCTATTTCCAATTTTGTTAGTAAACCTGAAGCCATTGATTGTGTAATTCAAAAATTTTATAACAAAATTTATTTAATTATGAATGAATGTATTCCAAAACAAAGTGATTTTAATTTTTCTGGCCCACCGTGGAACTCCAAACTTTTATCAAAAGTTAAAAATAAAAAGAATAAACTTTACAAGCTTTACAAACGTAGTGGGTCTCTCATTGACTATGGTAAATACTCTACTATTCGCGCTGAATACAATAAACTTAATCAAAAATGTTACTATTCATATTTAACTAGAATTAAAAAAAATTTCAAATCTAATCCAAGAACTTTTTACAACTTTGTCAACTCGAAACGAAGATCAACAACTTTTCCCCCTGTTATGAAGTTAAATAATTCAGCGTCTGACAATGATCTTATAATCTGCAATATGTTTGCGGATTTCTTTTCCGACACCTATGTTAAGGATGATGATATTGATTCTGCGTCCAACTATTTTTATGAATTGCCAAACCAGCTAATATCCATTCCATTCCTTGATGAAGATGCGGTTCTAAATTGTTTGAAAAGACTAAAATTTTCCTATAAATATGGACCTGATAAGGTACCGAGTTGTCTCCTTATCAAATGCGCAGAGGCGCTAGCGGCTCCTATTACAATGATGTTTAACCTATCAATTAAGTATGGTTACTTTCCTAAAAATTGGAAAGACTCTTTTATTATACCATTATTTAAATCTGGCATTAAATCCGATATCACCAATTATAGGGGTATTGCAAAATTAAGCACAATACCTAAACTTTTTGAAAAACTTATTGCTGACCACCTAAATCATCACGCTACATCTTTACTATCTCCTTCTCAACATGGTTTTCGTAAAGGCTGCTCTACTGTTACTAATCTCTTACAATTTACAACTTTAATTAATCGCGGATTTGTTCAACAAAAACAAACAGATGTAGTTTATACTGATTTTAGTAAAGCCTTTGATAAGGTGAACCATAAACTCCTGGTGAAAAAGTTGCATGATATGGGATTTACTCAAAACTGCTTAAATTGGATAATATCATATCTGACTAATAGAAGCCAAATTGTTGTTTTTAAAAATGTTACTTCAAAGACAATTGCTGTTAGTTCTGGCGTTCCACAAGGAAGCCATCTTGGACCTCTGCTTTTTTCGCTATTTATTAATGACTTGCCTAAAATTATAAAATATTCGTATATACTTTTGTATGCTGATGATGTTAAAATATTCTTTAGCTACGATAATTACGTAGATCATACCTTCCTACAAAAAGATTTGGATTCTTTTCATTCCTGGTGTGAGCTGAACTTAATGAAGCTGAATTTTAAAAAATGCAAGCATATGTGCTTCTTTCGTAAAAGACATATTAACGTTAATTATTTGTTGGGCGGTAATGAGCTGGATAAAGTTGAGGTTTTTTTCGATCTTGGAATTCTATTTGATGCTAAACTTAATTTCATACAACATATTAATCTAACTGTAAATAAAGCACGTTGTCTCCTTGGATTTATTAAACGTTGGGGAAAAGAATTTGATGATCCATACGTTACCAAACATCTTTATACATCTTTAGTCCGTCCTGTTCTTGAATATGGCTCAGTGATATGGGATCCAGCATATAAAGTTCATACTAACAGCATTGAATCTGTACAAAAACAGTTTCTTCTTTTCTGCCTCCGTCGTTTACATTGGGATCCACTAAATCTTCCGGCATATCAAGCTAGACTTACTCTTATTAAGCTTCCATCGTTAAAAAGTCGTAGAACAATGATAAATGTAATGTTTGTATTAAATTTGTTAAATGGTAATATTTCCTCAGATTTTTTAATTGCGCAGATATTGGTTAATGTTCCACATCGTCCAACTCGATATTACTATCCCCTCTCCATTAAAGTCTTTAGAACTAACTATGCTTACTTTGATCCGTTTATAAGAAGTTGCAGAGATTTTAATAAACTTTATTCTTTTGTGGATTTTTCCGTTAATAATAATACCATTAAACGTAATATTTTGTATTCGTTAAATAATTAATCATTTGATATATCTATGTGTACATAAGTAGTCTGTAAGAATTGTATATTCATAGACTAAATTAATTTAAATAAATAAATAAAATAAATAAAAATAAATTTATAAACGATTAATAATATTAATGTGCGAATTAAAACCGGGCTTCCGATATAAAAATCCAACATTAAATTTACTAAGTTTATTAATTTGCACATATAAGGATTTTTTTCAATTACAAATAGAATCACTTCTTTTAAGCGCTAATATTAATTTTTAAGCAAGCAACCATGTACGAGGATGTTCTTTTCAAAACTTGATTATTCCACTTTTGACTGAAATATTTTTTAATTTTTTGTTTGTTTGTTAACATAATTACACCAAAGTAAAAATAGATTATTCCACTTCAACATGACCATTACCCATTTTAAATACAAATACATTTTTAAGCGACTAATAATAGAAACAAACTCAATGTCAACGTAAAACTTCTCAAAATTATGTATTTGCGTCGGATGATGAAAATAATAAAACGACAAACAAGTTTGGTTAAGTTTACTTTAACATGCAGTACAAAAGCTTCAGAATTTAAAAAGGAAAAATGATTTGAGAAACTTGCTTGGTAAACAATTAGGCGGGGATTGGGCTAAAAACCAGAAGCTCTTTGTGTGTATACTGAATGATAGCAATGAGGACGTTGAAAGTGATGATGAAAATTATCATCAACATTCAGAGATGCTAAGAAATATTATCATTTGAAGGGAATGAAAAAAAAAGAAAGACCATGAACTAAATGTAACGAGCTTAAAAGAGACTGTAATGAAAAATAAAACACTTTTTTTCGAAAAAAAAATTTATTTTATTCCGAAAGTCACGGAATTCTGAAACTACCCTCGTATATTATTTCCTGAAGAAAAAAACCTTAATAATTGTATTTGCTGTGTATTTTTTCATTGCGCGTAATTAGCTTGAACATTTTTTTTACATACATATTTTGTTGGTTATTCTTATGCACTGCTATTAGTTGCTTTTGATTTGTATTTAATTTCTTTGGTAATTTGTCCTTGAAGCATTATAATTTGAAAAAAATTTCATAAAATTTACAATATTTTTAATAAATTTTGCTAAAGGATGAAAGTTTATAAAAATCTTATATTCATTCAGTCATACGATCAAGGATGCCAAAGTCTCGTTTTCTGCTTCATGCTGCACTGCATGTTCATGCATGTCATAATCTAAATGGAGTTTTTTATGTTCTACGTTTTCGGATTTGACTCCTGATATACATACATATGTACATACCTCCATTTATACATATGTATTTAAAATGAAGTCTTATTTTGGGTTAAATTGTCTTAGAAGCCATTTAAGTCTTGTGAAAATAGTGTTCGTTAAAGATAAATCGTGTTTAAAACAATATTAAATATTATTTTTGTTGTTGTTGTCGTTGTTATTTTCACACAAGGAACTTTTATTTCTGACACACAGCTGATGTAGTGATCTTTCATTTTTTTGTTTAACTGCAGTTTGAAATAAATTCTTGGAGACAAAATATTCTGAAATATTTTTGATTTGGGTAAAACAAAAAGGGTCTATTGAACTAGTTATAAAAAAGTTACGATTAGAAATATACATACATACATACATACATACATACATACATACATACATACATATGTATGTATGCATATTTGTTTATTTCTTGTGAGAAGGGTCATTTGATATTTTTTTAATAAAAGCAATATCTATCGATTTGATTATCATTTCAAGTTTCCACTTGATTGATAATTATTTGACTGACATTCGTACATACTTGTATGCATGTATGTACAGTTAGTGTCATTTAAATTCGTACACTGCAAACTATTTTTAACTATGTAGAAAAACATGAAACGAATTAATACACATGTTTTTCTTTTTATAAGAATATAACATTTTTGGTGATTTTTTTTGTTGAAAATTGCTAAAACTTAGTTTAATTTAAAAACTTTAAAAATTTAATTCATTTCGAAAGCAATAGCTATTCAAGTATCACTTAAAACCTTGCACTTGCAATAAATAGATTCATCTTTTTGTCGGAACATTTTCCTTCGTCATACACTTTTATAATAGATTGGATAGATAAATTATTAAATAAAAAATAAATAAATAAATAAATAATCGACAAAATTAAAACTGTTTCTGTTAAATGAAAAAAAACGTTCGGTGTTCGGATTCGGTCTGAAACATCACGAAGTTCAGCTTCGCTCAGAAAAAGTGCATTAAGTTTGCTTTTCTTCTATTTCTTACAAAGATCTACACTTTCGGTCTGAAAAATATAACAAAATTTGGGTTCGGTCTGAAAAATTTATCGAAGCTTGGATACGGTCTGAAAAAGTGCATTTGGTCTGCATTTCTGCTATTTCTTGCAAAAATCTGCACTTGACTCAATCTTAATTTATGCCGTTGACATGGCGAACGTTGGTATAACTGCACTGCTGCTAATCAAGTTGGGTATTTTGTCCACAAACTAAACAATTTTGTGTACAATCTCATTCACAACTTCATTTTTCGAATAAGTCATTTTCAGTAATGGTGGCATTTAAAACTCGCACGCACACCATGTTTTTTGTTTTGTGATCAATGTTCAAATAAGCAGAAAATAGAATAAGATTGCAAGACAGTCCCATTAATCTTGCAATCGGGTTGTTCAACATGGCGAAAAATCAAAATTTGTTTAATCTTTCGTATAACCAAGACACAACTTTATGCAACTAGTTCACAAATGTTGCAATCTCGGGCGCAACCTCCTCGGTCGCAATGTGTATGGCTCTCTTAACATAACTTACACACATGAACACTGATGATGGGAGTGTAGCGGGCGGCTCCCGAAAAACAACGTTGTTTCTGTTCTGCCGTGTAAGTTAAAATTAATTAGTGTTAACATTTTCCCTTGTTCCTTTGGAATATTGTCCTCATGTCCAATTCTTTCTGACTAAAAATATTACGAACATTAGCCAGAAAATAATAATAATTTTGGATTAAACACTACTAACAACCAATTTGTTCGAAAAATAATCACTTTAAATAAAAACATATCTTTTTTATTTCAAATTAAAAAAAAATTAAAGTGTAAACCCCGGTTTACACACTTCAACTTTTGCTGCTCAACTCGTATTTCAGCTGTAAGAAAGACGGAGATGGAAATACAAATATCTCTTTTTTACTTACAGCTGAATTACAAGTTAAGCAGCAAAAGTTGAAGCGTTTGAACCGGGGCTAAGAATTGAGCTGATGCGTTAATTTTTTTTTTTTTGGTAAATGATAACCAATATTTGTTAAGATTTGAAACACAGACTCGAAACGGAAATAACAGCAGAATTTATAAAACTTTAAAAAAATGCTTAGAACCAAATATTCATGCATGTAATGATGAAAATCTATCGATTTCGAATCGCGCGATTTCGCAAAACGAATCATTGGCATTGGCAACGAGTGCTGTAAAAAGGACGATGTAGTGGAATAGACTTTGAGTTCTATTAAAATATTCTGAATGTAGAACACAATAAAAAATTAGTTTATTTGCTTTTAGCAGAGTTTGATTTTTCAAATCGATCGATTAAGTATGAATGCTGCACTGTGCCATTTTAAGTGGCACTAACTGTATGTACATATGTATGGATATAAGTATGAATGGTTGTGTGATTTTTTTAAAGCAAACGGTGCGTATGAAAATCACAAATAAAAATTCATGGGACAGTTTAAAGAATTTTTTAATTTTTTTAAATTTAGCACCTTATTTTGTAAAACGCAGCGCCAATTTAAGTGAGCGTAACGGTATTAAACATCTTTGTATTTATAATAATTATCAATAAGACTTCGAAGTTCGCCAGCTCACATCAGTGATGACAGCAGCAATTTAACGAAATCCTTAAATGTCTCGAAAAAAATTCCTCTGTTTCTGTACACACTAAAAAAGAAAGTTTCCTACATTTTCCCTACTCTAAAAATTCATTGATTATCGAAAACAAAACGAACATTTTATTTATTCCATTCCATTTCTTTAAAAATAATATAATTTTTAAGTGAAGTCTTTGAATTATCTTGAGAGCTGTTAGAGAATTAAAGTTCTAAAAATTTAGATTTTATTTATCTGCCAGACGATTTGTTGTACATTTTTTTATAATTCTTGGCAATTCATTGCCAATATAGATTTTTTATGCTTCTTATTAAATTCAATATCACTAATATTTAGTATTCTATCTATTAAATTTTTCGCCGTATTGATACGAGTAATAACTATTTTATTATGTTTTGAATAATCTATATAATTAAAAGGCAGATACGTTTTTTAGACCTCTTTTAAAGTCATATTATAGGTACAAGTGATTTTGACAAGACTTATGTCATTTTGAAGATATTTATTCACAAATGTGCTCAATCTACATTTTGTCAGAATCGGTTCAGTATTTTGGAATCTACAAGCGCTTAAAGTTGTTACTAATACATGCACACTTATTGCACAATTATGTATCAACTTGAAGTTGTGAAAATGTGTTTTTTTCCATTTTGTTTATTTAAAATTATTTTTGATTTTGTATTTTATCGTATATATTTTACATAAATATTTCATTAATATAATTTGGTCGATTATTGCGTTGTTGTAGTACTATTAATTATTCTCCCCGAAGATGTATGTAGGTTTCTGGTACCAATCTGCTAATAAGCTATTAGCCTTTTCTTATTATTACACAGATGATGTTGGTTTATAATCAGATTCACTTTCAATTGTGAATTGAATGTCTGGATGAATGGAATTAAATATTGTTAAGAATTTATCTATTTCTGATTCTGAAATAATACAAAATAAATCATCCACATATTTTGTTATAATATTGAGAATTTTTGTTTTGCATAAAATCGAGAATAAATTTTTATTGTTTTTTTTGTAAACTAAATAATTGTTGTTATGAATTTTATTTATATACCTGAAGATAAAACCAAATATTAAAAAAAATTAAGTGTTTAGTTTGCTATTGTTGACCTAAAGCTTGGAGAAGTTTTTCAGTGTCGAAAATTTTTAACAATATTTAATCACCCTTATTCTGAGTTTAGATTCTAATCGAAATTTTCTCCGTTTGGCAACTTTGGTATTCTGCGTTTCGATTCCGCTCAGTTTCTTTCGATTATATGCATTCTGCATTTCGATCGTAGCTACGTTTTTCTACGTTGTTATTTTACCCGCGTAATTTTTTTCTATTTTTCTTTTTGCGAGCTAAAAAAGTGTTTAATTAAAAAAAATGTAAGTATAAAATGTAATAAAAATGGGTAATAAGTGATTTAGATATTTTTTGTTGTTTTAATTTATAAAATTTTTTACTAATATATAAAGATTTATATTTCCAGGTCAAAAACAACAACTCCCGAGCAATATGAAAAGCTGGCAGATATCATGTCAGCTAAAGAAGATATTGCTTGTGGATACTACAAGCGATCCAAAGAGGAAGTGCAGGTGTTTTGGGAGGAAGTGACACAAACGCTTAACGCGTTAGGACCACCAACAAAAAGTGCCACTGCATGGAAGAAGGTATTTGTCATTTATTAAAAAATTTTGCATGTACTTATTATCTTTTATAGGTATGGATTGACTGGAAGTGCTACATTAAGCGGAAACTTTCCGCAAATAAAAAAGAAATGATGAGCACTGGAGGAGGCCGCTGTCGCTTGCAGCGTATAAGCCCTCTTGAAGAAAAAGTTATCCAGCTGACGGGACTAATCACAAATACAAGTGGTATTAGTGGTGCAGCGGATTTTGGAGTGGCCAGTGAGACGCAGGAAGAACTTAATGAAGTGTCTGAAATGGATATTTCCTGTCATTCGGAAGGACCTTCGGACGTACCGACCACTTCCAAAAAACGGCAACAAAGTCCAAAAGATACCACATCGTCTTTGTTGAAACAGCAAATAAGTGGCCAAAAAGAATATTATGAACACTGTAAACAGTTTCATGATGACATACTTAAAAAGTATGATGAGGTGTCTACACATTTAAGGCGAATGAACCGATCCCTTGAAAAAATGGCTGAAATTGCAGCGAAGCAGATGGAAGAAGAGCGGAGGCATAATAAAATCAAGGAAGAGTTGCTGAAAAAGAAGGTAGAAATTAAACTGAGAATGCTTAAGTTGGAGCACCCATCCTATGAGTCTGATTGACCTGTGATAAAAAATTTAAAATGAAGGTTTTTTTTAATATTTAGGAAATCAAATGCAATGAATGCGCTTTAATTTTTATTTTTTAATATGTACGTATAAGTTTTTTTTGTTATTGTTTGTTGAATTTAAATATAAGTTTCCGTTTTTAGTCCTAGGTGAAGCAAGCATAAAATGAACTGAATACGCTTTATTATTTTTTTTATTTTAATTAAATAAAAATTTATTTATTTAAAATGTATTTTTTTATATGAAATAAATAAGTAAAATATGAAAATATGGAATAAGAAAATGTTTTTATTGATGCAATGGCTTTAAGATCGATTTTTTGTGAACTTTAAAAAGTGGAAAGGATATTATCGCGAACACTGCGTGCTACAGAAAGGTAGTTGGAGTCTATATTTTCTTCTTCTTCTCTCTCTTCTTCAAAACTTTCCAATTGCAATACCTGAGTATCCAAATCTTCCACCCGGTAGTGTATACAAATGTTGTGTAGAGCACAAACAACATTTATAATTTGGCTGACTTTATGTGGGGAGTAATGAAGTTCTCTAGCACCCAATAAACAACGAAATCGGTTCTTTAAAACTCCAATAGTTCTCTCTACTATGTTCCTCGTTTTTGAATGCCGGATGTTGTAATTGCTTTCCTGACTTCCTGCACTTGGTGATCGATATGGTGTCATAAGCCAGGGTTCCAGGGGGTATCCCGCATCACCTGTAAAAAAAATTTTAGTTTTTCAAATTATCACATACAGCTGTACACAAATTAATACCTAAAAGCCAACTGTTTCTCTCTCCTTCACGATATTTTCTTTCTAAATGAGATCTCGCTTTACTTAAATTCCATATATGCGAATTGTGGTTGCATCCAGGATATCTAGCGTCAATGCACCTTATGCGCATTTTGTTATCGCACACCTGGAAACATAAATTCAATTTAGGAGCACTGTAATCATTAAAACGAAATACTCACCACCATAGCATTAATGATAAAAAAACCCCTTTCTATTATAGTAAAGGAACTCTTCTACGGATGGTTTTGTAATCTTTATATGTGTGCCATCAACACACATGCTGACACCTGGGAAGCCGGCCTTCGCATAGAATTCTCGTTTAGCTTGCATCTTTTCCTCTTCGCTCTGATCAAATTTTATCCAATGAGGGCAAAGCTTTCGCTCCATTACATTAAGAAAACACGAAAGTGATTTAGACACTGCCGATTGAGCCATCCCAACATTATGATCTGCACCAACTCCATGTTGGTAGCTTCCTTCGGCAAAGAATCTCAAAGCAGCCACAACATGGTTAAGGGGTGACGAAGAAATTAAGTTACAGGGCTGTGCTTCTTGTGCAAACGTGTCTAAAACATACTTGAACGCGTCTTTGTTTAAACGAAAGTTCTTTTTGAATCTATAAAAGTTAACTAGTTCTTTAAAAAATCAATACCTTTAAATATAATTTCTTACAACTGATCACTCATCTCAAATGGATTGCAACTATCTCTCAGTTTTCGCTTTTCAAGCCTTGCCTCCGTATTCCGAGCCATATTGTTCTCCTCTTCCACCAATAAAGCCACTGCTATGGATTCCATGTCTCCTTGAAATTACCACAAGAAAACTTCACTTTTTTTACAGGATTATTTACGCTGAAATATTTTGCCACCAAAAATGTTTACTACGTTCTGGTTCTTTATTAATAATAATTCACAATTTTTTTATATATTTATTTATTTTCACTTTTCTGACTTTTGTTTATTAAAATGGTAACAAATTTGCTTATTTTTCTGTTTCTTTTCCACATTCCACGGTGAAACAATTGGTTTTGTAAACATTGTTGTCTTTTCTTTCGATTCAGTTTTTGTTTGGAATACCAATTTACGATCGTAGCGTAACTGAATGCGGAAACGTAATCGAAACTCAGAATAAGGGTGAATATTAAACCAAAAAAAAGAACTTCAAATATATTCCAATATGTTTTAGTTTTTATACGAATTCTACTCCCAAGGAAATCGAACCTTTCTTTGCCCTTCATTGTCTCTATACATTTTTTACGAAAAGCTTTTTTCTGTCTGTATGAAATATCTCGCGTAATACTGTAAAAAAAAATTAAATATAAATTTTTAATTTTAATTTGTATATATTATCACTTTTGTACGGCATTTTACGGAATTACAACGTAATATAAAAGGAGAGAAGAAAAACTTGAAAAATTCCCTAGATTTTCCTTAAATTGAACTATCGGTCTTTTTACCTCCGCTTGAAATTTTTCAATAAATTTCCTACAAAGAGGGGAAAAACTTCCACAAGGAAATGCCTCCAGCCTCCCGCATTCTGTTTTACATTCTTGTTAATTTCAGTGGTGCTAAAACTTTTCCAACAAATTTCGGCAAAGTAGATAATTAAATACTCTGCAGCCCCGGATAATTAAGGTAATTACAAGGGCTAACTAGGAGAACTAAGGGCTGTTTGATAGTTCCGTGACTTTTTATATTTCCAAAGCACTAAACTTAAATCCAACACTGGTCCTGTTAAATATAATATATTACTAGACTATTATCAAGTAATGCAGGATGCTGCCATTGAAAGTATCACAAACGCGTTAACTTAAACGACAATGGAAAAAAGTGAGTATTGTGTGCTGATGAAAAATTATTTTTTTACATAAAAAAAATCGGCACCGAAACCAAAAAAAGACTTAGTAAATACTATAAGGACTCTGCACCATCAATTTCCATAATTAAAAAGTGCATCCAAACGTTCAGATCGCCCCCAAAAAGTCGTCACGCTAGAAAAAGCTGATAAAATCCCTTGAAATGGTATTGGACGATCGGCGCATGAAAGTGCGTGAGCTGCTTGAGTCTCAACCTAGCGAATACATCACATTTTGCATGAATATTTGGATATGAAAAGCCATACGAGCGATCGGTGCCGCGACTAAAACTGTGTGACCATTTCAAAGGAGTGTTTGGCCAGTTTCAAGCACAATCCGAACGCCATTTTGTAACTGTGGACGCAATATGGAAACTTCCAGCGTATAATCCTGATTTAGAAACTTATTTTCAATTTCGATGGCTGGCTGGTAAGAAATTTTAATCAAACGAAGAGGTTGTGATTGAAACAAATTCATATTTTGAGGGAGCTAAGAAATCTTATGATTTGGAGGGAATGAAACAAATAGAAAGACGCTGAGCTTTTTCGCGGAAAAAATTTCATTTTAAGCATGTTCATCATTTCGTGCGAACTGCTGTCAAAAGTCCATATAAAAAAATGCATGCAAAATAATTACAAAATAATATGGCCGAAGTTGTACTCTCTTCATCTTGTGAAAACATACGAAATGTTTCTGGTAACATATTTTTCAACTGCGAAATAATGTAAGCACCACTTATTTCGTGCCGCCAAATTGCAAACAACAGCTGATCAGATGTTTCTGGGCGTTGTGGTTTTAATTTTAAGTTTGCAAACAACAGCTGATCAGATGTTTCTGGGCGTTGTGGTTTTAATTTTAAGTTTGCTGCCCAGAAATAATTGAAATAATGGAAAATAATATAAAATGAAGGTGAGTGCTTTTTGCAGAACATGTGTCCTCAATGAGCTTCTCCGCAGCAACTGCAAATTGCATTAATTGATACATATTGCAATACAAGCTCCTAAAATAATTTTGTTGTCCATTTGTTTTATTTTTTTTTTAATAAGCACATTTTTTTTTTTATAAGAAGCACAATGTTGCTCCTTTCAAGGCAATAAAATCTATAAATTTTTTATAAATCGTGGTATTGTCGCCACTGATCAGTTGTCAAAATTTTCAAACGAAATAATAATGTTGCTCAACATTTTTTGCAAACTTGAACAGAGTAATAAGCTTTATCCCGAAATTCACGGAGTTATCAAACGGCCATCGTATTTAATAATTTCGGTCCAACCGGACCACAGCGGCAACAACTCATATCTGGAAATTTGTAGTCACTCGCATTTATGTATGATAATATGAATGCATATACATATGCATACATACACATCCATGCATATAAACAAGAACGAGTATGTTGACCAGGAATCGAATATGTAGTACTTCCTTCGCTTAGCAAAATAAAAAAAATAAAAATTTCTGTTGCTATGATTTTTTATTTTATCTCATTTTTTCTTTTTTTTCCTTTTTTTTTTGGTGATTATAACAACAAAAATTCCACAAAAACAAATGTTGTTTGCGATAATCTATGCTGACAGTTTGAGAAGACTGTCGTAGCACATTACATGCTTGATTGGTTGCTATTTTAGCATGACAAAATGGGTTGAGACAATTCTTTCTTACATACATACATACTCGTGAACTCTCTGTGTACTGAATGTTTGTATAAACTTATGCATGCACACAAACATACATACATACGAGTAGGTGTGTATGTCAATATGTATATGAATGTATTATGCATGAATGTATGTATGTATATTAAACTACACCACAAAAGGCCATAAAGCACAAAACTTCAAAATGAGCTGAGGCTTTTAACACCAAGAAAACATTCGGTCAAGAACTGTTTACTAACAACATGAATATCCGATAAATTTTGAAGCCGTAAACCGTAAGTGTAGCCACTAGCAAATGTACAAGTATGTAGGAATGTTTCTTACAGTGGGTGACAATACAACAGAAACTTTTCTGGAAAAGTTTTCCGGCACTCACTTCTATGTTCGGCATACATATGTAGTATACATATGTGCATACCAATCAGTCGGCATTTTAATGTAAAAAATTTAAATAAATAAGATTAACAGCAGTTATATATGTACATACAAGTTATGGTAAACATAATTAAAAATAATATAATTAATATTGCAACGTTTGCCAAATCAAAAAGCAGGAAATCAATAAATAAAAAATATTGTAACTTTTTTCATATTGTTAAAATTATTAAGAAAAGGGCAATAGCCAGACAAACTGCAACTTTGCAACTTTTACACAAGCAGTTGCAACATAAAATTAGTTGGAATTTTATTTGGATCAACTAAATAAATATTATTTGTAAATTTTGCGATTGCAAAATTATCAGGAATTCCAAATCACGCCACATTTGGAAGTAAGCTAAGAATAGGGTATAAGTAAAACTAATTTTAAGTAATCATTTGTCAATTATTTACGATAATTACCAATAAACGCGTCGGTAGCGGCGCAACAAAAATTTATTTTTTTATTTTCTATAAAAAGAAAATATTAATTGGCGCCCGAGCAAATCTAAACGCGTATCTTTCATTACGAAAAGCCCTGAAGTAGTGCGGTAACGAAAGTAAAAATTATCCTCGCGTATCCTTGTAGTGTAAAGCAAGGACGAAGATAAAAATCAAACGCGTATCCTTTATTACAATAAGCCCTGAAGTAGTGCGGTAATAGAAGGGAAAATTATATCCTCGAGTATCGGAAAGTGATCAGTAGTGAAAAAAAGAAAAATCTAGTAAAAAGGCTCCTGAGTAGCTTAGCAAAAAGGGAGGTATTACGTACCAGCCTTACTAGTAATAACAATATCCTATATGAACTATCTGTAAATTAATTTTGAACAATAAAAAGACGAGTAAAGAAGTGCATGCTAGAATACAAAGGCAATTAAGCTATAATATTAAAGTGTAAAAGTGACTTACGAACAGAAAAGTACCAACTATCTGTGAATTAATAAAAAGACGAGTAAAGAAGTGCATGCTAAATTACAGAAACAATTAAGATAAAATATTAAAGCGTAAACGTGACGAACTATCTGTAAAATAATTATAAAAACTCTAACAATAAAATTGCAAATGAAATACAGAAACGATTAAGCTAAAATAATATATTATAAAGAGTCACTTGTATCGAAGTCGAATCAAAATTGATTGAGGAAAGAACGCAAAGCAGGAAACCGAAGTATCAATCGCCGTGTTAAATAGGGAGCCCTAGGAAACAAAACAACACCCTCAGCAACATACAACATTGCAACAGCCGCAGCCATACCATAAAGAAGACAACAAAGAAACTATATTAAATCAAGGTAGAATATAATATAAGTTGTAGTAGATCTTTAATTTTTATTTTATTGACAATACTCTAAATTTACATTATTGTGTCAAAAGTTTTAAATAAAAAGTTATTATATACTTGGAAATAATATTTAATATATGGAAAAAAGGAAAAAAGAGACAATCTATATGAAAATAAATCCTTGTAAAATAAATTAGAAAAAGTGCCCCTTGGGAAGAAGAATTAAATAAAAAATTGTTATACACTTGAAAATAGTATTTAATAGGAAAAAAAGGAAAATAAAGAAAAGAGGAGATAATCCATATGAAAATTTAAATAAAACCTTGTACAATAAACTGGAAAAAGCTTCTTGGGAAAAAGAATTAAGTAAAAAAGTGTAGATTGTACCTATAGGGGAAATTTTTTAAGACATGTCAAACCCAGAGAATTTAGTTAGACCACCCGTCCTTTCCCAGGCTAATAACCGTCCTGCCAATGCGCAGTTAAGTTTAGAGGATTTAAACGCTTTAATAGCAAATGTAGCGACAGAAGTTTTTAGGAGGCAAGGACCGGGAATTATACAGGAAACCCTCAACCCTGAAGCGGGACATGGTATAGTTAGAGATCAGGTAATAAATGAAGAGTATAGAAACAACCTTGGGGATCTTGATAAGATCCCCGATATCGTAAAAGGTTTGCGCGAATTCTCAGGAAGACAAGGTGAGTTTGGCTCTTGGAGGAAGAGTGTGGAGCGCGTTTTACAGATATACGAAAGTACAAGGGGTACACCGAGGTATTATGGCATTTTGAATACGGTCAGAAACAAGATAGTGGGAGACGCGGACATAGTCCTCGAATCTTATAATACGCCCCTGGACTGGGTGGCAATTTCAAAATGTTTAGCAACGCATTATGCGGACAAGAGAGATCTTGCGACTCTCGAGTACCAAATGACTTCGCTTATACAAGGCAAGTCGTCGGTACAAGAATTTTATCAGCGTGTTTATAAACACCTTTCATTAATATTAAACAAATTAGGATGCTTGAGTGCATCAAATGAATCAATATGCCTACTTACGCAAACGTATAGAGATAAGGCACTGGACACCTTTATTAGAGGTCTGAACGGTGACCTACCTAAGCTTCTCGGAATGAGAGAGCCATCGGACCTCCCGCAGGCCCTCCATTTATGTTTAAAGCTCGAAAACCAGACGTATCGAGCAAACTATGCTCAGAATACTAATTTCAGCGGAAGGGGCAGCAATTTCCGAATGCAATCCCCTCCACTACCACCTCGCAGCCGGCCAGGATTTCAGCAATCCCATTATAACAGAAATTCACAAATACCATCTCGCTCCCAACCAATGGCATTTTATCCCCAGCTAGCTCATGTACCACGAAGTTCCCAGGAGCAATTCAGATCTTCTAACCATCAGGATCTTAGTTTTGGCAAATCTTTCGGCCACCAGCCACAGGCCCCACCTAGACCTCTAGTTCCGAAACCACAACCTAGAGCAGAACCGATGGAGATTGACGAATCTATGAATAGCAGGAGAATCAACTATATGAATAGACCGAAGCCAGGTTATACCTTTGATAGGCCACCGGCATCAGTTAATCAACCTCAACGTAAAATCGCACGGAATTTTCACATAAATTCTGAGTATTCACAATATGAGGCAAACGCAAATCAAGAAAGAAATCAAGAGGAGGAGACTTTCGAGGATTACTTGGCCTCCACGCAAGAACCGACAATGCTTGAAAGCCAGCACTTAGAATTTAGTGATATTCATTTTTTAGGATAACAAGCCCCTCGTTGCCCTATATAGAGTGTAAAACGAGGAGCGGTGACATTTTGAAAATTCTTATTGATACAGGGTCGACAAAGAACTACATACAACCACAATTTGTTGAAAAACCCCTAGCGAATAAAGAACTCTTTTATGCAAAATCTGTAGCAGGTGATGTAGAAATCAGGGAACACACTTTTGCTAATTTGTTTAACTTAAATGATAAAATAAAATTTTATTTAATGCCTACATTGAAATCTTTTGATGGCATAATAGGGAATGAAACATTACAAGAACTTGAGGCAGTCATTCATACCAGTAAAAACTTCTTACAAGTTAAAGACGGCGTTAGAATCAAAATCAAACAACTAAGGACCCACTCTCCTATTAACTCGATAGAAATTCATGACGATAACCTAACCCCATTACAGAAAGAAAAACTAAAATATATAGCCGGGAAGCACCCTAAACTTTTCGCGGACCCGGACGAAAGCCTGACATTTACAACGAAGGTAGTCGGTGAAATACGCACTAATACGGACACCCCTGTCTACACCAGACTTTACCCTTATCCGGCATCGTTGAAAACCGAGATTGAAAAACAGGTTGATAAACTGCTACATGATGGCATCATTAAGCCCTCACGCTCTCCATACAACTCTCCCGTGTGGATAGTCGGCAAGAAACCTGATTCGGAAGGCAATAAACAGTACAGAATGGTAATAGATTACAGAAAACTCAATTCTGTAACTATTCCAGACCGTTACCCAATACCCGAAATAAATATTGTAACATCTCAGCTAGGTGAGAATTCTTTCTTTTCTGTAATCGACTTAAAAAGTGGCTTTCACCAGATACCACTAAAACCAAGCGATCGCGAAAAAACAGCGTTTTCCATTTGTAATGGCAAATTTGAATTTACTCGCCTACCCTTTGGCCTTAAGAACGCGCCGTCAATTTTCCAACGAGCCCTTGACGATATTTTACATAAGTATATAGCAAAAATTTGCTATGTATACATTGATGATATAATCATCTTTAGCAAAACAGAGAGCGAACACTTCGATAACATAGAGAAAATTTTCAAAACCTTAGAGGAAGCAAACCTAAAGGTTCAGCTGGACAAATGTAAGTTCCTGCAGAAGGAAGTTGAGTTTTTGGGTCATATTATCTCTGAGAAAGGTATACGTACAAACCCCGCTAAAGTCAAGGCGATATCAGACTTTCCTGAACCTAAAACCCTGAAGGAACTTCGATCCTTCCTAGGACTATCGGGGTATTATAGGAAATTCGTAAGGAATTACGCTAAGTTAGCCAAGCCCCTAACGTCGCTTTTAAGAGGGGAAGATGGGCGAATATCGAAAAGAAAATCCTCTCAAGTGCCGATAAAATTAGACTTTGAAGCCAAAGAAGCATTTAGGAAGATAAAACATTCCTTGGTTTCGGATGATATAGTATTGGCATATCCCGATTTTACAAAGGATTTGGAACTCACAACCGATGCGTCCAAATTCGCGTTAGGCGCCGTTTTGTCACAAAACGACAAACCTATCGCATTTATCTCCAGAACTTTGCATAAGGCGGAAGAGCACTATGCTGCCAACGAAAAGGAGCTCCTTGCTATTATTTGGGCACTTAACTCGTTTCGAAATTACCTTTATGGCTCTGTAAAAGTAAAAATATACACAGATCATCAGCCGCTGATCTATGCCTTAAGTAACAAAAACAATAATAGCAAGATGAAGCGGTGGAAAGCCATCTTGGAGGAGTACGATTATGAGCTCTTATACAAGCCAGGCAAAGCAAATTTCGTAGCCGATGCCCTTTCAAGAATACCAGTTGAAGGTGACATTAACACCCTGTCTATCGCTACAAACAGCGCCGAGAGTTCATCCCACAATTTGGTAAGACATGTAGATTCACCGATAAACGCTTTCAAGAATCAAATTTTTCTGAATATTGGACCCACACCCGACTACAAATTTGAAATCATTTTCCCAACGTATCACAGACACACAATAACCCAGCCATACTTTAATACAGAAAATCTAGTTAGAATTTTAAAAAAATATATGTATCCATCTATTATAAACGGAATAAAAACAACAGAACCTGTCATGGGAGTAATACAAGAGGTATATACGGATCACTTTACGAATTACAAAGTTAGGTTTGCAAATAAACAAGTAACTGATGTCAGAAGTGAACAAGAACAGGAAGAAATAATCGTAAGTTTTCACAAGCGAGCGCACAGAAACGCAAGAGAAAATAAGATACAAATACTTGAGAATTATTATTTTCCTGCCATGGCCAGAAAGGTAAAGAACCTTATTAAAAAATGCGTAATATGTAAGGAGAACAAGTACGACCGTCACCCCATGAAGCAACAGATACAGGCTACGCCTATACCACAATTCCCAGGGCAAATAGTCCATTTGGATATATTTTTAGTTGGAAAGGAATTAGTACTGACCGCAATGGACAAATTCTCCAAATACGCCATTGCACGGCCTATAAGATCCAAAGCGACTGAGGATATAAGACAACCCCTGAGGGATATTCTTTTCTCATTCTGCCCTGAAACTTTGGTTATGGATAACGAGAAATCGTTTAACTCGGAATCTATTAAATTTATGATTGAGAATGAGATGGGGATACAAATTTTTCGAACAGCCCCATATACAAGCTGTTCTAACGGACAAGTAGAGCGGTTCCACTCCACTCTCCAAGAAATTATGCGTTGCCTCCAAAAAGAGCAAGCGTACCGGTCATTCCAGGAATTACTAGACTCCTCAGTAAAAGAGTATAATTTCTCTATTCATAATGTTACGGGAAGAAAACCAATAGAAGTTTTTTTCGGTAGACGAGTCAGCACCAATCCAGAGCAACTCCAAGAAGATAGGGAAGAAAATATAAAAAAACTGATAGAAAAACAAAAAAGTGACCTTACCTATCATAATGCAAATAGGGAACCACCAAGGGAATATTCGGAGGGAGACGAAATATTCATAAAAATAAATCGAAGGCTAGGAAATAAGTTGTCACCTAGGTATAAAAAAGAAATAGTTGCTCAGAACTACAATACAACAGTTAAAACTAAATCGGGAAGAATAGTGCACAAAAGCAATATTAAACGCACCTAAGAAAAGTATAACAGACTAATACCTCTTTTTACAGGACCAAAAGGAAAGATGACGAAAATCTTGTCGATTATCGCTGCTTGGACACTAATGACGAATGCTCAGCAGTTGGACGTACAAGACCTGACTAATAACAATGGGTACATTCCCATTAAGACTGGTGAGGTACAGACCATTGACCACTACGACAAAGTCTTACATTTTATTAATTTAACTACATACGAAGAAACGATAGACCTTATCTCCACAAACATAGGAAATTTGAAAACTGCAACATTTGAGGACAATCAGCTCTTGAACGCCGTGAAAGGAAATTTTCTCTTGCTCAAGACAAGGATAAACAACTTACACAGTTTTCGTAGGGAAAAACGCGGACTCATTAACGTATTGGGTAAAGGACTAAAATATATCGCGGGTTCAATGGACAGCGATGACGAGAAGGAAATAACAGACGCTATAGAAAAAATACAGAACAATGAAAAGACTAGTAACGAAACAATGAATAAATTAATACTTGTAAATAGTTTAATGACAGAACACATTAAAAATATAACTAACCACATAAACTCTCAACAAATCCTTATTAGTGACTATATTAATAAATTTAAAGATTATATTCAAAATAAAATTCAAATGATAGACGATGAGGTACAATTTATGCAACACATATACAGAATTAACAATGACGTACTGCTATTGAACAATCACATAGAGGACATCGGACGAATTATATTTTCATGCAAATTAGGCGTAATTCCTACCGATATATTAACACAAAAAGAAATTGACTTAATTACAGACTTTAACAGCTATAGTAAAATAAGGGTCGTGGTGCTTTTTCATGATAATAATATAATCCTGACACTATTTATACCTCAATTCTCTTCTAATTTACTATCTAGAATAATTTTTGAGCCATTGCCAAACATCTTCAACAAATCAATAATTCTGAACCAATATGAAATATTAGCGGATGACGATAATAATATTTTTGACATTAATGTAAAAGATAATTTAGAAAGGAACTTAGTTGCCTTAAAAGATAAGTGTATCACTAATATATTAGAATTTAAAGAAGCACAATGCGAGTTAGTAGAATTTGAGGATTTTCCAGTAAAAGAAATTGTACAAGGGATTATTATATTAAAACACTTTGAAGGAAACATAATTCATGACTGCGGTAGAATGAAAATAAAACAAAATGGGACATTCCTAATTAAATTTGAAAATTGTAAAATTAATGTATTGAATAGAACTTATACTAATGTTAATATGAAGGTACACGATACTTTTGTCCTACCAAACCTAATCACAAAAATTAAACAAAATAATGTAACAAATCATGATTTCAAACTCGAAAATCTATATTTAAAGCAACTAGAACATGAGAACAATATTAAGATTCTAGTTCATAAGAGTAAAAATAGTAATATCATTAGTCTAGGCACAGATGTGGCAATAATAATCATCGTTATAGCATTTGTAATTATTATTAAGCATAGGAAAAAATGGTATAATTTGTCAAAACCACAAATAATAACAGGTGAAAAAAGTGGACCATTTTTGCAAATTATGACACCCCAAATAAATTAATCGATTGGGGACAATCGATATAAGAGGGGAAGAGTTATGGTAAACAATAATTAAAAATAATATAATTAATATTGCAACGTTTGCCAAATCAAAAAGCAGGAAATCAATAAATAAAAAATATTGTAACTTTTTTCATATTGTTAAAATTATTAAGAAAAGGGCAATAGCCAGACAAACTGCAACTTTGCAACTTTTACACAAGCAGTTGCAACATAAAATTATTTGGAATTTTATTTGGATCAACTAAATAAATATTATTTGTAAATTTTGCAATTGCAAAATTATCAGGAATTCCAAATCACGCCACATTTGGAAGTAAGCTAAGAATAGGGTATAAGTAAAACTAATTTTAAGTAATCATTTGTCAATTATTTACGATAATTACCAATAAACGCGTCGGTAGCGGCGCAACAAAAATTTATTTTTTTATTTTCTATAAAAAGAAAATATTAATTGGCGCCCGAGCAAATCTAAACGCGTATCTTTCATTACGAAAAGCCCTGAAGTAGTGCGGTAACGAAAGTAAAAATTATCCTCGCGTATCCTTGTAGTGTAAAGCAAGGACGAAGATAAAAATCAAACGCGTATCCTTTATTACAATAAGCCCTGAAGTAGTGCGGTAATAGAAGGGAAAATTATATCCTCGAGTATCGGAAAGTGATCAGTAGTGAAAAAAAGAAAAATCTAGTAAAAAGGCTCCTGAGTAGCTTAGCAAAAAGGGAGGTATTACGTACCAGCCTTACTAGTAATAACAATATCCTATATGAACTATCTGTAAATTAATTTTGAACAATAAAAAGACGAGTAAAGAAGTGCATGCTAGAATACAAAGGCAATTAAGCTATAATATTAAAGTGTAAAAGTGACTTACGAACAGAAAAGTACCAACTATCTGTGAATTAATAAAAAGACGAGTAAAGAAGTGCATGCTAAATTACAGAAACAATTAAGATAAAATATTAAAGCGTAAACGTGACGAACTATCTGTAAAATAATTATAAAAACTCTAACAATAAAATTGCAAATGAAATACAGAAACGATTAAGCTAAAATAATATATTATAAAGAGTCACTTGTATCGAAGTCGAATCAAAATTGATTGAGGAAAGAACGCAAAGCAGGAAACCGAAGTATCAATCGCCGTGTTAAATAGGGAGCCCTAGGAAACAAAACAACACCCTCAGCAACATACAACATTGCAACAGCCGCAGCCATACCATAAAGAAGACAACAAAGAAACTATATTAAATCAAGGTAGAATATAATATAAGTTGTAGTAGATCTTTAATTTTTATTTTATTGACAATACTCTAAATTTACATTATTGTGTCAAAAGTTTTAAATAAAAAGTTATTATATACTTGGAAATAATATTTAATATATGGAAAAAAGGAAAAAAGAGACAATCTATATGAAAATAAATCCTTGTAAAATAAATTAGAAAAAGTGCCCCTTGGGAAGAAGAATTAAATAAAAAATTGTTATACACTTGAAAATAGTATTTAATAGGAAAAAAAGGAAAATAAAGAAAAGAGGAGATAATCCATATGAAAATTTAAATAAAACCTTGTACAATAAACTGGAAAAAGCTTCTTGGGAAAAAGAATTAAGTAAAAAAGTGTAGATTGTACCTATAGGGGAAATTTTTTAAGACATGTCAAACCCAGAGAATTTAGTTAGACCACCCGTCCTTTCCCAGGCTAATAACCGTCCTGCCAATGCGCAGTTAAGTTTAGAGGATTTAAACGCTTTAATAGCAAATGTAGCGACAGAAGTTTTTAGGAGGCAAGGACCGGGAATTATACAGGAAACCCTCAACCCTGAAGCGGGACATGGTATAGTTAGAGATCAGGTAATAAATGAAGAGTATAGAAACAACCTTGGGGATCTTGATAAGATCCCCGATATCGTAAAAGGTTTGCGCGAATTCTCAGGAAGACAAGGTGAGTTTGGCTCTTGGAGGAAGAGTGTGGAGCGCGTTTTACAGATATACGAAAGTACAAGGGGTACACCGAGGTATTATGGCATTTTGAATACGGTCAGAAACAAGATAGTGGGAGACGCGGACATAGTCCTCGAATCTTATAATACGCCCCTGGACTGGGTGGCAATTTCAAAATGTTTAGCAACGCATTATGCGGACAAGAGAGATCTTGCGACTCTCGAGTACCAAATGACTTCGCTTATACAAGGCAAGTCGTCGGTACAAGAATTTTATCAGCGTGTTTATAAACACCTTTCATTAATATTAAACAAATTAGGATGCTTGAGTGCATCAAATGAATCAATATGCCTACTTACGCAAACGTATAGAGATAAGGCACTGGACACCTTTATTAGAGGTCTGAACGGTGACCTACCTAAGCTTCTCGGAATGAGAGAGCCATCGGACCTCCCGCAGGCCCTCCATTTATGTTTAAAGCTCGAAAACCAGACGTATCGAGCAAACTATGCTCAGAATACTAATTTCAGCGGAAGGGGCAGCAATTTCCGAATGCAATCCCCTCCACTACCACCTCGCAGCCGGCCAGGATTTCAGCAATCCCATTATAACAGAAATTCACAAATACCATCTCGCTCCCAACCAATGGCATTTTATCCCCAGCTAGCTCATGTACCACGAAGTTCCCAGGAGCAATTCAGATCTTCTAACCATCAGGATCTTAGTTTTGGCAAATCTTTCGGCCACCAGCCACAGGCCCCACCTAGACCTCTAGTTCCGAAACCACAACCTAGAGCAGAACCGATGGAGATTGACGAATCTATGAATAGCAGGAGAATCAACTATATGAATAGACCGAAGCCAGGTTATACCTTTGATAGGCCACCGGCATCAGTTAATCAACCTCAACGTAAAATCGCACGGAATTTTCACATAAATTCTGAGTATTCACAATATGAGGCAAACGCAAATCAAGAAAGAAATCAAGAGGAGGAGACTTTCGAGGATTACTTGGCCTCCACGCAAGAACCGACAATGCTTGAAAGCCAGCACTTAGAATTTAGTGATATTCATTTTTTAGGATAACAAGCCCCTCGTTGCCCTATATAGAGTGTAAAACGAGGAGCGGTGACATTTTGAAAATTCTTATTGATACAGGGTCGACAAAGAACTACATACAACCACAATTTGTTGAAAAACCCCTAGCGAATAAAGAACTCTTTTATGCAAAATCTGTAGCAGGTGATGTAGAAATCAGGGAACACACTTTTGCTAATTTGTTTAACTTAAATGATAAAATAAAATTTTATTTAATGCCTACATTGAAATCTTTTGATGGCATAATAGGGAATGAAACATTACAAGAACTTGAGGCAGTCATTCATACCAGTAAAAACTTCTTACAAGTTAAAGACGGCGTTAGAATCAAAATCAAACAACTAAGGACCCACTCTCCTATTAACTCGATAGAAATTCATGACGATAACCTAACCCCATTACAGAAAGAAAAACTAAAATATATAGCCGGGAAGCACCCTAAACTTTTCGCGGACCCGGACGAAAGCCTGACATTTACAACGAAGGTAGTCGGTGAAATACGCACTAATACGGACACCCCTGTCTACACCAGACTTTACCCTTATCCGGCATCGTTGAAAACCGAGATTGAAAAACAGGTTGATAAACTGCTACATGATGGCATCATTAAGCCCTCACGCTCTCCATACAACTCTCCCGTGTGGATAGTCGGCAAGAAACCTGATTCGGAAGGCAATAAACAGTACAGAATGGTAATAGATTACAGAAAACTCAATTCTGTAACTATTCCAGACCGTTACCCAATACCCGAAATAAATATTGTAACATCTCAGCTAGGTGAGAATTCTTTCTTTTCTGTAATCGACTTAAAAAGTGGCTTTCACCAGATACCACTAAAACCAAGCGATCGCGAAAAAACAGCGTTTTCCATTTGTAATGGCAAATTTGAATTTACTCGCCTACCCTTTGGCCTTAAGAACGCGCCGTCAATTTTCCAACGAGCCCTTGACGATATTTTACATAAGTATATAGCAAAAATTTGCTATGTATACATTGATGATATAATCATCTTTAGCAAAACAGAGAGCGAACACTTCGATAACATAGAGAAAATTTTCAAAACCTTAGAGGAAGCAAACCTAAAGGTTCAGCTGGACAAATGTAAGTTCCTGCAGAAGGAAGTTGAGTTTTTGGGTCATATTATCTCTGAGAAAGGTATACGTACAAACCCCGCTAAAGTCAAGGCGATATCAGACTTTCCTGAACCTAAAACCCTGAAGGAACTTCGATCCTTCCTAGGACTATCGGGGTATTATAGGAAATTCGTAAGGAATTACGCTAAGTTAGCCAAGCCCCTAACGTCGCTTTTAAGAGGGGAAGATGGGCGAATATCGAAAAGAAAATCCTCTCAAGTGCCGATAAAATTAGACTTTGAAGCCAAAGAAGCATTTAGGAAGATAAAACATTCCTTGGTTTCGGATGATATAGTATTGGCATATCCCGATTTTACAAAGGATTTGGAACTCACAACCGATGCGTCCAAATTCGCGTTAGGCGCCGTTTTGTCACAAAACGACAAACCTATCGCATTTATCTCCAGAACTTTGCATAAGGCGGAAGAGCACTATGCTGCCAACGAAAAGGAGCTCCTTGCTATTATTTGGGCACTTAACTCGTTTCGAAATTACCTTTATGGCTCTGTAAAAGTAAAAATATACACAGATCATCAGCCGCTGATCTATGCCTTAAGTAACAAAAACAATAATAGCAAGATGAAGCGGTGGAAAGCCATCTTGGAGGAGTACGATTATGAGCTCTTATACAAGCCAGGCAAAGCAAATTTCGTAGCCGATGCCCTTTCAAGAATACCAGTTGAAGGTGACATTAACACCCTGTCTATCGCTACAAACAGCGCCGAGAGTTCATCCCACAATTTGGTAAGACATGTAGATTCACCGATAAACGCTTTCAAGAATCAAATTTTTCTGAATATTGGACCCACACCCGACTACAAATTTGAAATCATTTTCCCAACGTATCACAGACACACAATAACCCAGCCATACTTTAATACAGAAAATCTAGTTAGAATTTTAAAAAAATATATGTATCCATCTATTATAAACGGAATAAAAACAACAGAACCTGTCATGGGAGTAATACAAGAGGTATATACGGATCACTTTACGAATTACAAAGTTAGGTTTGCAAATAAACAAGTAACTGATGTCAGAAGTGAACAAGAACAGGAAGAAATAATCGTAAGTTTTCACAAGCGAGCGCACAGAAACGCAAGAGAAAATAAGATACAAATACTTGAGAATTATTATTTTCCTGCCATGGCCAGAAAGGTAAAGAACCTTATTAAAAAATGCGTAATATGTAAGGAGAACAAGTACGACCGTCACCCCATGAAGCAACAGATACAGGCTACGCCTATACCACAATTCCCAGGGCAAATAGTCCATTTGGATATATTTTTAGTTGGAAAGGAATTAGTACTGACCGCAATGGACAAATTCTCCAAATACGCCATTGCACGGCCTATAAGATCCAAAGCGACTGAGGATATAAGACAACCCCTGAGGGATATTCTTTTCTCATTCTGCCCTGAAACTTTGGTTATGGATAACGAGAAATCGTTTAACTCGGAATCTATTAAATTTATGATTGAGAATGAGATGGGGATACAAATTTTTCGAACAGCCCCATATACAAGCTGTTCTAACGGACAAGTAGAGCGGTTCCACTCCACTCTCCAAGAAATTATGCGTTGCCTCCAAAAAGAGCAAGCGTACCGGTCATTCCAGGAATTACTAGACTCCTCAGTAAAAGAGTATAATTTCTCTATTCATAATGTTACGGGAAGAAAACCAATAGAAGTTTTTTTCGGTAGACGAGTCAGCACCAATCCAGAGCAACTCCAAGAAGATAGGGAAGAAAATATAAAAAAACTGATAGAAAAACAAAAAAGTGACCTTACCTATCATAATGCAAATAGGGAACCACCAAGGGAATATTCGGAGGGAGACGAAATATTCATAAAAATAAATCGAAGGCTAGGAAATAAGTTGTCACCTAGGTATAAAAAAGAAATAGTTGCTCAGAACTACAATACAACAGTTAAAACTAAATCGGGAAGAATAGTGCACAAAAGCAATATTAAACGCACCTAAGAAAAGTATAACAGACTAATACCTCTTTTTACAGGACCAAAAGGAAAGATGACGAAAATCTTGTCGATTATCGCTGCTTGGACACTAATGACGAATGCTCAGCAGTTGGACGTACAAGACCTGACTAATAACAATGGGTACATTCCCATTAAGACTGGTGAGGTACAGACCATTGACCACTACGACAAAGTCTTACATTTTATTAATTTAACTACATACGAAGAAACGATAGACCTTATCTCCACAAACATAGGAAATTTGAAAACTGCAACATTTGAGGACAATCAGCTCTTGAACGCCGTGAAAGGAAATTTTCTCTTGCTCAAGACAAGGATAAACAACTTACACAGTTTTCGTAGGGAAAAACGCGGACTCATTAACGTATTGGGTAAAGGACTAAAATATATCGCGGGTTCAATGGACAGCGATGACGAGAAGGAAATAACAGACGCTATAGAAAAAATACAGAACAATGAAAAGACTAGTAACGAAACAATGAATAAATTAATACTTGTAAATAGTTTAATGACAGAACACATTAAAAATATAACTAACCACATAAACTCTCAACAAATCCTTATTAGTGACTATATTAATAAATTTAAAGATTATATTCAAAATAAAATTCAAATGATAGACGATGAGGTACAATTTATGCAACACATATACAGAATTAACAATGACGTACTGCTATTGAACAATCACATAGAGGACATCGGACGAATTATATTTTCATGCAAATTAGGCGTAATTCCTACCGATATATTAACACAAAAAGAAATTGACTTAATTACAGACTTTAACAGCTATAGTAAAATAAGGGTCGTGGTGCTTTTTCATGATAATAATATAATCCTGACACTATTTATACCTCAATTCTCTTCTAATTTACTATCTAGAATAATTTTTGAGCCATTGCCAAACATCTTCAACAAATCAATAATTCTGAACCAATATGAAATATTAGCGGATGACGATAATAATATTTTTGACATTAATGTAAAAGATAATTTAGAAAGGAACTTAGTTGCCTTAAAAGATAAGTGTATCACTAATATATTAGAATTTAAAGAAGCACAATGCGAGTTAGTAGAATTTGAGGATTTTCCAGTAAAAGAAATTGTACAAGGGATTATTATATTAAAACACTTTGAAGGAAACATAATTCATGACTGCGGTAGAATGAAAATAAAACAAAATGGGACATTCCTAATTAAATTTGAAAATTGTAAAATTAATGTATTGAATAGAACTTATACTAATGTTAATATGAAGGTACACGATACTTTTGTCCTACCAAACCTAATCACAAAAATTAAACAAAATAATGTAACAAATCATGATTTCAAACTCGAAAATCTATATTTAAAGCAACTAGAACATGAGAACAATATTAAGATTCTAGTTCATAAGAGTAAAAATAGTAATATCATTAGTCTAGGCACAGATGTGGCAATAATAATCATCGTTATAGCATTTGTAATTATTATTAAGCATAGGAAAAAATGGTATAATTTGTCAAAACCACAAATAATAACAGGTGAAAAAAGTGGACCATTTTTGCAAATTATGACACCCCAAATAAATTAATCGATTGGGGACAATCGATATAAGAGGGGAAGAGTTATGGTAAACAATAATTAAAAATAATATAATTAATATTGCAACGTTTGCCAAATCAAAAAGCAGGAAATCAATAAATAAAAAATATTGTAACTTTTTTCATATTGTTAAAATTATTAAGAAAAGGGCAATAGCCAGACAAACTGCAACTTTGCAACTTTTACACAAGCAGTTGCAACATAAAATTAGTTGGAATTTTATTTGGATCAACTAAATAAATATTATTTGTAAATTTTGCGATTGCAAAATTATCAGGAATTCCAAATCACGCCACATTTGGAAGTAAGCTAAGAATAGGGTATAAGTAAAACTAATTTTAAGTAATCATTTGTCAATTATTTACGATAATTACCAATAAACGCGTCGGTAGCGGCGCAACAAAAATTTATTTTTTTATTTTCTATAAAAAGAAAATATTAATTTACAGCATGTCACGAAAGTCTACATACATACATACACGATCATATTCAGTTGAAAAATGAGCAAAAATAAAAGAAACGAAATATTTTATTACACAAGTAAAAAACATTTTGGAAACATTTACAAAATTTAACCATATGTGTAATTATATCGTTCACATCCGAAGGTTCAGACACAGAACAAGTAAGTAAGAAATATTTTCTACAGAAAAGAACGGTAACGAAAAGTGAAAACAAAAGAAGTTGTTGTTAAATTGCACAAACCTCCATGGGAAAAACGAAAAAATATTCTGCTCTCTAGAGGTGAGCAAAAGATATTTTTCATGAAATTTTTACTCAATATGAAAAATAATTTTGTGTTGTAAATTCACAAATCACTATTTTTTTTGGAGTTACAACGATATTCAAATAAATGAGCCATTTGTATGAGGGTGTTCCAAAACGGGCTGCTGCAAAACGGCATTGAATAAATTTTACGCTGTAAAATCTTTTAAAATTTGTTCCAACATTTCAGTAAAAGTTTTTGTAAATTTATATAAATACTTAGCAATTATTTTAAAACTCGAAAACTTTTTATTTTCTTACAGGTCACAGCGGTGTTAATCAGTTGGGCGGTGTGTTTGTAGGTGGTCGACCGCTACCCGATTCAACTAGACAAAAAATAGTAGAACTAGCGCACTCGGGAGCGAGGCCATGCGACATATCACGCATATTGCAAGTTTCGAATGGATGTGTTAGCAAAATTTTGGGCAGGTTAGTATTACAAGTTCAAATCTTAATTGTCTGATAATTTCTCAAGGTTTCCGCAGATGAAAGAGACATGGTTGTGTTATGGCTATAATAGCTTTATATCTGTATGTGTATAATTACTTATTGTTTTAATCTTTTAATGAGCATAACTGCCAGGGCTATCAGCACGAGCAGAATAAGAAAATATTCGTCTCTCTGTCTTTCCCTCAGCTAAATTAAAACTTTGCAGAGTAAACTTTGATTGTGGAAAAGCCGTCTATGAGCATGAGAATTTTTCACACATTGAAAACGCTTGACGCGTTGATTTAGGTTGGTCTGTAAAGGGCCAACTTCGTACTCATTCAAAATTAGTGCAAAAATATTTCACAATCCCAATTAGAAATATGTCTGACGTTAAATTTCTCTATAAGTCACCATACAAAAGAAATACATATTTTTGATTTGTAAAAAGTTATAAAGCAGATTAACATGCAAAATTTGTTCAATAAATATTCTATCAACTGAAAATATGTTTTATGAATAAAACAGATAAATATTTATTAATAAAGGGTGTCTCAAAATTAAAGAAAGGTTTAAATCAAATAGAAAACAAAGTTTTTATTTTTTCACTATTTTTGACATTTTCAACAAAGCGCATCGACATAATTGCGAAATCGCCCATCCATTCGCACGGGAGTATTCAAAAAATTAATCGGTGTCAACTAATTTATATTTTCGAATAATTCGACAGGGCGGGTTTTTTAAAAAAATAATTCAAAACATTATTTTTCAATTCAAAATAGTAATTTTTGTTCTTCCTGTGCTTGAACCGGATAACTCAAACGATTTTTTGTAAGAATATGAAAATCGGGAAAGGCGGCTTGAGAAGAGGAATCTACGTTTACAACAAAAAGTGATTGATGAAAGATGAAATGTTGGTGATTTTTGCAAGTTGCGTATACAATTTCTGCTTTGAAAGATATTTTAAATAGTTCTGAGCTTCCAATAAAATTTTACCAAGTGAATGACTCCCAATTTTCTTTATTGAATCTCCAGTAATCGCCTAAATAATGCTTCCATAGTTATTTATAAAAACAAATTAAGTCATAAAAAAGTTTTCATATTATCAGTTTAGTAGCTTTCAAATGTAATTTATCTCCAATATTTCTAAAATTTTTTATTTAAAATTATGAAATTTTTTTAATATTCCGTCCAATTTAATTGGAGTTTTCAATAGTGATGAAAAATACATGACAAAAATATTGTTATGAAAATAAATGAAGGTTATAAAAAAGATTAATTCGCTAGTTGAGTTAAATTAAATTAAAAATTTTGTAAATGTGAGCATTAGAGACATTTTTACTCAATGCGAATAAAGCAAACAAACTCCGTTTGTTTCCGAAGAAAAGGCAGCACAAATTTCTTTGAAAAGCGTTATACTTAAAACCAAATCGAAATGATTAAATTTTATGAGCAAAGCTGCGATAACTGCGGTTTTTTTATTATTTAAGAAAAGTGGTCAACAATCTAAAAAACTTGTGAGTTGCAATAATCGCGGAGTTAGTTACGTTCATCGGCAGTTGCGTTGAGCGAGATTGCAATGTGTATATTTTTGTTGATTTTTCGAATGCTGTTATGGAGCGCGGAAAGAACACAAAACATTTAATGTTTTTTAACTTATAATTTAATAAACACTTAATATAATTTATATTAATATTATGTGTACATTAGGGTGACAATGGTTTGTATGTAAAAAAATTTTTGTTCGAATTTTAAAGTTTTTTCAACGGAATATTGTGCCAATAGGTCCAAGAGTTTTGTGCCGAAAATTTGAGCCAAATTGGACAACGTTTTCTGGACGCGCATCCAGGTCAAAGGTCAGGTATTTGCATATTTCACAGCTAGTATGAAATAAAGTTGAGAAACTCATATATTTTCTACTTTATTTTACAAAAACATCTGGATTCTGTAGACTTTTAATAAAGAGGACACTCAAATAGTTTTTTTGGGAACTAACTCTCAAATTTCCCTTGCGTCAAAGTGATCCACAAACTATTTTATTTCAAAAATGTTTAATATATGTATGCCATTATTGGCAATGTATATAAATTCTGTGTACTTTTGATAAAATAACTTAAAAATATTGCAGGAAAAATTTTCAATTAACATAAAGTTTTTACATTCTATCTATCTATCTATCTAGTCTATCCTTTCGTCAAACAAAGAAAAGCCCACACATTCTTCGCTTAAGTAATACAGATGATTTAATACCTTTGAAATGGCTTTGTCCGCAATATTTTGATTGACTCTTTTGTAGTTTTCCAATTTTCTCAAAAACATAATATCATTTAAAGCAGCTTTATCCGCTTTATTTGAATCAAACCAAAAATTTGAATAACAACTTACAATGAAACCTGTTACTTCTATCAAAGCACTGATTTCAAAATCTGTCACTTCTGGAAATTGATTGCGAAAAATCACTATCTTTAAAGAGTATATAGCCTTGGCCATCCATCTTGCGTAGTGCAGTGCACCGGGTTTTCTGAATTTTATTCCTAAAGGAGGATTGCCACCAAGGAATATAATTACTAACTCCAAAAATTCTTTATAATCATTTCTCGGGAATGAATCGTTCATTTTTCCTAAAGCAAAATCTAAAAGTTCACCAACATTATCGACTATAATTTCCGTAATTCGTGGATGAGCTATTCCTGGCACATTTATTTATTTCTGGCCAATGTTTTTTGAATTTTTTAAAAATCGTTATGTCCGGTCCAGAAGACACTCCAACATTGGCCTCCGTAAAAACTGCTGCCAAAACAATTTCGAAAATATGGTGTCTGCAGCCTAGAAATAGAATTTCTCTTCCAATTGATCTCTCCAAAAGCACACATGCACCTTTCAATCTACCAGTGTTGGATGATGTTGTATCAAAAACAAACGCTTCCGTTCGTTCCAAAATATGTTTGTCTTCTAATGCATCATAAACTGCAGAAGAAATTTCCGCTCCAGTCCCAGAGGGAATATCAGGCATATCTATAATTTGCTCTAGGCCTGGAGCCGTAGCAATTATAGCCAAACGGTCTTCTGATTTTCCTGTTATTGTCGATAACAGTTTAGTGTCCCAATGGATGGTCAAAGGTTGATCACTTGCAGTAAACTTTTCTATAATTTTTTCACTTTGCGTTAATCTTAATTGTGCTCTTTCCCGACTTATGGAGGTTCGATTTAAAATATAATCGGATGTATTAAGTCCGACGGCGTCAATAACTGCAACCAATAAGTGTACAGCATCTCTCTGACTTATTTTTAACTTGTCGAAAACTGCAGCTAGTCTTGACGTTAAGACACTTTGCTTTTTCGTACAAGAAGTACTGCGAAAACATTTTGCCTCAATCGAACATTCAGAATATTCTTCCTCTGATGTTGCAGCATCTTCAGACGCGGAAAATTCAATCATATTGCAGGCTGAAATTAATTTTGTCACAGTTCAGTACTTCCAACAAAAATTTAAAACAACGTTATTTAACATTTAATTAAATTTTTACCTGATGAAGTTGATGGTAATTCGTCACTTAATTTTTTACGCAACTCTTCTTGTTTTTTGCGATTTCTTTTTCTTTCCTCTTTTTTTTAGATTACAGTCGACTCCCAACATACAACCTTCGCGACCTTTCATTCTTTGTTTAATTAAAAATTGCTTGTCTTCTTCTAAATCTATTAGTTCCAGTGCATCGGTACGAGCAATATCGAAGAGATCGCCTAAATTATCGCTCAACAGTTTTCTTCTGTTTTTATGAATGTCGGACACTCTAGATATATTTTTTTTTAAATCTTTCCATTCCTCATACAGACGCAACATTTTTTTTGTACACCAGTGCAAATCGTGAACAGGAATACGGGCCTTTTCCCAAAAAATTATACACTCTCTTACCACAAGATCAGCACTATCTTTTGCAGTTAATTTCGTTGTCCTCATATTATGAAAAAAAACTTTGAGGCAGTCCCCCTTCGAGGGAAGTTTAGAACCAACTATTTGGTGTTTTGAATAGCCTATTAAAAATATTTCTTCCCTTAACGAGGGCATTGTTATATATTTTTACCAAATTCACAAAAAATCTCTAACCAAAAGCACTTTACACAAGTAATTCACACGACTGAATGCAATTTATATAATTTTTGGAGAAATACATAATTCAGTCGTATTTTAAAAATCTAGTAGGCCTTGAAATTTATCATTAGAATCCGTTAAAAATAATGGTTGTTGTCTAGGAAATTAGCAATTTTAAAATTTTTGCCATGTAGATTGCGTGATTTAATACAAACAAACAAATGTGTTTTTGTAGTTAACGTTTTGGAATAAAAGCATCTATTAATTTCCTGACATAAAGGAAAGGTTAATTACCAAAAAAGTTCTTTTTACTATTTTTTTTAACGAAAATATATAAATCCACATTTTTTCATTAAATATTGAAAAAAAATAAACGAGTTCAAAAAATTTATTTCGTATATATTGTAAAATATGAAAATACCTGACCTTTGACCTGGATGCGCGTCCAGAAAACGTTGTCCGATTTGGCTCAAATTTTCGTCACAAAACTTTTGGACCTATTGGCACAATATTCCGTTGAAAAAGCTTTAAAATTCGCGAAAAAAATTTTGGCTGTCACCCTAGTGTACATATATGCTGTTCTTAGTCAACTCAATCATGTTTTTCCCTGCGTGCGGACTTGATGGATGGATAACTTCACAAAATTTGATTTACACACGTATGAAGGCAATAAACCAAATGTTAAATATGTTTCACTTTTAATTTAAATTCAACTCTCGCTTTTTCTATGTCTCCCTATCTTTGTCTTTTTTTCAGATATTATGAAACTGGCAGCATAAGACCCCGTGCAATCGGTGGCTCGAAACCTCGAGTAGCCACTGCTGAAGTTGTGGCGAAAATTTCTCATTACAAGAGAGAGTGTCCAAGCATATTTGCCTGGGAAATACGTGATAAATTGTTGCAAGATGGCGTTTGTACAAACGATAATATTCCAAGCGTAAGTAGATATTTATTTTCCTTGAAAAAAAAATTAAATAAAATCACTTATTCCAAATTTTTTGGTTTGAAGTAATAATCATTTGTGCGGTTTTTCTATTTATATTTCGACAGCTCCCCTCCCCTTCCTTGACGTGGTTGTTCTTGTTTTTTTTCTGTTTGTTCTTTCTTTGCTTCTGCTGCTTTTTTATTTGTTTGTAAATCTTTTTTGTCAATGACAGACCACCCCCAAAACGACCTTTAACAATAATTTCTTTACACTTCAACAAACACTTCATAAGACCTTGAGACTTGTCACATTTACTTACTGTACGGCAATAACGTTGGCTTTTTTTGTCGAACTTTCGTTCATGAAGCATGAAGGGAGAAAACGTAATGCATATTAAACGCATTAAAACATTTGGAAGGAATAAAAATTAACAAAATGTTACTAATAGCACAAGTCGACTTATGTATGTATTCTTTACCTCTTGCTACTCAATAAAGATTTAGATTTATTTTAATACACAAAACCAGCAATTGAGCATTTTTTTTTCTCAAATACGAGCGAGCACATTAATAACTCTTGGCAAATATTCAACAGTTTTAACTATTTGAAAAATACAGCAAAATTATGACAAAAATAAGCATTTCTGTTCCTGTTTCTGTAAATGCAATAGAAAATTTCACTGAAAACAAAAACGAATTTTTATATAATTTTTTTTTTGTTCGAATGAAATTTTCTTGCGCCGCCTTAGCGCAGTTTGCTTCGATCCAAGGACAAACACAAAATTTGTCCCAAGCTATAATTCAATATACATAGATTTTTCGAAGGATAATAAGGTATTTCAAATTAATGTTAGCAAAAATATTTTTCTGATTGCTTTTGCCGCCACGAAAGGTTGGCGCCCCTCAGAGAATTGTATGCAAAAATGACTCAACAGAAAAATGGGTTTTAGTTGTTTTACGAAAATAGTTTTCAAAAATCCTTTTTTTTATAAACTAGTTGGAAATTTGGTCTTCAAGCTCTTTAATAAATTTGTATATATTTACAAAATAAATATTTTTTATTGCTCAGAAAAACACATTTTTGTTTTTGTTGGAAATCCAAAAATTATTTAAGTTGGATGGACTATTAAAAAATTTATATAAAATTAAATTTTTCCCTTTTTTTGTTTGCTTATACTCTTATCTAACAGCGTATTCAATAATTAGTGACCATTTTTTTAACACAAATTAAAAATGAGATTTTTGTAATTTCAAATTGTTTCAAATTCCAAAATCTTAAAAAGTCGAATTTAAATAAAAATGTGTCCTTTATTAATTTGTTTCATTTGTGTCATCTTTCAAATAACCAAATATTTTTATCTTTGCAAGAGCATTTTAAACGTTTTTAAAATATTTTCTAAAAAATTATGTTTTTTTATATTTTCCACATTAATAATTCGTTTCTACCCAAATTTGACATCAATATATATATTTTAAATATCAAGTTTTGCTATGATCGGTAACCCCACGTCTTGACTGGCAATAAATATGTTGGCATTAAAGCAATAACGCCGGCTGAATAACGGAACAATATTACTTATTGCTTTGCTATGGTTAATCGTATTTATGTATGTTAACACACAATTTACAAAATTTCAAACAGAAAGGTTCGATAATAAGGAAGAAGAAACTGAACGATTTTTTAAATTTTCACCTGAAAAACTCATCCTGTAATAAGAAATTTTGCATTTTTATGTATTTTATAAAATATTTTCTTTTTAACTTGCCTTTTGAATATTTTTTAACAATTTATTTATTTTTTTTGCAAAAAATTTGTTCTTTTTGTTTTATGGCGCGTCTTTTTTTTCTTTTATTTGAAAATATCAAACGATTTATGACTTTTTATGTTCGCAATAATTGTCAACGAAAATCTGCCGCAATTATTGCCAAGTACGAAAAAGATGCGACTTCACTGGACATAACATAATTTTGATATTTGCTGCAATATATGTATGTATGTCAATGAATTTATTGCCAGTCAAGACGGGGGGTAAGGAGTCCTTGCTTTGATTTAAATAAAAATTTACACACACGTTGCTAATTGTAGTTCTGTGGGTATTATTAAAGTTAAAACTACATACACATATCGGTTTCAGGACACATGAGAGGTAGGCGTGTCTTTGATCCGATTTTTCTAAAAATCAATATTTTTCTTAACTAAGCTATTTTATTCTAGTGTACTAAAGTTCAAAAATATTTGGCAACTCCTTCTACTTTCGTTATATGGTAACGAAGCACTGTGTAGAAGAGTAAAAAGTAGATTATCTCTGTGTTCTTTTCTAAAACACAAAAAATTCTGTTACACGCTGTTTTTTAATTCATTGATTAGCATAATCAGCGGAACCAGTATTTCTTATGGCAGACGCAGTTTACTGTATTCTAGTAATTAAATATTAAGAAATTAAATAAATAAACATTTAAGCATAAAACAAAACTGTAATGAACATGTACATACATACATACTCGTACGTTCATATTTAATTATCATCTCTTTCAATTCTGTTCTGCTTTTCTTTTAAATAAGAAAATCGGCTGGCAATCAAAGGAGCAAATGGGATCCATATATTTGTCTTTGCCTCTTTATATAATAAATAATAATTTTAAAAATTTTCAATTTATGGCCTCAATATCTCGTTATATTTTCGTCTAAATTTAATTTGAATAAGAGCTCCGCTATCTCTGGACGCCTGCTTGTCAAATGAATTTGGTTTTCCAGGTCAACAATTTCATGAAAGCTCGCTTGTACGCTTTCAATTGCTAGTGAATACTCTAATTAAAGCTTGTTATTGTTGTATTTGCATTGATCCAATAAATAAATATAGAAGTTCTATAGTGAAAAATTCAACTCTGGTTCAAGAACAAAACAATTAAAGAGGTCTGTGGTGAAGGACTTGCCGTCGGCGCCGAAAACATTTTGGCAAAAATCAAACGTTTAGTCTGTGTTTATAGGCGTCATGTCTTATTGACATGATTCTTTACTTTTTCTTCTTTGAACTTTCATTGTTGTTCGCACAAGTCATGTCCTGTTGATGACATTTACTTGCAAATACCTTCAGGCTTAAAATTACGAATGAGCAAACAAAACGTAATAACAGTACATGCATCTGAGTACTCTTTTATTTCCCCCCTCGCCTCTCTCGCCTACGGTAGCAATCATGTCAATAAGACACGACGTGTGTAAACGCAGACTTAACAAAATATTCTAAATTTCCAATCACTGATGGCTCGTTATTATTGTTTGATTTTCTTTTGTCTGCATTTTTCGTATGTCATGGTTCACACTATGAAATTTTTCTTTCTGAAAATATTGGTTTTTAGGTGTACGGGGAGAGAAGATTGGAAAGGGGTACACTCTTTCATGTACTTTGATATTCTCTTGTGTTTTGTTATTCGCAACTGTCAAACTGAAAATGGCTGCAGCTTTATTTTTAATTTTCTTTTACTTTCTTTTACTTTACTTTTATTTTCTTTCATGGTGGTGAGAGAAAAAATTTGTGTAAAAACAAAAAAATAATGTTAAGATAAACACGCAAAAATCTTGAATTCCATTACAAAAAATTTCAATGTGTAGACATTAATGAAAGTTCAAAAGAGAATCAGAGAAAATTTCAGAAGGAAAACTTTCATAGTCTGAACCGGGACTATGAAACATGTATGAGATTTCATGAAAACACGGTAACATTGTTGAGAGAATGAGTGTCTAAAATTTAGAGCATAAGAAAAAACGCTTTAAAAATAAAATAGATGCTATTTTACGATCGTATTCTCTGCAAAACTGTATGGAAAACATCGTTCAGTCCCAGCTGTGTTTCATCATTAAGACAGTCAAGTTTGTCGAAATTAACACTGTGGCGTGGGACAGTTCTTAGGCTGAATGAATTATAAATCTTGATAAAAATTACATTGTACTTCTTTCCTTCTTTTATTTCCTTCGTGTACTTTTTCCGCCAATTATGTATATGTACATGTCTGCTTAGTCTAATTGAAGTGCTGACGTTATATCGTTCGCGTTGGTTTTCATTCGATTCGCCGTAAAGTTTTTACTAGAGCGCAAACTACATACATACATATGTACTTATGTAAGTAATACTTATTAAGTCTGTATGTAAATGTTTTTCGTTAAGATCACAGACAAACGAAAACGTTAGATATCCTTGGCATAAGTTTTGCGCATTTTTCCCAAAACATAAAAATAATTATGCAAACCCCAAGCCTGCCGGGGCTTGATGCTACCTAAAATACCAGATATAATTTTGTTCAATCACCAGTTAAAAACCTCATTACTCACAAAACAAAAATATTCTTGTTTTGCCTCCAAGACTTTAAGATGATTATTTTAGTGAACTCATTGAAAATGTATTCGAAAATCAAGGGACACAAATTTTTTTTGTTTATTTAAACAATTTCATTGTTGTTGCCATTTTTTTCTTAAAATGCTAAAACTTTTGCACAGTGTTTAGGGTTAAACCAAATTAGAAATCGTTTAAAATGCTCAACAAGTTATAAAAACAAAATCAGCCAAGTGCGATTCCGTACTTTTTGGGGTACGACACGATCTAATTATATTTTTTATCAAAGTTGGCTTTGAGATGTTGCTTATGATGTAATCTAATTAAGTTTCCACCAGTACCCGCTATTATATTACTTGTATATTAAAAATAACATACATATAGGAGTTATTTTTCTATTTGTTATTATATATAGTGGCCGTAGAAATACATATATTGTGAAAATTTCAAGTGTCTGCCTGCGTCTTAGCGAAATCAATGAAGAAGGAAAATATTGTCAAGTCAGCAGATTGCCTAGAAATGTGACTGTGCTTATTTTGATCTCCGTACTTTTTACGGCCATAACTTTTTAGTAAGAAATATGCCTTAATTTCACATTTATGGTTTTGTGCAGATTGTCATTTCTAGTTTCTAGATGTACGGGCAACTGGAAACTTTGCATTCGCAACGAGTTGCCCTTACAGCAAAATTTTCGTTATTAGAAAAGTTATCAGTCCCCTGCTTCTACCAAGCAAAAGGGATTTTTGAACAACTAAACAGAATGCTACTCGCAAATAGGTAAAACAAAATATGCAAAATGTACTACAGTAGAAAATATAAATTGTAAAATAAATAGTTCTATCCGGGAGTGTCCTGTTTAATAACTATTTTAAGCCGCTTACATTTGATGACATTTTTATTTCAAAACGTCGCCACTGTGCACGGTGCTGGCTGGTTGCATTTGTGTGTTGTTTCCGCTGTAAGGGAAGGTGTTTATTAAATGTACAAAGTACATACATACATACTTATTTTTTTTTATCAAAACTCACATTAACGGACATTTGAATTAGTTCATGCGTAAGATTTTTTTTAAAGATTTTATTCTTATAAGAGAAAAGCGAAGAAAGGAAAGATTGGTTGTGTATTAAAAATAACAAAAAAAAAATAAATTATGAAGATGATAATAATGATGATGGCGCTTTATTAAGGGATGTTATTTAGACTGCTGTTGTCATTTTAGTACTAAATACCTTTTTGAATGTTATTTTACTGCTTCTTATAATGTTGGTCGACTATTTATACGCATACATTATTTATATTTAAAATTAAGCTTAACACAAAAGTTTCGTCAATTGTATTTAATATGGAGTGTCAAGATTTTTCCATATTTAACACATTATTATATTATATAAAACTAAGCAAAAAGAAAAGAAAAAAGGAGATGTTGCAGAATTGATAGCGAGCCACGCTATTCAACAGAATCTACTACGTGTGTATGTACTATGTATGTATGTATGTATATGCATACAAGGTATGTTGCCATACACACAAACTTAACTGGCATCAACTAAAAAAAATCCTCCAACCAACCAACCAAGCAACCAACCCCTTGCGTTGATTTTCAAAAACAGAGAAACAAATTTTAATGTGGTAAAATAAAAAAACTAAATCAACTGGAAGAAAGGGAGGGGATTAAAAAAGGCTATAAAAAATGGTTATAACCGAAAAACGTTGTTAATAGTTTTTAAATGTTAAAGAACTCTTTAAAAATCGTTTCTTTTTCAAAATGCTCATTTAAATGTGTCGACGACAACGCAAGCATGCATAAACACATACATACTATATACATACACAAGCAGATATTTATAAACGTATATATACATATGTATGTATATAGATATAATACATATGTATGTATATACTCGCCCTTTGGTGCCAATATATCGTAAAAGACATTTTCTTAAAATGGGTTTATCATTGAACTGAAAAGTTTATTGACCTACCACCGATATTTTCAACTTGTCAAAATTGTTAAGACTAATAAAAAATACCTTCTGAAAACTTTTAATTGTGTCGCTTACAATAATTTGACGAATTTTGTTAGCCTTCGCCAGATGCTGCCTCACATATCTAAACCAATCATTAAAAGCGGAAACTCGACACAACTATTTTCATGATTTTGCAATAAGAGGAAGTTCAAGTTTTAAAGGTGTTTAGTGTTTTAGACTTCCCTAATGCAAAGTGTGGCAGCTTATGAGTTGCAAATGTGCTCGAGAAGTGCATAAAGTTATATCTGTATTGTGAAATATTTGCGAACAGGAGTGTGATTGTGAATGCAAGTGATTATTAGAAGCACTCGCACCCATTAGTGGGTTCAGTCTATCCGTAAAATAAGGTACAAACACAAAAACAATCTAATAACCGAAATGCGGAGATAAATTTTCGAAAATGCCTGAAATATTTAACTGTCCCGACTAATAAAATTTGCTTAAAAATTTTCTGGACCATAAACGAACTACTAAATGGTATAGACTTACTTAAGTTGTTATCGAAAGAGAAAAAAAACGAAGCTAACTGACGGACGGAGCCATCTTCACACACATAAAATAAAGTTGTCATATTTTTACATAAATACATAAATTGGATCTAAAAATTACTTTTTAAATACATAATTTTTTAATGAGAGCCATGCACACTAATCCATTCAAAAGTATAAGAGTGTTCGTACAAGAATGCAAATATGTGTATGTAAAGAATGAATCACAGCAGATCAACAAGGTAGTAGCGATAACACAGCTGATTTACCTGACTAAATGTTAATTGTGTAAAATTAAATTTGTGTTGATAATATACTCGTAACAACGTGACTGATGCCAAACACCATAGTTTAGTATGATGTTTGACATTTGTTAGAGGTTCAGCTGAGCTAACAGTGTCACCCGATTATGTACAAGTTTTGACAGTTGCTCCGGTATTTTTACAACAAAATTTGTATTGTTATAGAACCGCTACTACCTTGTAGATCTGCCTTGGAATGAATGCACAATTTTGCGTTTTAATGCGATTCATGCAGCTCTCTATTCCATACACATAATAAAAATGTAACAAGGCCGAAGTCTGTAGAACCAACGTTCATTTGAAAACGTTGTTGATGGTGTAATTAATAATGGACTTAGAATGCAAAACAACAATTTTTGGAAATTTTCTCTGTCCCTCTATCCAGCAAAAAACTATTTTTTGATTTTGACAAAATTCGGTGTGGATTTACTTTAGCGATTTTCATCTTGACGATGAAGATTTTTTGATTTTATATGTTCACAATTTTTGTTCTTTATGACAAGATCTACAACTTTGTCCCAGAGATTAAATCGAAATTCCGAACGATTTGCAAGATATGAGACTGAGAAAATGATCAGTATTTTGCGAAAATGACACCGAGGCCCCAAATCTTTGGGTAAACCTGGGAGACACGGGTCTTTCTTTTTTTGTCGTCTTTTTTGGTGTCCGTATATGGTTATTGTTTTTCGTGTTGCACTGTGTAATAAAACAATGAAACAAAAATGTAGTTTTCTTACACGCATATTAAGTAACAAGAAAACGCTTAAATGTAACTTTATTATACATATATTCAGGACTTTTATGTATTTCATTCGAAATTAAAATATTCTGATTGGAATAGAGGAACATGCCTGATAAAGGTTAATAATAGTATTGATGATGATGTATTTAAGTATATTTAAGTTAAAGCTGCGGCACAAAAGTTGGAGCAGTAATTTTTAATATGACCACAATTTATTGTTTTCCTATTTTGTTCAACTGTTGGAAATGTTCTGAAGCAATTTGTTTTCGATCAGTCGGTTAAATAGGAGATGCCAGTTTTTATCAGTTAAGTCGTTGGTGATGTTATGGAAGGTTTGCTGATATAAAGTGGGATGTGTTGTACTTTTGGACAGATTATAAATTTTATTTTAACCGAATATATAATAAGATAATATAATTTTATTTCATGTATTGTCGCTCAAAAGAAATGTATATTTACGCAAACATCTTATCAATGCAGCAAAACTCAAATGAAACCAAAGAATACGAAAGAGTACAACATAAAAAGAAACCCATGAACGAAAGTAAATTTGTTATAAAAAACACACCTTAACGAACGAAAACAAGTTTTAAAAGCCCTTCTACAAAAACGAACGGAACAATATTAAAACGAAAGTGTACAGTAAAATACCCGGATGGATATCTTTGTTCAGTTGGGTGATTCGTTCAATTTAACCCCATCGTGCATGAGCTACCCAGGTTTAGTGGAAAGTAAGCAGCTTCATTTATTGTTTTCAAATTAGTGGCACCGTTTATATTTTTAAAGTGGGATTTTTTGAACAATTTTGTAACGAAATTTATTATCATAAAATTGTATATGATTTTTTTCCGGAAACTATTATTTTAAAATTGGTGGCAATCTTAAAAATTTTTATAAAAATAGCTTTATTCAGTTTTAAAATTGTTAAACCACAAAAAATAAAAATAAAAAAGATTTCTGTGACTTAAAAACACCATCATAGAAGTCATTTAATTTGCCAGTCAGTTTCATTTATGTACTCGTGTGTGTTGTAAAGATTTTGTTTTTTTTTTATATATTGAAACGATTAATTTTGGCTCAAGTTCAAACCCGAATTTACCCATTTATTTATTCTAATTTTTTTATTTTTAATTTTTATTAGAAAATTTTTTGGATAAATTCATTATTTTTATTAAGAGAGTACTATATATAGAAAAATTTTTATTATTCATCATATTAGCAGAACGGATCAGTACTGATTTCGAGGTCGCTACACCATCTCATCAGCGTTCTTTGTTCAATTTTACCACTTTTGACGGTGGATACTTTTTTGTTTTTTGATTTTGTTTTTTTTAATTCTTTTTTTTTTCTGCAGCAGCTTATTGCACATTTAATAAATATTTAGCTTGCATAATTTAGAGCGTTAGAGAAAAACAGAACACATTTGCATACCACTAGGCGTTAATGAAAATGTGTATTAATTTCTACTTATCGTTGCTAACTGCCGCCCGCCCTCCCGTACTCCATGCAAAAGAATCTAATTTGGATACTCGTATCCAATAAGCTGTTACGTTTGCATAAATTACCCGCCCTAGTCGGTTCAGTACATGCGTAGTGTTTACAAAAACACAGCAAAACTGTTTTCCTTTTTTTAACAAAAAACAACTACAGACAATAAAATTGTTGTAGCGAATAAGAGTGTTTTTTTAATTTTTCCGAATGCAGTTACACAAACACACTCGCTCATAAACACATCCAATCATACAAGTGTGTGTATGTGCATGTACTACTAGGCGTATACATGTTCGATAATACCCGGTAGGAAAGAAGTCTGGGGTCACATGTATGCCCAAGTCACCACTTTTGTCGATTATTTTTCGGTGAATTTTTAATGGCATAAACAACGAAGAGTCTACCGTTTTTTTTTCTTTGTCTTTCATGGTAGTTTTATTTTTCAATTTCACTTTTTTTGTTGAAAAGTTTTCTTTAAAAAATTAAAAATTTCAACAAAATTTATTACAAATGGGAAAATCAAGTAAAAATTTCTAAAATAGCAGTCTAGAATTAATAAAATGCACTAGTGAAGCCTCGATTACAAGTGGTTCGTTCATAAGACGTAGCTTACGGCTTAGAAAGAGATTGATTGGCTGCAAACTGAACAGCTGGTGAACGAAAACAATTGAAAAGGAATAAAACAGGTCAAATGAAATAATTTATATTTGCTAAATTAACACTCTAACGAAATTGTTAAAACTTTATTGAATAACTTTTTGCCAGTCAAAAATGTTTTACAAAAATAAACTTCAAAGTTGTTTTGTCAGACACTTCGGCCTGACAAAATTTGCCTTGTCAGACACCATTAGAACATATTTTAATTAATTTAAGAGTCTGACGGCCATTATAGACAAATCAAGAGAAATTTTGAAGTTGAAGCTGAACCTTTCTGGTTTTCCAAAATATCTAAAAATACATTAAGAGAACATTATAGTAGAATGAGTGCAACTACAAAAAATCGTTGCGGGTGCAGCGAACATTTTAATAGTTTTCACTGTCGCTGTTGTGTCCCGTTTTGAGTTGGACCTTTTTACCTGATGTGGCAGTTAGAATGTTAAGTAGTTTGGCTAATACAATCGCATTGGAGGATAATTAGCAGTTCAGGAATTTTACATTTTTATTCTAAAATTTTCAAATATTCAGTGTTTGCACAACAAAACAAAGAACACTGCAATAAAATGATAAACCTGCGCCCACTGTATTTATATTCCAACGCTAAGCCGCCACTGTGTTCAAAAAATCGTTAAACCTGTTATTGAACTAAATATGTAATTAATATAAATACAGACCATAATGAGCCCAAGTATAATTAATGAAATTAGTATTTTAATTTTATTTCTTTATTTGGTTACTTTATCGCATTTGTAATGCAAATGTTAGGAAATTAATTTGCAGCCGCCACCTAAAAAAGCGGCGATGCATTAGAGTTTAAAAGCGCTTAACTCTCTTCAGGTGGGAAAGATGAGCGGAACTACTCAACTCTGCGTTACTAACAGACCAACCTAAATCAGCAGTTTTCTATCTTTCATGCAAAATGTAGGAAGAAAACCCAACTAGCGTAGCGTCAACGCTTTGCAATGGAAAATCCGATTTTGACAGCGCGTTAAATATTGAAGTTGGCTGTTAAAATAAACTATATTTTTACATGTTTCCTTTTGCTATTCATACAAAATAATGTCAATTTATCTAGTTTTAGGTCAATCTAGCAATTTTATCTCCATTTTAAATACTTTGCTATTTCTATTATACTATAAGATAAGTTAATGCGTATTTATGACCCAGCGTTGACCCTCTTTTTTAAGTAAGTCAATTCAGTGTAAAAGCTATGCGCTGAAAAACGCTACGCTTGACGAGCTATAAGACAAACCCTCAACGGTTGCGCAACAGTTATATCTTATGAAAGCGACCAATATCTCTATCTGTTGCTTAATATGTGCAAGCCGCTTAGCTTGATACGAAAGAAAACACAAGGTGTTCTATTGCAATCCGTGAACACGACGAACAAGCGATGTAAACAATTGTTTAGTAACTGCTTAGGGTCTTGAAATTCCTCAGCCTATTGAATAAAATTAAGTTTAGGATCTAGTAATATTTTTGGTCTCTTTTAATATGTTTCTTTATGTTTTCTGGAAATAAATTATATAAAAATGAATTTTTATTTTTCTTTTCTGTAAAATTTTATTTTAGTTGTAGTCCGGACGATCCGGACAGTAGCTGAAACTATATCTGTCCGGATTTGGAGGTTGTACTGTACTTATAATAAAATGGCTGATTTCTAACTGTCATGTACCTTATACATACGTATTCAGTTTTATATGATATTTGACATTTTCTAAAAGATTAATCTGTGCTGACAGTGCCGCACAGTTTTGTTTTGACAGATAGTCAGGTATTTTTACAACTAATGTTGTATTGTTGTAGAATCGCTGCTACCTGGTTGATCTGCCTTTTATTAGTGCACATTAATGTGAACGAGTTCTTGATTACAATAGGTAAATCATTGATAGATAAAGAAAATAATAGTGGACCAAGATGACAAGACCAGATGTTACGCGAAAAATTTAGATGCAATATTTTTAAAAAGGACATTTTGTTTCCTATTAGTTAGCTGTGAACTGATCCAATTTAAACAATTTTGCAAAAGCCCATGCAGTGTAACTTCTTCAAAAGAAGTTTATGGTTGATCTTGTTAAATGCTATGCTGATTGAAATCTCAGTTTGGTGCTTATCGACAAAACCACGATTGACCAAATTGTGATACTTTTTTCTATGTATAAAAGTTGTTCTGATAGATTTTATGATTTTAGAATTTTTATTATTTTTTATTTTTTTATTTTTTCAAGTGCTTTATGGTGACACATTTCTTCAAAGTAATTTTAAATAATTTACATGATTTACATTAGCTTTTTATAAAACACATACTTAAAACACATCTTGATATAATACATACATACATACATAACGTAACCCCTGTGAAATCAATAAAAGCTGTCTGTCTGTACACACGACAGTTTTGTGTGCGAAAGGGTTAATGCACTAGACAACATAGTATTTCGTTAGTTTCAAAAAGTTTTTAATTTTGTTGTGGGTTGAGCTAGTCTATCTGCTTGCATTTCATTGGCGCTTATAACAAACCATTAAAATAGACCTTAAACCATATTCTGGAAAAGTTTCAAAGCTCTTAATTTATACAACAACTTTCAAAACTACTAAATGAGAATTTGAAATATTAAAAAAAAATACATTTACACACAGAAAAAAACCCAATGTAAAATAAACATGAAGATATCAAGTCATTGTTAATATGTGGAAAAAATCCAATTGAATTTACTTTTTACATTGTTTTAATTTAAATCAATGGTTAAAATTGTTAATTTAGTATTAAAATACGTTGCTTTAAAATTAATCACATTGAAATAACATTATACATTTTAAATTTTTTTGAAGTTTAAATAACATTAATCAATGTTTAATTTTGTAAATTCCGTTTTCGTAGTAATATTTACAATTTTACATGTGACATTAACATTGCATATAATTGAAGCAAGATCAACTATTGCAAAATCAATATTGTTATAAATATTAAAAATGACATTGGAATACTTTGAAAAAACTTTTGTCAATTTTAAATATTAACAAACCTTGGCTTTTGTTAAATCAACATGTTAAAAAAGTTAAATAAAATTTGTGAAATATTAATAATGATTGGAATAATATTAAAATAAACATGTGAACAAGAAATATGTTGAAACAATGCGAAACATATTGAAATGAAATTAATTCATGATAAAAGAGAAAAAAATCAAAAAGTACCGCGTACAATGTCAATTCAACATAATTTCTAGTTGTTTTAAAATGGATAACTATAACTTTTATTTAACTTTAATATCATATTAAATTAACATGAGACGCTTATGAAGCAAAACTGTTAACAAAACTAGTTGAATTAACCTTTTTTTGGTTAATTTTACAATGATTTTTTTTCTGTGTGTACTTATTTAAAAAACACAACAAACAAATTATAATCGACCTGAATCTACAAGTATTTTATTTTCTTTACAAACTTTAGGCAATTAATCGCCGATTGGGTGGCCATAAAAGTACATATTTCATTTCAGGCAAAACTAAAATCTAAATTTAAAGTCTTACAAAAATGTACTATTCGGAATATAAGAATTGCAGTAACTAATATTAAAAATGTTTTGCTTTTTTTTCTAATAAAAATAAATTTACAAAATATAGCATTAAGTTTTGCTAATATTTTCGTGAGTGTAGGGTGATAGTGATTAAGTTTTCCGAACACACGTGTGAAGACTGACAAAGTCTTTGAAAAAATTCTTTGCAATAACAGTTTTAACAGCATAAACTATGAGTATTAAATATACGTTTTGGAATTTGGTGAGCCAGACGATACTTTTGACAAAACAAACGATTTTATGGCAATTTACCAATAACCGATTTTGCAACACTCGCACACACACACACACACACAATGAAAACCAACCAGCCAACCAACCCTTGTTATTTGCCAACAAAGTGAAGTGTATAAAAGGGAATTAAAGACGGCTACTTGAAACTAAATGGAACCCCTAAAGAGCGTGAAAAATTATATAAAGTGATTGATTAAAGAAAAGGAAAAGCTTGTTGAGAGGCACAAATTTCTTTGCGAAATGTCTTCATTATTAATGACTACACGATCAATAAGTTCCCATTGTAAGTGAAAAAAGTGACAATAGTTTTTAGGGAATGACTTCTTTATTACTGCTCAAGTATAAATTATTGAAAATGTTAACACTTTTTCAAAGAAGGAAGATAATTATAGAATTTTAATTATTTAAACAGAAGTTCGAGACGTTATTTTACTTCTGCAAAAATCTTGTCTAAAAACATTTACAGCAAGACCGGGGCAATCGAGCAAATTATTTTGTTTTTTTTTTAATATAAAAAAAGAGATGAAACGCTTATAATTCCTTGACAGTAATAAATGATTGATTTTCATAAAATGTTTTCACGATTAAAACACGTTGGTTTATCGAATATTTTTCCATAATAAATTTGCCACGTGTATACTTCAGGACTGCCAAATACGAACTGTCAAGACTAATGTTTACCAAAATGGCGGCAAAACAAAGTAGTATACCTTCCCGGCGGATACCCTGTACATACAGAACATATCTTTTTCTACTTAGTAGTCTTAGATCCCTTTTACGACCGTAACTGTGAACTGATTTTAGAAAAATTCATATATTTTAAACGGGTGTTTACATAGATGTGCACAAACTTAATTTTATTTAAATCGGTTCGATATCTAGGGAGATATAAGCGTTTTAAGTTGCTACTAACACAGGCACGCTTATTACTCATGCATGTACGAGTATCAGCTTCAACTTGAGAAATAAAGAAAGTGCGCATGTATGTATGTTTGTACAATTTGCTTTTGCATAGAAATGAGACAGAGTTTTGTTGTTTATTAAGAATGTTTTTTGTTTTTGTATTTTATCGCATGTATTTATGTAAATGTTTAATATTATTTTCTAGAACGCGGTCGATTGAGTCGAACGCTGCATACACTAGTACATATTAATGCCTCAAATTTTATACATCGAAAAATACCAGAATAAAAATAATTCTTTTTTTTTGTATTGATTTTGACGATTATTAAAACAATTTCATGGCTCATCAAAAACGCTAACTATTTTATAAATGAAGACTCCAAACAAGTCTTAAAATCGCCACATCTGACAGTCCTGTCTGACATCGTGGCTTACTTTTTAAGCGAGAGCACAGAGATTAAGTAGCCTATGAGAGACTCTCTTATTCTAAATCTTAGTAGGGAAATGAGCGTAAGAAACGTTTTAATATAAGCTCTGCCTAGGCAGAGTCCACAACTCAACACGCTTACGTTTGTAAAGAAAACATCCAAAGAGTATGCGCGGTATTATTTAGGCAATTAATGATATAAATTATGTTGGTGAGCTGCAGGCACAGGGGTTAAGACATTTGCTGGATTTCCAGAAAAACACAGAGGTCTTTGTTTTAAACAGGAATTCAAAATTATAATGGAGTACCCAAATAATTTAAATACCGAAAATACTTTAACATATTTAAAAGAAATTGTAGAAATTTAGAAATAGAAAAATAGAAATTATGTTAATTTTGTAGATTTTAGTGTTTTGAATACTTAAAAGTATTTTATATACTGGCTGGAATTATTGATGCCGCACGGAGCGGTAAATTAAACAAAAAGAAATATCGACCGATATGTACATGACAATTATTCATTCCCTCGCTATAAGCTTTCCGCGAAATCGATTTAACATGCCGGTTTTGATTAAATCTGAGTTGTTATTATATCAGCTGTTCGGAATAATAAACAAATTTGTTTACTTTTACTAACTTATAATTTATTATTTATAATTTTGTTCATCTATACATAATTTAGTTTTTGATAGTAAACAAAATATAATATGGTAATTTTTCTCCCTACTATTGTTCAAGAAATAAATAAATTATTGTTATGCACATTCTGCACAGTACTGTATGCATGTACATACATATGTATGTATGCATGCTGCAGTGCATCTTCTTGTTGAATTCTTTGAATGCCCATCCATGTGTTTACAAAAACCTTGTCATTTTACATAAATTAAAATATGTAGTTTTATTAAATTTAAGCTTCCTTATTCGTTTTGACATTGAAGCAATTAAAGAAATAAAAATTATGTACATATTACAGGTATCATCCATTAACCGCGTTTTACGTAATTTAGCAGCACAAAAGGAGCAACAGCAGCAGCACACAATTGGCGCATCCGTGGCATCTCCGGTCGACAACAATACAACTAATTCAACCAATTCAACAAATGAACTGCAGACAGCAACACCGTTAAACTCCAGCGAAAGTTCGTCGGGCACAAGTAATCCTGTAGTGATATCAACAGACATTGCCTTGGATATTAGTTGCTCAACTACGGATTCCATGGTTTATGAAAAACTGCGTCTTTTAAATGGCCACACCGTACATCATCATCATCACCAGCATTTGCCAAGCCATCATCAAACTGGGCCATCGCACCATCACCATCATCACGCTTGGCCACCGCGCCACTACTCATCGCCGTCATCGTCATGGTACACGCCACCCTTAAATCCTAACAGCAGTTTAACGACAAATAATGCATCCAATACATCTGCAGCGGTACCAACATTCCACAGTCAGCACTTAAGTCCGAGTACATCGTCTTTACATAACAATGCCTGCTCTAGCGGTACAGAAGATATAACTTTAAAGAAAGGTATGTAAGTTTTTATTTATACACACACGCACACACACACAAACAAATCACATGCACATATGTATGTATGTACATACATAAGTATATGCTTTCTTCAATCGATCAGATATCGCTCACTTGTAGGGCTGCTAAATTGGAATACAAATTATTAGTGAAATTCCTGCGATTGGGATTTGAATTGTAGGTGAATTCATTTCTAAACATGGATTGCAACTCCAAACCAGATGTGCATTAGGTACGGTCACATTTGCCAGATATTTGCCGAAAAAAACGTGACCAACAGACAAGCTAAATTTGCATTTTTTTAATTCCAATTCTTTTATATATGGGTTCGCATTTATTAAAAATAAAAATAATATAAAAATAGCATTTTGCGGCATAATTGACTTTATTTTGTGATATAGGTAGATGGATTAACCGCTGAAGTGCGGCGACCACTTGAAGACTTATGGCCTTATTCACAGACGATTAATAAAGTTATTGTAGGTTTAATCTTGGATTTTTATATGGGAAACCCGGTTTTAATGTACACATTAACTTTATTAAGCGTTTGTGAGTAAGGCTATTAATGTTTTGCTGGTTTGAACTCATGGCATAGAAAGCAGTGTTAAATAAGACTGCGTTCCTGCCATATGAAACAAGCATAAGCTGGGTCTAACGAATTCATCCATCAAGTGATTAGACACAGACAGACCGTTCCACTGAAACAGACGCCTTTTGTAGCCGCTCGATGCAAGTACAGGACGCTACGCTTGCATATTTGCGATATCCGAAATATCTGTCGAACTTTCCCCTATCCACCACCTGGAGAAGCACCACATGGGAGAGAAATAACAAAACTCCGCCAGGCAGAGCTTCAAGCGATATCCCTAGTAAAATATCTAAAGCGCAAAATGCTTTCTCACAGCTTTGGAAAATCAAGAGATCATCATCAATCTACACCCGCTCCAACTAACGAATCTTCGATTCAAACATAAATTCGGTTCTCTTATACAGATGTGAGACTTGGTTAATGACGAAAGCTCTTGAAAAGAAACCTCAAAAAAAGATTTTGAAGATCTGGTGGCCAAATACCATATACAACAAGTTGCTGCTTGAGAGATGAAAGCAGGTCACAATACAAGCCCAAATCAAAAAGATGCAATGGAATTGGGTTGGTCATACCTTGCGGAAACCATCAACAGAAATAAGTATGTAGACAAGCTCTACAAGGGAAAACGAGGACAGCCAAAGCGTACATGGAAACGAACTATCGAAACAAGTGGAATACAATTTCAACGAGGCAAAAATCACCGCTCGAGATAGAAAGAAACTAGCGAAGTTACGTTGAGGCCTTATGCTCCACTGGGAATTAAAGAAACTAAGAAGAAGAATGCTGCTAAATAAATAAAAATTGGGAAAACAGGACATTGCGCGCAAAGAAAAAAAATGATATGATGGAATTATGTGGTTGTCAGCAAATCATACATACGTACACACATGCAAATTTATATCACGGATGCCGCGGATAATAAACAAAAAGTGGGAAAAAGATTTAAAAAAATATGATAAAATCAGTATTATGCTGGCAACGCTGGTCGGCTATATCATTTGACATGCGGTTGTGTATGACTAACTGTTTTTGTCTTTGGTATTTGTGTGTGTGTGCGTGTGTTTGTTTGGCTGTTTGAGTTTATCTGTCATTGCAACACATTTGCGTTTGTTTCGTTGCCTAAAGGAAAAAAACGACATCAACAGCAGCAGAAAAGCAACAAAAATTTACAAGAACATAAAAGAAAAGGAAACCGACAGACGATGGATGGCTGAACCAATAGAGAAAATCAAATTAAACAGCGGCTTACCACAATTAGGTTATAAGGCTGTTCGTGTTTTAAAATATTCTTCGCAGTAAATATGTTTGTATGTGTGCTTGTACTGCGTATGTGTGTGTATATATGAATGGGTGTGTGTAATAGAAACATGTGTATTTTAAGTATTTTGTGTGTTTTTGTAAAAGGAATTATGCGGATTGAAAATTCCAGTTTAAGGCTAAAAGTTGTTACTGAATCTATTTTAAATCCTCCGGTGATGATGGTGTGAGGAGGCGGAAGAATTAATAAAAACATACTTACATATGTACATACATATATGCCTACATACACTCACACACACACACTCAGGCACATCGCATGCACAAAAAGTTTAACGCTTCGTTAAATAATTCAACTTTTGGAAACAGTAAACCAAAGTTGGTTTAGACTGTTTACAAAACAACATTTTAACACATTAACCACAATTATTACAATTATATGTACAAACTTTAATACAATTGTATGAATGTTTATGAGTATGTTTGGGTGTGTACGCAAAACCTACTTTGGAAAACATAATTGGGAAGTCCTACTCCACTATTTCAAGCATCATTTATTTAGATCGAAGACAAATGGCACGTCCTAGCGATGCTTAACAACAAAACCAAATGAATTTAGCAAAAATTCAAAAGCGTTGTTTTGCACCGGACCCACAAGGGCCGAACACAAATTGTAAAAATCTATCACAGGTTTTTATCTCGTGAACCGTAAAATGTAGACACTTGACATTTTACCTATTGAAAATAACAAGATATTTAGACGAATTATGAATAAAAATCCCGCGTGAGATTATTTCCTTTTTTCCCAATCCTCCTATTATGAATGAATATTTTCTTAGGATTTTTTCCCAGTGGGAAAAAGTAGTCATTTTTAATATAAGAATTTCTTGCGAGTTTTTTCATCTGATGTTGTGAAAAGATCAGATGCATAAATATATAATTTTAGTGTAAAAATTGTTATAAAACAATAACTTAAGCGCTTTTTAAGTTAAGGGCGTAAGAAGCCAATCAGTCTGAGAACAAATAAATCCGCAAGGAAAAATTCCATGCAGATATTAAAAGTGGGCCGGACGAATTGTGGACAACTCCTATGAATTAGAACCATCAGCTAAACGTAAACATATTAAAAAAACGCATTTTGTTAAAATCAAACAGAAATTAAGTTTCTTATTATTGAGCCTCCGCGCTTGCACAAAATAAAATGTCAAAAGTAAAACAGCCGATTCTGATAATCATTTGTGAATAAAGCCATTAACGTATAAAAATCATTCAAATCATATTTTTTAAATAAATTTTATTTCAAATAAAAAAGTTGCATACGAGTACAACAAGTTTCTTGAAAAAATCTTATTACAAATCTATTGAGTTGGAATTTTTTCAAATTTTGTCTGCAGTCCAAAAGAAAACCATTATACGTTTCATATTGTGAGCAATTCACAAATATGAACATCGCCGGTTTTGTTAAGTTCGCGTTATAGTGAGTGCACTGTATAACAAAGATATCGTTATGAAAATAAGCAATTAAGAGTGCTTAGCAGAACTAAAAAAACCGGTTTTAGGTGATATTTTAATCGAAAACATCTTCGGATGAGAGTTACAGTAAACCGATTCAGCATTTGAGAGTGCTAGAATGGGCACCGCCCATGTGATTAACATGATCGTCATTCATTTTTTGTAGCAATCACGTGCATAAGTTGATTCTTAGCGTGATTATTGCATGTTTTTTTTTGCTTTATTGTATTTTTTTCATTTCATTTTTTTTAATTATTTTTTTTCGAGAGCGTGAGTTTTTGCCATAGTGACTGCCTTTTTTCCACTCACGTGAGCGTCCATAGACGTGAGCAAAAAATAAATGTTCGTGTAGGAATCAAATTTTGTTATCGTGAGCGTGGGTTACACACGATCCCTTCTCTACTTCAGACAGCCGGAGATCGTTACCCAGTAAAAAATTAATAAATGATTTCTTTTAAGAACAAAATGGTTTTTCAAACAGACTACAGTAGTAGAGCGAGCGCTTGTCATAAAGCTGCTTACCAGTTCAATTCACAGCGAAGGAATGTCCTTTTATGTGCGTCTGTGTACGTACCGCGTAGATAACGCGACTAGTCCAAACACGCATGTAAAGTATACTCCATAAAGGACTAATCCAAAAGTAACCCAAATGTATGAAGAAAACGTGGTCTATTTAACATTACGATATCCTAGGACTGGACTATAAAGTCCAGGTTTTCACTACATCGGACTAACCCAAAAACTATTCCATGTCCATTAAAAATGGACCACTCACAAGTAATTTGTTTGCCACGAGTGCGATAGTGAAAGCGCGAACAATTGTCGTTTAGCAATAAGTTTTTGTTTGAAAATGATATACTCCATGACTGCATTACATCGGACCATATTGTAACTAGTCCGTTTCAGCTATAATGGACCACGTAGACCAATTTTATCTGCAGGGTAATAAAATAGTTGTGCTATCTATAGTCCAGTGTGTGAAACGGTTGACATTAAACCCAACAACTCCTTCAAAAGCACAAGTTCCATGCTGAGATTAGAAATTTAATGTGTTTGAGTTTTGCATATTCAATGACTTCTAAGTATTGATATTTTTAAGTCGTTATTCGTAATATGTAACTCAAAATAAAAATCAATTCATCCGTACTTAAATCAATCCCAAGCGGTGTTAAAAGTGCGGCAATCCCAGATTTACTAAAATCAAGAACAGAAAGAATGATTTAAGTACGGACTATTAAGTTCTCAATTAAATTTTTTAGTTGATTGAAGATTTTTCACGTGAATAAAGAATTTTGTTTTTATTTTAAGAAACTCCAGGATTGGTTATCTAAAGGAATCCCGTTTTCTGTTTGATTAAAGTACATTTTATTGCTATTTGTACTCAAAATTTTGAGTACGACTCGTACCCAAAGTAAGTAGAAAATACTTGAATTTAGTACGCCGTTTTTCTTTCTGTGTACTTGCCCGCAATGTTATCGTCAGTTAAAAGTAGAAGCAGTGAAAACTGTTGAATTCCAATGTTTGTTGGCATCTTAAATCTTTACTTTGCCATCAAAGTTCTTGCTTTAATACGTGAAGTGTATGAAAAAGTACAAAGAAAAATGTATTTCCAAAAAAAAAAATAAAAAATAATTCCCAAAGTCGAACAAATATCCCCGACTTGTAGAGAAATCCCTTAAACTGCGAACACTGAGTAGCTGAATGAAAAAAATCATAGTAAAAATCTGGTCCAAGTTTGAAGTTTTTTTTAATTTTCTCTATAATCCGAACGAGTACAGTATGGTATGATTAAATAATATAAGAAAACAAAAATTGCTTAAATCCACTTACCCAATTTATTGTCCTTTTTTAGTGCATACAAAAGTGCAACAATTTCCATCACACTTTTTATACATTTCAATTGAAGATTAATTTCATAAGGAAACACTAAGTAGCCAAATACCAACATGCGTATAACTTCAGGCTGTAAAATGAAAAGAAATGGAATAAATAAATAAAGACACACTCTTTTGACGTCGAAGTAGAGTAAAGTTTCAAATGCAGGTTTAGGTAAAAAAGGTACTTGCTGTCAATAGTTCATGTGCACAAAGTCTTTTATCATACTGAACGGTTGAAATATAATCTACGTATCCATCTACATATCTATCTGTCTATCTATCTATGTGCATATCTATATAACTGAAGTATTATCAAATATTTACATCTTTCATTGTCAACGCATCGCAATTCTATAGTTCGTGACAGGAAGTTTTTTCTCTTTCCAACCAAAAAATCGCAAACATACACTTAATTATATATGTATGTCAACATTCATCCCAAAAGTGTTTACTCAAGCACAAAGCAACGTATACCCAGCAAACACACGGATTTGAACTCAAATTTTAAAATTTCGTGAATGTTTAAAAAGTAATTTACGACACATAAAATGCTTCTTTAACTAAAGTAAGTTGACATTTGTTTTCTGAAATCAACATATTCTCAAATAGTTTATACAAATTTTTATAATGAAACTAATTAATTTGATTGATGCTGTATCGTAATGAAAATCGTTCGATTTCAAATCACTCGAAATAAATAAATTTTGCTAAAAACTTATTAATTGATTGTTTTTTTTTACTGTTTTCCGACATTTACGACCTTATTCGAGCTTAAAATCTATGTGACTATATAGACCGATGTACAGCACAAGTTTTTGGCTATTATTTACTTTGCAAAATCGAGCGATTTGACAGATCGTGTCAACAGCGATAATCACCGAACGTTGGAGTATTTTAAAAGTAATATTCGTCAAGTTACCGGGGAGCCCCTGTAGGGTAGTGGATAGTCTGGTGTCGTAGGTTCGATTCTTACCTAGACTCTGGGTGTTTCTGCAAACAAACCAAAAAGGCTTTGCAGTTTGTGTTGTTTAAAAAAAAAATCTTAAAAAAAATTACCGTCCAAAATGTGGGAAAAAGTGGTTGAAAACTACCTCAAAGGCTGCAACTAATCTAGAGGCGGTCAGTTAAAGGACATTGTATTCTCTACAATATAATTTTGACTAAAACAATAAAATTATTCACAAAAGAAATAACTGATAAATCATAACTCTTGAATGATAGATTATTTTTGATTATTCGAGTAGTCGCTAAGACCTTGTTTACAATATCACCGAAATTGGTTTTATTTAAGAGAAGTTTTATTACATTAATGCTTGAATCTGGAGTAGGGTTGCCAGAAGGGCCTGATTTGGCCTGATTGTCAAGTTTTTTAATGCGCGTCAAGTGTCAAGTGAAAAAGTGATTTGTCAAGCTTTTTTGTAAGTTATTTTTTTCTCAAATTTATTCTAGCTATTTAATAATACTTAAAAAAAGTATGTGTATATTTCTAAAAAACAAATCTAAAGCCCATATTTTTACTATCAATAGAACTAAGGACTAATATGATACATATTTTTTTCTGCAATTATAGTTTAAAAAATAACTATAACTTTCTGTACAATTATTATAAAAGTGCCAACACTGATATTTACCATATTACTCAACACTAGTAAATTGACAACATTGAACCAGAGAAGCAAGTCGTGGACTTTTCGTCAGCGGCGGCGGCGATTCGGCTTGAGCCGGGGTTTTACCGGCGCGCCATCCTTCTATCAGCTTAGCCGACTTGATATACCCATGGTGGAATAATACAGGCGGTTTTTCATTGTTTTTTTTAAATAAAACTTATGTGTTTGAAGAATTGTCAAGTTATTTATTAAAATTATTATTTATTTATTATAGACTAGCTAAAACCTCTCAGCAAAATTGTTTTTACGAGTAAAAGTTGAAATTCAATTCGTATTTTCCCAATAATAATTATCCAGAAGTTCTTCTTTAAAAACTAAAAATCTCTTTTATATATTTAGTATGAGTGTTTTTATTTGTCAAGTTTTTTTTTCAAAATCAAGTTTTTTTTTGGTCAATGTCAAGCTTTTTGACAAATTAGATCTGGCAAGCCTAATCTGGAGGCATCTTCGATTTCCGTCTTACTACATGGTCCGATTTACAGCCCATGTATTTGGCAATGCTTTGTTTTATAAAATCTCACGATTTCAAATCGATCGATTTCCATCTCATGCCTGACTGTTTGGCAGTGATAAAAGATTCCAAAAATTACAAAATAATAACAGTACATTTCAAATGATGCAGCTTGTGTTTGCTGGGTAAGCATGTCTATATGCAAGCAGACAGCTAACCAGAGATTCGAAAATAAATGAATGTTCGCGATATTGGCAAATGTTAAAAATCCGAATGTTGGTGACAGCGAACAATTCTCGTAAATTCAGAAAGTTAAAAAAAGAGAAATTATTAATTATTCAACAACCTTTTACGATAATTAAATCGAATAACTTACGATATTGCTAAGAGTTCGCTAATGACTCATCGGCACAACATCGAAATCAAAAAATTTGCTACTCTTTCTTTTTGCGCCTACGATAGTCGTTCTCGAATGTTCTGTACGAAAAAATGTTTTAAAAAAGCTCAACGTTTTGGTTACCTGGGTACAGTCAGCCAAGTGCATTTAACACACACACACTTCAAGAATTCCACAAAAAGCTAATTAAGACTTCCAATTAGAGTTGTCATGCTGTAGATAATATGGGACTACGTGGTCCACTTTAGCTGAAATGAACGAGTTGCAACATTTTTTTTTTTTTTTTTTTTTTATCTTGGACCAGCACTCAGGGGATGACCCCTACACATGCAATGCATTGTGCTGGAACTAGAGGAAAGGGATAGTGATAGATATGAAAGGAGGTGAAGCTTCATTCGTTCTTTACAACTCTGCTTTTTTTTCTGCACGTTTATTCGTAGAGCAGTGTTGCAGCGCCTCTGGTGGCGAGGAGGACATTACGAGTTTTGAAGCTGTGTTTAGTTATAGTAGCCACTTCTTTTATTAATTTATTTTACTTCGCCGTTGATTGTGCTACTCAGTACCAACGAAGGAGGGCGCTCTGATGTTACATTGGAATTAGTATCAGCTGAAGTTGGTAACTGTTCAGTGACCAGTGACCATGCCTTCGCCACTGAAACCTTCCGCCAACAACTGACACAAAGGCACACCAATGCACATCATTGCTATATAATGGAGTCCATGTCATTTTCAAACAATAATTTATTCCTACACGACAAGTGTTCATGCTTTAATTAAAGCCATACACGTTGCGACCGTTTTTGCAACTTGAGGAGTTTGTGCACGTTTGCGGGATTGTTCTATGAAGTTGTGTCGTGGGTGCAGGGAAGATCAAAAAGTTTTAATTTCTTGGCGAATTGTACAACTCAGTCACAACGCTAATGAACATGTGGTACAGCCTTATTATATGTTCTAGTTATTTTTTTAAGAGAAGTAACACTCAGGCAATTAGTATGCCTACCAACCCGTAGGTGTGTTACCTTTTTTGAGAAAAGGATAGTGAGAGGGAACAGATGGTGAAAGTGAGAAAGCTTTTAAGGCTTGTAACTCCGATATTGCGCGTGTTGTTAGTTTTTAGATGTAAAACGCCCTCAACATACCAAAAAACATTCTTGATTATGACCAGCTGACATCAGAATTTCTTCTGGAAATCGTTGCAATAAATTGATGCGCGGTGTGGCAGGTGGCGTCGAATAATTTTAAATTTTAACTTTTAAAAATCAAGTCAAATAAAAGGATTTTATTTTATTTGATAATAAAAGTTTGTATTAAAAATAAACAGAAAAATAAAATAATCAAAGATTTTGGAAGAAATTTTTTTTATTATCTAGAGATAAAAAAGCAAATAAGGAAATAATTAACAAAATATTCGTAAGGCCAAATAGTTCCCGAAAAACACAGCTTCTTAAATAATTCGAAAACCGTACTTCTGGCAAAACCGACCTGATAACTTTACTGCTAATTAAAAAAAATATATGTCGAATTAGAGTTCAATAAGAATATAAATTTGTTGAGTGGGGCAAAAATATGCTCTTGAGTACCGCGGTAAACATCTGTTGCGGTCCTATGTTCGACTGGGAATTAAAGGATTAAATATACATATGTATGTATATGAAATGTGCAATTTAGGGAAGCTTGTTTAAGCTGTCTGGCTGTCATCCTTGTCTCTCAATTACGTTGAAATATTATGTATAATAGTTGTATGTATATGTAAGTACAAGTCCAGGAAGGACTTATCTCCTAGAGTCTGTTCACATATTACGTAAAGCACTCATGAGCGAAAGGGGTTAACAATTATTTACGACGGCATTCAAAATGTTTACTGATAACGGTTTAAAATGCATAGCAAAAAATTCTTTATGTAATATATGAACAGCCCCTGATACGAGAAATATGAACTTTATACGGCCTTAATGCATTCCGGATGAATGGGTTACCCTACTGTACTGCGCTATGCAGCGAAACAAGTTTACAACACGAGACACTAAAGTTATCAATACTCTCTTCTTATAACAACTGTTCGCTCCTTTTTATCCCAATGACGTGTCTGTCACAAAGACAACAGCCGCCAACATACTATTTGACAGATAATGAATGGCAAAGTGACAAGTTGTTTCTATAATAAAAAGTATTTTTTTGTGAGTTCATGATACACATCTTGGAAATAACCGATTAAAAGGTATCAAATGAATAAAGTATTTCTTGTGTGTGTGTGTGTGTGTGTGCGTGTGTGTGTGTGACTGCCACGGCGCTTATCTGCAATTGCGTTTGCTGTTTTGCTGCTTTGTGATTGTTTCGTGTACAAGGGTCGTTCCAGCAGAAGTGGTGGTTTAAAGGAGTAACAAAAGAATCAAAATCAAGATAAAAAGATCAGTAGATTAATATATTTTGTGCGTACTCGCATTATTTATGACAAGCAAACTGTCTGTGTTCTGTTATTATTTGATTTAAACTTCTCTACATTTTTGTACGTTTTTAATAAAAATGTACATTTAAGCTTAAGATTTCTAATAATAGAAAGTTTTTAGCATAGTTTTACTTTTTTACTTTAATTTAAATTTTATTTTTTTTGCTAATGAAAATAAATCATGAGGTTATCGGGACTGTTCTATAAATTGACTTAATTTGAGAAAATTAATGCCATTAGGAGGTAAATTTTTAGAGACTTTTTCGTGGTTTTCTACTTAAAATGACACATCTGAAATGAATTGGCAACATATAAATTTCAAAAAAATATCAATGAAGACATTGATATTGTCCGGTTTACAGCGACACGATTTACAGAACAGGCCCGTACTTGCCCTTTTCTGTAAATAAAACAATTTTAAGTCGCGTGATTTCGAAATAAAAATTTGAAAGCTTTTCTTACAAGTCCACAAAAATTCATACATAGATGGTTAAAAGTCACCTTGATTTGACCTTTAAAATGTCGTGAAATTCTTTTATTTATGTATTAACACGAATAGATTTTGTTTTAACTGCAGTTTATTTTATTTATACGGCATACATAAATACGGCAGACGACAATACAATGGAATCCTTTGTACATATTTATTTACGCGTTTTTAGAGATTAAAAGCCCAAACTATTTCTCAGGCAATTCGCAAACTGTGTAATATTTCATTAAGTTGTGCTTTTATTTACACATGGGTTGGACGAAAATTACTGAAGCTACTACTTTTGCTTACGGTTAGTGTGATTTAACTTGATTTTTATACCACAAAATGAAGTCAATAATGCCGCAAATTGCTATTTTTATATTATTTTTAATAAAGACGAACCCATATTAAAAAAAATATTGGAATTAAAGAAAATGCAAATTTAACAGAGTACGGCCGGCCTCCACTATTCGAATCTCTAGCACGGTCTATCGTATCGATTAAATTCTTTCTGACTGACACCCTAACCTGAACTATTCCTGTCAAAATAAAAGAAAAATTTTATTTAAGACTTTTTTTAATTTTATTATATTTTCTCTGTAGAAATCGTTTTCTGTGACATACACTCACGACATTTTACTTATGTGCGTGTGTATTTTAAATATTAAAAGAATTGTTTCGTAAATTGACAATTTTGTGTAACATTTAATTGAAGCCCTCCAGTTTTGTGCGTTTCGTTACAGTACAAGTATTTCGATTTTTATTTATGCGAGACGCATAAACATTCGCAAAAAATTTAAATATTATTACAAATTAAGTGCGCACGATTTGCTCAAGTATTTTTCTGTTGTCACAATTTGATTTGTATATTGTGCAATAATACAATTTTATAACCAAAAAAAAATATATATATATGTATATATGTATATGTATGTATATGTACATATATATAAAATGCCTCCCTTATTTTAATAAAACTAAAGTACATGATACACAAATTGTGGGCAAACATTATTTGTCGTATTTTATTGTAAACTTTTAGTAAATGCAACTGTAAAAATGCTACATAAATATTTGCTTGACATTATTGCGTTGCACGTGAGAACAATACACATTTTTTCGCCGTACAGCAATAAGAACATATACAGTTGACTCTCGTTAATTTGAATCTCTCGATGATTTGACGATTTTTTCTTCGAGTCTCCTGAAAAATGCTCGATAAATTTTAGATAAAAAACCAGTGCAAAGTTATAGGCCCGACATCTTGAAATATGAAGATATGTAAGTTTATATACAGTTAGTCTATAATTAAAATTATTTTTAACTAAAGCCTGGTACTCTGTTCAAATTAAAGAAAAATTTTGAATAACATTGATTATTTCCTTTGAAAATTTTGACAATTTAAAATTTAGAAAAAATGTATCGGTTTTATTGCCTTGAAGTATGCCGCAACATTGTTTTCCTAATGTAAACAAAAACCATATACATATTTATATTTGGAGTATTTCATTAAAAAAAATAAAAGTGCAAACAAATGGACAACAAGTTAATATAAGGAGCTTGTGCTGCAACGTATTAATTAATACAAATTACACGGCCCAATAATAATGATGGTTGCACTCTGAATATCAAAGTAATACTTCTCATTGACAGCGACGTTAACACTTTGAGGGTACAGCAGGCTGAAGTAGTTAACATGTTAACCGGGAACATCGGTTCAAGCCCAGTTTCAGGCAAATCAAATATCATGCATTTTTCTTATATGCATTTGTGTGCCGTTGGCGCATATTCAGAAATCATAACTAAAGTCGAAATTAATAAAACAGAAACTAAAAAATATTCACATATCATAACATAAATGCAACCCTGCATATTGGCATCTAGAGATAATAAAATGTCGATAATATTTTAAACGATATTTATTGTAATTAATTAAAAAGCTTATGAATAGAATAAAAAACAATTGTTATTCTTTAAAGCATTTATACAAATCCTAAAAAATACATTTTTTGTTCCTAGTTTGTATATAAATCTATTAAAAGTAAAGTTATTCAATAGAACTTTGTTGACCAAAAACACATCTCTAGTGTATTTGTTTTGTACGGATGTTTTTTTTTTTTTTGAAGCAATAGAAATCAATCAGCTGTTTGAAAGTATTAGTTACATTCAGTTACAGCTGCACCCATAACTTAGAGCAAACTTTTCGTACTGAAAGTAACCAACTGTGAATAACCTAAATTGGTACTTAAGGAAGTTAACACTTAGTGGTGATTTCTGAATATGCGCCATTGTATTTGTTGTTCTTAAACTGTTTAAGTGACGAAGGCACAGCACTGGTCACTCATATGTAGATCACAGCGATTTTCTTCGTCGATATTGGAGCAAAAATCTTCGGTGTAGTACAGTAATTTCTGAAATGGCTATACAATGTGCTTACACGACACCATTGGTGCTTCAACGCGGCTATTAGAAATTAACAAACACTTAATAGCAGAGTTGTAAAAAAATTAATTATGCTCTTTCATGTTCACCATCTCCCTTTCAAAAAGAAAGTAACACATCAAATAGTTAGCACAGGGTAGACCAGAGATAAAACATTGAAGTTATATTTTAGCTTAAATTAGCATCAGATTATAGATATCATGTATCGTATCATGTAATATCAGGTTATCGAGCTACCCTGATAAAATAACAAGAACTACAATAGCATGCCGTCTAGTGTCACCTCTAGTCTGTCTCCTTTGTGTGATTTTAATCGTCTAAGTTGTTCCTTCCCATGAAAAAGAAAAAAATTATGCTCCATATTGTAAACAAGATGGCTTGCCGCTATAGCTGCAGCGCTATTTATACTGCCCGTTAACTGTTAATCTTTCATCACTGTTTCGAGAATTTTAGCGAATATTTAATTTCCGTTATTTTGAATTGAAGACTGGAGTCTATTCTTCGCTTTCCAAAACGACCTGATTCGATCACGTATTTTTAGTTTGATATTATTACATTGTAAACACGTGACCGAATCGTAAAATATCTAACCGAGTAACTTGTTATCGAAAGCGACAATTAGAGCTCAGGTGTTCGTTACAGCTATTCTCATGTTATCAGTGATGCTTATTTTTAATAATTTATTGTTTCTACTTTCCTTTTATTTTATTCTAGAAATCGATGGTCACAACTCAGATGAAACAGCTTCTGGCGAAGGTGAAAACTCAAATGGCGGCGTATCGAATTTAGGTGCTAACGAAGATGATCAAGCTCGTTTGATCTTAAAACGTAAACTACAGAGAAATCGTACGTCATTTTCAAATGAACAAATCGATAGTTTGGAAAAGGGTAAATATTTCCACTTATCTAAGTATGACTCCTCCCTCCACTTGCTTTCCACAAAAATTACGCTCAGTCTGCGTTCAGATTCTTATTTTTTCTTCTTTGAACTTCGATTGATGTTCACACAAGTCATGTCTTGTCTTAAGATTACAAATGGGAGAGCAAAACGTAATGATAGTACTTGCATCTGAGTGCTCGTTTCATATCCCCTCGTCACTCTCTCGTCTATAAAGTAGCAATCGTGTCAATAAGACATGACGTGTGTGAACGCAGACTCAGTTACGCTAATTTGAGCTGAATTGAATTGTTTATAAATATATGCGAAAATATTCTAGACAAAAAACTTTTGAAAATGCTAATTAGAAGCGCAAGAAGAAAGTAAAAAAAAGAACTAAATCTGAACACATGTCAGTCTAAAAAAAATCAAAATTGTCTTGTAGAGTAATTCAAAGGAGAAATCGATAAGTTCGAATTCAGTCTCCAAAAGAGACTTGAACTTAGTGTCGAATATAAGAAACAGCTGAAGAAGGAAGACGTGTTTCCAATTAAATTTGAAATATTTTGTTTTGCAGACGTGAAAATCAAAACAAAGCCAGTGGTGCAAAATTTTAAATTGAATATTCGAGTTCGTGTTCGCGAATACTTAAAAATTGGATATTCTTTACAGCACTAATACATACAAACTTACATACAATCAGATGTACGTACATAAACTTGTACATTAGCATGGCAGTTAGTTTTATTGTGATTTTTTTATTTCTTATATTCTCTCCCCCGAAATCAGTTGTGTTTTAGGGGGTGCGTCCGCCGTTCAAAGTTTGCGAGAATATAAGAAACAAAAAAAAAAAAATAACGGCCTCTCTAGTGTACATGCACCTGCACAAACGATATATGTATGTATGTATGTATGAACATACGAGTACATATTTTCTTTATTTCATATTGACTTCTCTTATTTTCATTTATTGCCGCTCAATCAAAAAGAATTCGAGCGAACCCATTATCCTGACGTTTTTGCTCGAGAACGTTTGGCTGGTAAAATTGGTCTACCGGAGGCACGTATACAAGTTTGGTTCTCTAATCGCCGAGCGAAATGGCGAAGGGAAGAGAAACTACGTAATCAACGTCGCACTCCCAATTCAACGGGGCCGGTTTCTTCGTCCAACACCTCTGCTGCTTCCATGGCTGATAGTCCCAATAGTGGCAGTGTTGGGGGCAATTCCGCCGTTCCACCTGTTATGCCAGTATCAACAAGCAGTAAGTATTTTTTTGCAAAATTCATTTTTTGCTCATCCACTTGACATTAAGCACAAAGCTCTAATCTAATAAATTAAAAAAAGCTCGTATGTTTTTTGACTATTTTGGCTATACTACGCACTCCACAGATTCCGTAACGGATTTAGCTTCACCTTCTGCAATCTCCAATTCAGTGGCAGCCACGCCAGCTTTGACCCCCAGTGGTGGGCACCTCGATGCAGTTGCAACTGAACATCTGGATGGACCTGGCACTCCAACTGTTCATAATAATAATAGAAGCGCTTCTACTACGTCCACAAGCGATAGTGGTCATGTACAAAACACTAGTAACAATGATCGCAGTAGTAGTAGCAATAATAACAATATTTCCTGCGCTACATCAACCGCCAACAATGGATTTATACACTCCCTACATCACACTCCCACAACTCCTCATGCTCATGGTGTCATGCATTCGGAGTCTCATCATGGCAGCAGTATTATGCCAACGCTCTCGCCGCAACGTATTAATTTAAATAGTGGTTTCGGTACATCCATGCCACCGATATATCCATCTATGCATCATACTGCGATGTCAATGAGCGACACTTATAGGTCAGTAAAATATTATTTATTATTACTGAATATTGTGTCAATTATTTTGAAATATCTAAAGTAGAAGAGAAATAACCGTCCAATTGATTAATCGAATTCGACTTCGGGCAAAATCGGAATTCGGCATTTTATAGCAAAGAAATTAGCGGGAAATTGTTTTTACAAACTTATTGATGTCAAATGTAAAGATATCGAGCCTTTAGCTGCAAAATATCATAAAGAAAATATTCAAAAATATTTAGCCGTGTATTAAATAAAGCGAAAAAAGTTTGACTTAAGGAAGAACAAAAGATGGAAGAAAGAGGCTAAGTCATGTGCAAGCCGTAGTAGGATTAATTTAACCGTGATTAGTAGAGTCCGATCGAACGTTCGGTGTCGGAGTTGGGCAGGAGCCTACGCTCGATTGATAAGTTTGTTGTATTTGTTTGTACAATGTACATACAACACCAAACATGGGCAAAAATTAAATACAAAGAGCATTATTCATAAACGTTTAAAAAAATTAATGTGTGCATTCAAACCGGTTTTCTCATATAAAAATCATAGATCAAGCCTACTATAAATTTATTAATCGTTTATGAATAAGGCCGAGAATGTACAACGTCGTCAAAATAAAGAGTTTTTAAATTAAATTAAAAAAATCACAAAAATTAAAGTTGTTTCCATTCCATAACAAAATAGTTCGGTTTCCAGTTCATGTGCAGTCTCTAAAATCTATCGAAGCTAAGCATGAACAAATGCGTTTGGTCAGACACAGTTGGAAGTTTGACTAGAAATGAAATGCCATTTTACCTATCAAGAACTTAGTTCTCTTTTTGTTGTCAATATTTGTGACGGCCGATGTTTTTGGATAGAAACTTGGCCCTACTATTTTTCACATTTAAATTGTTGTACGGTTAATAATATTTCTCGTACTCATATTTCTCGTATAATTTTAGAAGTGCTGAAATACACAAAAATGCTGACGAAGGAAGCTGTAGCTTCCATTCTTTCTGAATGAAAACGTTAGGAACTTTAGCCTAATTAATTACTTTGAATTACAAAAAAATAAGTATTTACGGAATTTTATGAAAACAAATTTTACTCGCCACTTGAAGTGATTTTTAAATGAAGGGCACCACTTAATATTAAAAAAACAGTATAGACTTTATTTTAAAAATCAACAAGAGTGGAGACCAACTTGACATAAGCCTCACTAACGCATGTCACTGAATCAGTTTTTTTATAAACATAAACTGCTTAAGCTTTACGGGCAAGTCACGACCCCCACACTATCCACTAGTCTATGGTGACAGCCTAATCCAATCTACTGGAGCTTAAGCAGGAGGAAACGAAGAAGCTTATCGTTGACAACTCTATCAATGCAATGTGGAATGGGTTTCACTAACTTATGATTCTCACAACAGATTATAATAGTCTATTATAATCAGGGAACTTATTCCCAATGCCCGATTATTTCTGCATACAACACAATTTTGATTAAGGGCAAATCCATTCATGCTCGATCGGCCAGTAAATCTGAAACCGCACTACTTATTGCCGGTAAAAGTTGTTTTTTAGCCGAATAATCGCAATAAACTCCCTGCAGAGATCTTTTCTGTTATTTTCGTTGTAGACCCGTTCAAATAAAATTCCCACAAATAATTCAGGGTTCACTCCCTGAGTGCTGGGTCAACAAAAACATTAAGTTAAATTTCGACGATACATCGTTGATATTATTTATTGGTTCTCTGTTATTAATTTTGTTATTAAGATTTATATTTATTTTCTAATATTTCCCACAGCTCTATGGCGCCAATGACTAGTTTCGCCCATTCACATCCGCCTATAGCATCAATACCAGGTTCAGCTATTTCGCAACAAAGAGATTTGGTATCACCATCCCTGTATCAGTGTCATGTTTCTTTAAGACCTCCAGTTCCACCAAATCATCATCATCATCACCATGTTATATCAAACGGAAGTTTCGGCACATCATCTGGCAGCGGCAGTTGCAACATCTCAAGTCAACTGCAACGTATTGGTAGCGGTTCAACAAATTCTACACCAACAATCAACTCAGGTCAAAGCAGCTATGACAGCTTAGGTGTATATTCTCATGCGGTTGGCTTGCCACCACCATCATCAGCATTGCCCACACACCAAGGCATAAATAGTTGTACAACTGATCGTCAATCCTCTTGCAGTCCCCACACCAATTTGACTAATAATGTTGGCTTAAGCTCGCATACTGGGCCCGTGCCAACCTCAACACCTGCACCATATTCGCAAATGGGCTATAACGGTTATACCACAGTTGCAGCTGCCTC